>JAQQZY010000008.1:8929484-8962151 GCA_030068375.1 Ostorhinchus rueppellii
AGAAAAACTAACTGGTATTGTCAAAGGCGAAGAATACTCAGCCCATGAATGTCTGTTTTGTTCTCTAATTCCTTTATTTATTTATTTATTTATTTATTTATTTATTTTCTCAGAGTTAGTTATTAAAGCTGATGTGTTACTATTCAGCTGGCAACAATATATTAAATGTCTATAGTTTTCCCAGCAGAGGGCGTTACTGGATAACAAATGAGATACAATAAATCGAAGCTTTTAAGCAGCAGAAGATGGCGCTGTTATTTGTTTATATAATGTCCTGAATGAAACACAGACCAGAGTATCAGGTTAATGAAAAATCACTTGTGTATTTTTGTCCTGGATTAGCCTGCAATAACTATTACCAAGAATAAACATGATTTACACGACTCAAGCTGCAAAGAAGAACCACGTGACTGTCATGTTGTTATTACTGTTATTATTAATATTATTATATTATACTACCATTGAAATCGTGCTTTCATTTCTGCTTTTCCTGTCATGGGTTCATGTTGCAGAGCTGAACACTGAGCCAACTGGACAAGAGCAGCAAGAGCCAGCACAACAAATTACAAGTTTTTTTGGAGATTGCCACATGGAGGTCAGCCCCCTAGTGTGGTGCAATGATAATATATGTAAATGGACTGCCTTGCCCCGACCAGACAGAACAAGATTTAACCAGTCTACTAGGCTGACTGTGGTTGCTTACCTCCAAACTTCACACATGTGTAACAATAAATTCCAGCACTGCACTAACACAGAAGCTCAGTTGTGTTGACAGTGAGCGCCTGCAGCCAGCTGAATATTGTGAACAAAATAACTCAATGTAAATCGGCTTTACTTGGGGAAAAAAAAAAAAAAATGTACCGGCAAATCTATGGTATTACTTTTATTTCAATTCCAGTGTTTAGAAACAATTGCTTTTGTTAAAATTCTCACAAAAAGCACTACTTACTCTATGCTTATTACTACACAGAATTGTAGGAAACATCCTGCATGCTTACTTATTTACAAATCCAATATCACAATCTAAATCAGGTGAACAACAGAATGGATGTAAATGATAAACCACAGCAGTTAGAAAGGCCAACAGTCACGAGACAGATTGCATATGAAGACCTCTGTGAACGTATACAATAAGTTGAACTTCAGACTCCTCTAAGACTATTGTTTTCCTCAAAAGTGGGCTGACCTGTTTGGATCTAAAAATGTGTGCAGTCTCTTTTCCTTTGAGTGTAAGGACTCTAGGAATGTGACAGCACGCAGGGCAAACCAAAGGGTGCTCGTGAATCAACACATAGATAATAGGCTTTGAAATCTTGTTTGTTAATAACAAAGGCTCGGATATAGGCCAACTGTCTGGGGTGTGTGGCTGATCCAAGGACACTGACACACTAGCAGCGGTCAGATAAATACCTGATCTACAGTAGCAGATAACTTAACTATATTAAACTCTGCAGGCATAAAGACATGTGCATCTTACTTTAGGCTGCAGTTTATTGGAAGGATGCTGTGAATCCCTTATAAGTGTGCATAAACTTGATACCAATGTTATTATTAGAAATCCACCTGCCATATAAAACATTATGACATATTGCATTTGGTGTATGCTCAATTATTTATGGTGCACCTGTGTTAATAGAAAGAGTAACATTATCTTAAGTATCTTACATTACAAAAAGACAAATATAATACATAAATCCCAGCAATAAATCTAAAAATTACTTTGAAACACAAACAGACTATAGTTGTTATAGGATATATGTCGGTTATCACACAAATTCAAGATTGAATGATCACAAATTATATATTCAAAATCTAAAACTAATATAAGCACGAAAGATCATTTTAGCATGAGACTACATCAGAGAAGAACAAAACGTGATGTCTGTATCATAGATATAGTTAGAAATCCGCATGCCAGGTCATGTGTAAGACTTGTAAGATGCAAAATAATATTGGTGCAGGGATATTTTGTATAAAATGAAGTCTACATGTTCCTAAGTGTCACTGAAATTTAAGTAGCAAACCCGTTATACGTACATTGCAATTAAAAATCCACCTGCTGTGTAATACATTGTAATGTACAAATACAAATAAAATTGAATTGAATGAATGTACTATGAGCCTATAAGACAGTTTATATTAAAACTAAGGTTTTGCCACAGACATTTCAAACAGTGAAATAATCAAAAACATAGCTTTATACAAACTGAATTTCACCACAATGCTACCTGTTCGTAAAAGTCAGAGATGTAAATAGCACACTTGATACCTGTTTTAAATATTCACCTCCTGTGTAAAATACCTACTCATGACTTATGTGGGTTTATTTACTATATATATAAGTTAATTTAATGACAAGAGTCAACATTCAAATGAAATATGTACTTAAATCATAGTCTAAAAAGAGACTTTGCACAAGCAGAATTGCAAACCAAGCTAAAACAAATACGGCTCCATGTTCCTATGGGTCACAGAGACATAAATAACTAACTTGATACTTGTTATATGTAGAAATCCACCTGTCCAGCAGTGTGGTATACTGTGGGATTATACACTTATTTTAATGACAAGAATGAAAAAAGATTAAAGTGCATCCATTAAAATGCCATTAATTTGTTAAAAGGGAACATGTTTTCATTCTGAATGCAACGTGAACTTGAAAATAGTGCAAAACATGACTTTGCAGTTCGCACAAATACTATTTCAACCTCAAACCACTTCAATTAACCAGTATGTGTTCCTGATGCTCGCTGAGACATAAAGAAATGAGTGCTAGTCAGTGTTGCTGGGTAAAGACTCAAACGCCCTTCGAAAAATCCTCCCTGAATGACTTTACTGGGTTGTGTACTGTCTCCACTACACACCAAATCCAGTATTTTTCCATCAAGTAGCGCGTGGACCACGTGACCACAGAGGAGGAAAAAAAACGCTGTCATGTTTGCATCCTCAATTGACAGCAGTGCATACCCGATACGGCTCCCAATTAACAAAATACACATTAATGGACTGCATTTTCCCTCTTCGCTGATGTTGTCACTTCATATTTATAAAGTCCAGCCTCCACTTTGATACTGTTGCCCCCGTTCGAGAAACAAAATCTTCTCCAGGTCGTTTTTCTAACCCCGTGCGTTCATGATCATGTAACCACTCCCACTCGTGGCTGGTGGAAAATTACCAGCTTACAAGCAACAGGCAAATGAATGGTACTTGCGGTGTGTCACATCATTCAAGCCGACAGTGTACCTGCTAGAAACACTCACTGTCCTTTACGGATATATTAAAGTAGCAGAACCTGGAAAA
Organism: Ostorhinchus rueppellii; assembly: GCA_030068375.1. NCBI lineage: Eukaryota > Metazoa > Chordata > Actinopteri > Kurtiformes > Apogonidae > Ostorhinchus > Ostorhinchus rueppellii. Next base: position 8,932,785 of record JAQQZY010000008.1, read on the forward strand.
GAAGAGTCTGGGCAAGTAGAAAGCGTTTATATTGTCGCCTGCTGTTTTGTCCACGTGCAGCGACGTTTAAAAGGCATTTATGTCAATAAAGATAACAAAACACATAACCCTGAAGAGCAATTATAAAACAGTGCTGGCTAAGTTATTCGTTATTCTGATAAGCGGAGTCATCGAGAAGTCCATTCTGCATGGGAGTCTGCCCTCTTTTTCTCTCCGGGCGGAGTAGTCGCGTGGGCGCTTGAGCGAATTGAAATAGACCGACAGGCGAATTAACCAATGACACCCAAACTACGAAGTCTCCGCCAACACTGTGGCCAATCCCATCACGACGTGGGCGTTACCTCGGTCCAAACTTTACGCGGCGCCATCGGCTGAAAACTAAACCGAGATGGAATCTCCCAGTCTGAACCGGTTTCAACCGGTTGCGAGTTAGTTGCTTGAGAGAGGAGAGGAGGCGCAGGCACACAACCTCTATACCGCCCCGCTGGAAATTATCAGAGTAACGAATTAAATAGTAAATTAATGTTTGCTTTCTTTCGTAAGATGTACCGGAGTGACATATTCCTGAGTTTGCCGTAATAGTAGTTTTGGAATCCACAACACCGGTTCTTACTAGCCAGACATCACTCACTGCTGGAGCTGGAGATAGAGTCAACGCTGCAAAAATACGAATTATTTTCTTATCAAGTGATACTGAAGTGCTGACTGTATCTCGTAGTTTCTTGGGCAAACGCCACTCTTTTCAGTCAGAGCCTTGGACTTTAGGTAGGTACTGTAACTGGGGATAAGTGCAATCCTGCCATGCTGTGATTACCATGTCTTGGATTTACCTGTATAGGCTGTAAAATGCATTTTCGTATGGGTGTTAACTTCTTTTATCTTATAGTTTACGTTGTCTGTCCTTGGGGCTTGTTAAAAAGACAGTAATTTATTAAGTTATCTGTATGGCTTTCGATTTCCTGCAGGCTAGTATTGACTACTTCACAAGGATTAGCTGCTGATGACTGTTAAAGTGCTGTAACTTCACCTAGCTAACTAATGCACAACTAACGGGACTTGAGCTTGTATGAATAAGTAACCAGCCTCTGTATGATTAAATCCGTGCCTCTCCCACCACAGCAGCATCACTCGTGTGCTGTGATGGGAGCGGATGTCAACCTGATGTTGCTAGGTTTTTAGCGGTAGCCGACGTTAAGTTTAAGCTTCTGTTAAGCGAAAATACAACAACAAGCTGCCTTGCCAAACTCTGTCATTAGTAAAGGTAGCAACGACATAAAGCGATAACTTGCAATACCATAACTGTGTGATATAATAAGTGAAATGAAATGAATGTGCTCTGTCCCTGTTATCCTTGGTGGGAGTGGTTGGAGTTACCAATGAAGAACCACATGTCAAGTGTTTGTGCGACACCCTTGTTAGCATGCTAGGGGGAGTAGTTAGTTAGCTTTAAGGCCAGCTAACGTTAGCAGTTTGACTGAGTGGTGTTTACATTATCTACGTTACACGCAACGATAGGCACTGTCAACGTGATTGTAGGCTGCATTCATTATTCACATTTTTGAAACCACAACTGCCTGCTACTCGAGTTACGTTCAGGGTTTATTTGAGTGAGATCCATCACTTACAGATGTAAACAAATAGACGTAGACTTGTACATCCGGCACGTGGGCCAGTTAACCTTCTTAATATGGTCATGCAAACATTATTTAGCAACTTTTTTTAATCCCACGAGTGTTAAGGAAGTTATGGAAGCTGGCAGTGTTTTCATAGTGGAATAAGAACAATAATAGGAAAGCCATGGGAGAGAAAATGTTGTTTGCCTAATTAAATCTAATTAGTGAAACTAATAATCAAATTGACAATATAATTATAATAGCCCCCAAGAGTAAAATGGCAGAAAAACAAGTCACTTGTCTTTTTGCATCATGTTATTTAAGAGATAATCCAGGTTAAGATTTCACAATATTTATTGATTTCACTCAGTCAGTGACTGCATTAGAGGTAGTGGACAGAAGTGTATTTTGCAATGTAGAATCTCTGATTTATTTTTATATGTAAAAACTGCTACCCTACAAAACAAAGGATACCGTTGAGAAAATAGCAGTAATAAAATGCCTGCATGTTATTTATTGATAAAGACTTGTAATCACATATTCTAATTGGCAATAAATATTTAACTGGAAGAATTACATGTCTCAGAAAAATCACAGGAGTTCCTGAACAGTCAGCATGGCACATCATGACCAAAAGCTCCCTAAAGATTTCAAGGACGAAATTATTACCCTTCATAAAGTTGGTCAAGGATACAAGAAAATCAGTACATCTTTGAAAATAAATTGCAACACTGTGGCCAAGGTTATTCATAGGTTCATTGATAGCGAGACAATATTGAATCACACAGTTACAGAGGGAGACTTGAATAAGTAATTGCTTGTATTGCTGAAGACATTTTCATAGCATTTGGTCGGACTGAGTGTGCATGCCACATGTTCAGACTCCACCAGGTAAATTTATTGCATGGGCGTGGTTCAAGGATTACTCTGTATTCTGTTGGGGAAAAAATTACATAATGTTTGCTAACATTCTGTGATTTCTTTGAATTCCTTAAAACGGTGACAGCAAAAGTGTATATATAGTAGAGCTACTTAGAATTTGAGTTCACAAGAGTTGCACAGGTCAGGGATGTCCTTCCACTCTGTGATGACACCGGATGTTGGACACCCAGCATTCTTTCACCATGCATTTCAAAATACAAGTACATGGGTTCAGATAAGGAAATTTGCAAGGCCTTTCCAACACTTTGACTTTAAACTCCCTTAGTCAAGCAGTGGTCTACATGGAGTGGTCATTGTCATTCCAAAATAAAGCTCTTTTACCAGGTTTTGTCAAGTCTATATATTCACTATTGTGAGCAACTATAGTGGAATCTTTAAGTTCGGACCTATATTTGCTTGCAGTCACACATACCCCACATCGTAATGCTATCACCACTGTGTTTGACCCTAGGCAAGATACTTTTCTTGGTGGTGTTGATCAGTTCTTCAGTTTGGGTAAAGGGGGTTCAGCAAACTGAGCCTTCCAGTGGACTTCAGTTATGCTTTATACTAAAAATGCTCAGGTAAAGTGACCTGGTGGAGGGTGCAGTGCGGTGTGTGCACTTGCAGTCTGATAAGATTTTGTGGAAATCTCTTCAGTGCTACCAGTGGCAGTTTTATGTCCATCCTGTAGTGCTAACTTGCAAAGTTATTGATCGGTTTGTCCAGTCATTTTTCTAAGCCTGCTATTTTGACTGATTCACTTTGTGTGGTTCACAGAGAAACTCTGATTCACCTTAGCCACAGTTTTGCAGTTTATTTTCAAAGATGTACTGATCTTCTTGCATGCTTACCCAACTTTATGAAAGGCAATCATTTTGTCCCTGAGATGTTCAGAGAATTCTTGGCCATGAGGTGCCATACTGACTTGCTGATCTATTCAGTAACTTCTTGTGTGACATTTACTGAGATATGTAATTCTTCTGGTTGAATATTTCTAGCCTACCAGCACATGGGATTACAACTCTTTAACAACTACATTTCATACAACAACTATCTTTCCATATTTGGCCAACTTGAGTTAAAACAAATGTAATGATCTTTTTGGCCATGTTCAAGAAGGGTAATAATTTTATCCTCAAGATCTTTATAGAGTTCTCAGCCATGCGGTGCTGTGCTGATTTCTAAATGCTTTATGCATGTTGGAAATTGTAGATAAATATATTTCACTCAATTAGAAATTGGATAGCTGTTGAAGTGAACTTCCAAATCTAAGTAACAAATAGCTACATAAATGTCTGAATCATGAAACATTCAAGTCAAAGTAAATCAAGAAATATGCGACTGAACATCAGACCAACTGTTTAAAAAAAAAAAAAAAAAAAAAGTAGACCGAAGAGATTTTTATCTTCTCTCTCAAAGTCAGGATCCCAGTTTAGAGGACTGCTAGTAACTACTGTTCACTGTTCATGATGGCTTCTCCTGAGTTATTCTCTAAGTGTTAGGTTTTTATTGTTAGTATTTTTATGTGATTACTGTTTTTAGAGTTTTTATTAGGTTGTGCACTGTGGATCCTGAGTACAAATTTTGTTTCATGTACTCGTATGGAATGACAATAAACCTGAAGATAGTATGTAAAACATCCCAGTTCTACTTTTGTGAGATCCTGTAGAAGGGACATGGCAGTCTGTAAAGGAGTGTTTGAATGCATTTGTTTAAGCTAATGGAAGTCTGTGGCATGTACTACATGGCAGAAAGTCAAACTGTTGATTTAAAGAATGTGAACAATCTGACATGATGGTTTCTGTTTTCTGATATTACTAGCTGTTGTGCGTATTGTTCAGTTTTCTGTGCAGTGCCAGACAGAAATTTTTGTGTTTGATCCTAAAAGAATAATAACAGCAAATGAAAATGAAAGGGAAAGTGTGCAAAATCACTACAACTAAATCCAGCAGAGAAAAAGAAAAATATATAATGGATCTGTAGTCTTACTCAACAATTTTGTGGCATCTTACAGTCAAACTACAACTCGCACGTTTTTAAACAGGTCAAGGTCAAATAAGTAGCAGCTGCTTGATGGTCAGATGAAAAGGGTGGGGCTCATTTGCAGCGATTCAATTACAGTAGAGAATGCAAAGGTAAAATGAAAGTCCATTAATTTTCTTTTATGGCCTGTAATTATATTTACGTTCAGTCAATTAAATGAAGTTTAGATGCAGGCAAGTTACAGCAGAATGTGTTAAATTCCTCCGTAAAGCTTGACTAGTTGAAATTTGTTTAGAGCATGCTGTTGTACACAAAACAGTCACACACAATCAAAAGCTAAAGCTGATTGTAGAAATCCAGATAATATGTAGTCAAACAATATTGCAAGGCCAGATAAACTCTATAAAGAAATAAGAAAGATCAGTTCGCTGTGAAAATGTGCAAAGTATTTAAAAGTTCCTGATAGTGAACTGATTGTGAAATAAGTATCTTTAAATTGAATGTAAACCAAGGAGATGTGTTGAATTTGACCTATTGTTGAGCAGGATACTGTGTTACCATCGGAGTACTTCCTCACCAGCTGTGGTGTAGGAAGTTCAGGAATGTTTTTACTTGAGCTTAAGTAACATTATCACAGTATAAAAAGTACTATTACAATTAAAAGTCATGGTTAAATGCCGAAGAACTGGCATCGAGATGGACTCAAAGTACCGAAAGAACATTTCGGAGTGACCCATTTCAGAGTAAACTTGAATATTGGATAACTTTTGATGAATAAATGTGTTTATGTGCAGCTAGTGATTGTTGGTCTCATTTCAATTTCTCTGTACTGCAAGTTAACTTAATCTGGTGAAATCCATCATTTAGGAGTTTATTTTACTTTTACTTGTAGTGAAAGTATGTAGAAGTAGAGGTGCAGAGTAGAAAATTAACACCTCAGAAACAACTGTCCCAGTTTAACGTCAGTACAAGTAAAAGTACTAATTTATAGTACACCATTGTTATCAAGAGATCTCCCATCACCCATAAAAATAAGGATATGTTGGGTTTAGAGACCTTTTTACAATAACATTAAGTATTACCAACAACCAGACGGTAATTATTCAGTCCTTCTCCCTATAAATTCTAATTTCTGGGGCAACCTTGAACTCAGTGCACCTGTGTTTTGTTACTCAGTCTAATAGAAGAAAAAAATGAAAAGCTTTCATTCACTTTATACGGTTTTGAAGCGCTGACAGCCTTGTGACACTAAGAGCTAAACTACTTAAAGTGACGGCTCACTGGTGGGTCCAGGGATGTTTGTTCCAGGGTCAGCTGTTTGAAATTGTTTCTAAACACACGGTTCACATGACTTTGCCCATTGAATGTGTTCTGAGCTTTCACGACCCTCCCTCTGTTGTCCTTGTTACAGAGCTCTATGCCAGCAATTATGACAATGTTAGCAGACCATGCAGCTCAGCAGCTGCTGGACTTCAACCAGAAACTGGATATCAACCTGCTGGATAATGTGGTGAACTGTCTATATCATGGAGTTGGACCACAGGTAAGTTTGAGACAAATGGAAATGCTTTTAATATAGGAAACAGACACACTTGACCAAAAATGTATGACCAGCCAAGACAAATCTGTCTAGCACAGACCATGTTTGCAACACCTTACTCATTGTCTGTCATCTACATCTAAGATGTCCAGCAGACCACTTGAGTTAAAATTTTGAAACGACCCATGCTACTTTCACTTTACAATTATAGTGAGCACTAGGGCTGTGCAATTAATTGAATTTTGACCACAATTTCGATTTTTGTTGTCAAACGATCTCAAAACTCATATAATCGAGTTGAAATGATTTATTTTTTGTTTTTCTTTACACAATTTCTGAGAGACGCGCATGTGCAATACAATCCATTCCATTGCAAAACAGCAGTAAAGTACATATTTGTTGCCAAAATGTATTTTTAATTTGAATGTTTTGCATAAAGAATCAATAACAGGGATTTTTGAGAGAGAAATGCTGAATAAATCCATTGTGAAACTCAAAATTAATCATTTGAAAAATCATGATTTCAGTATTGACTAAAATGATCATGATATTGATTTTTTTTTTTTTTTTTTTCATAATCAAGCAGCCAAAGTGAGCACCATAATTTGCACTATAAAAACTCAAATATTACAAGATATTTATAATTTTACAGCATGTAGCACCATCCATTTGTAATCCAGTCACTCAAGACTCACTTTTAAACTAAATGTAAATAGAGTGTATATTCGCATACCTTTATTGATACTTATACTTATAATACCCTCTCCCCACCACCTTCATACAGTTTCATGTTAAAAATCTAAGTGTTATTCATTCATGTTTTACAGCAAAGAATGGCACAGGAAGTTTTGACACATTTAAAAGAACACCCAGATGCATGGACAAGAGTGGACACCATCCTTGAGTTCTCCCAGAACATGAACACCAAAGTAAGCTTGCTCTAATCCAGAAAGCACTGCTGAAAAGACTTTTACTTGTGCTTTGAGGAAGAAGCATATGCTGTCATTATAAAATGTGAGAGAAATGACCCCTGTTCTGGGTCAGAGTGTAGCTTTCAGATAGAAAATGTATTAATTTGTTAAGAATAACTTTTTTTGCCGTGAGTGCATATTATGGGTGCCCAGGGACCCAGCAGAAGTTGAATATTTAGTCCTTATGCATTTGTACCGTGCCCTGACTGAGCTATGCAGGACATCTATCTCTATTTAGAAATGAATTTTCATCTATCTGAAATTGCCTGAACACTTGGATCAGGATTTAGCAACTCTTGCCGCAGATCCATTTTCAATACTAAATACGCTATCGGCCTCACTAATAATGTAATGTTACCAGCTGCATGCATCATGTCAATATGAGTTTTACTGTCAACTTTACCACAGCTTTGAAGCAGTTTCCTTGATCAACTGATTGGGCTGTTTAGCAAGTCAGGTAAATGACAGCTCTAGATGAGAAACTGTGAAAGAGCTGCAGGCAACACTCGTTTACACAAAGCCTCAGCACGTCATTGAATTAGCAAAATTTTACAAGTCTACTATTTTAATATAAAAAAGCCCTTGTTCATAAAGTGTCTCCTGATAAGTAAACACAGTTTTATAGGCTTTACAGCAAATGTCCATCTGCACATATGTAACCAATTTCCTACGATGCACAAATGCTGTGGTTGCATATTGCTGATTTAACAATTTAATCTTAGTAACACTTGCAGATTATATAGAAAACTGTTTTTTTTATATTTGAGGGAAAAAAACTCTTTACAATGATTTTGAGTTTAGAGACACTGAAGTATTTAAAGATTTGGCTTTGATGTATATATGATGATCACCTTTAATTATATGTTTTAATACAATAAAACTAGTTGAACAAGTCTGGTCCTTTGCATTCAAAACTTCCTCAAAGTATCAGTGATGTTTGCCTTTTCTTTTTGCTTGCCTATAAGATTGCTTTTAACACAGATGTTCATTACTAATGTCTGAGTTGATGTATCATCAGTACTTTTATAGCTTAAAATTTTTAATTTGCCAAAACAATGGGGACATTAGAGGAAAAGAGAAAACAAAAGGTAAACACCTCTTGAATTCTGCATTAATCTTGTTTCTTTTGTTAAAAAAGTGCATTTTTCAAAGCACATTAAACATTTGGCTTTTCTTAATTACAGTTATTATTATAATGAAATGTAATGAATTCAAGCTGTGACTATTTGATATTAATCACAATGTTCCATTATGTTTATGGCTTGTAATAGGAAGAAAAGGGGTGTGTCATCCTGTGCTTCATGACACAGCTAGGCTTTGACGGCAGGCCTCCACAAGGTCTACCCTTTTTAAATTCCCTTTGACTGAATTCTGTTCATCCGTTTCTATTGCATCTGTTTCATTGGACAGAGGGAGGGTGCAGGCTACAGTCAGTAGGATCCATTATAGACACACAATCAGTTGATGACTTAATTTCACCTGTAGGGATCATGGCTCTGTACCCACTCCACATTCCTTCCCTTTTCTCCTCTCCTCTCCTCTCTGTTCCCTCCAGTGAATACGCTCACATGCACATTTATATTCCACTTTTATTTTGGATATGACAATATTCCAAATTTGATACAAGTTGCCTTACAATCATTTAATGCCCTGAATTAGGCCTTATTCCACATGTACCATTTTCCTTTGAAGATATGGATAGTATTTATACAGCACATTCAGAATGTGACTTGGTGAGGGTTTTTTTTTTTTTTTTCCTACAGTTTTTGACACACAACCTTTTGCTTGTTTATGGTCAGCTTTGTGCATCGACTTGAATAGATGGAAATTTTTCTAACCTGACCCTTTCAACAATGTGAATGAAAGACTGAGGTTGCAGTTGCACATTTAGACAAGTCTGCCAGCAGTGGAAAAATATTTTTGGCACAAAGAAACAAAATGGAATAAGTTAATTGCTGTGTGTATGACTAGATGTAAATGTTAAAGGAATATTCATTTTCATTGGCTATTTAAATATCTTAATAGGAATATTGTCATTTTCAGAATACGAGTAAGAACAGGAATATTTTGTGCATGTAAACATTTTCAGTTCATCAGCCAAAACCCTTAAAAAATGTGCTTTTGCCAGCAAAAAGAGTCTGGCAATTTTCCTGCATGTAATTAATCTTGGTTGTGGGTTGTACATAGAGACAATTAAAGCTGAAACAAAACATGACATAAATATGCGTAGCCCTTCAGCTGACACCTGTCCACCTACTAGTGGTGAGGAGATTTTACCTTTAATCCTCCCTGCATCGTTGTCTGCAGCACTTCGCTAATCTTACTTTAATTTCCTTCTGTACTACATATCATCATTTTCCCCTTGAATTGATGATCCCTACAGCTGAAACAGTCAGTTAAAGTAACCCTAGATCAATAACTAACTGTTAATAAAAATATTTTTGGTTTTGTTTTCATGCTTCACTATAGAGCTCCAAAAATTAATACAGGGCGTAACCTGTGGTTGGTCTTGCTGTTCCTTATGACACACCAGTTTAGGGGCCTTAATTAAGGCTCACTGTTGGAGTCAATTTAGATTGAATCTGTATTTACTTTTTAGGAAAATTGAGTCACAGACTCAGGGTTAGGTATTTGTGATGTGTTTTTGTTTGGATTTTGCTTTTTGATGTTGGTTTTAATTAAGTGCTTGTTTGTTGGCTTCCTCTTTAAGTAATAAAATAAATTGAATTAAATTAAATGAAGGCAAAACACCTGTATTTTCAGGCCATTTGTATTAAATTAACTTGGTAATCTACAAAGCAAGAAAAAAAAAATCAATGAATCTTTGGTCTTATTTTTAGCTGGACACAGTCCAAAGAGTATGTGTACCTCTCAAGACTTACTGATCTTATTTTTTCCTGTTAGTCTTAAAGGTAGCTTTTTTCCCCCTACATGCACTTTATGCTGAATTACTGTCAGCATTCGGCGTGCATCAAATGAAGGTAAATGTTTTAACATGAGAAATAACTTTCCACCATGGTGTTAAAATACTTTACTCTATTCTACTCTCTTAAGAATCTCTGGCTAATTATTTCTGCCTTTTGTGAAACTACACTTAATTATAAGCTTCTGTCCAGTATAAATATTATAAACAGAAAACAACAGCTGATGGTGAAACAAGGTCAAGTTTTTTTTTTCTCCAGAAACTGAATAACAAAATCAAAAAGCACTTTCTGAACAAAGCTCCAGTTTTCAGTTGGATCTCTTTCCGGTCTGAACTGGATTTCAGTACCAACCCTGCATGGCTTCTGCAGCCTTGGTAAAGAAATGAAACATTTGACATAGATGATGTATCATGCATCCTTGACCATAAGCAATCAGAGCCAAAGCTGCTGCTGTGTTTTACTGTCTGGTGTGATGCTGCGAGAAACAGCAGGACTTCTGCAGTGTTCCAGCTTAATGCTTGTAGAGATTTAAAAACAAAACTAAATGTGAATGTTTTGCATTCTACAAAATCTGCATGAACGATGTGGTTCAGTCCAATCCAGTTTAGAAATGCGAGTTATTCCAGGCTGGTCCACTTCATACTGTTTTTGGTTTGTATTAAAATTACACAGTGTTTGATGTTGAGTGTGATTGTAAAGCTTTGTCCTAATGCTGCCCCCCTCCTGGCCTGTTACAGTACTATGCTCTTCAGATTCTGGAAACGGTTATCAAAACAAGATGGAAGATTCTTCCCAGGAATCAGTGCGAAGGTAATTGTCTACTGTTTGGTATATTTATGTTTATACCCCTCAAACTGTCTGAACACCCTCAGTTTTAGTGGCTTTTTAAATGTTGTGACGTGTGGTTGCCAAGTTGAGGAGTGTTTCCTCACTAAGCATTTTGGTTTGTTTTCTGCCCAACTGGCTCACTCTGGTTGGTACAAAATGGTCAGATTCTGGACCATAGCAGCTGTTTTTAGAGAAGAAGCAACTTTAACGCCCTAGAACTAAAGCTTTGTGAGGGCATCTTTGAAGAATTAAGAGAACTAAACAGTGCTGCAGTGTTAATCTGCTGACTTGCACTGACTGAAAGTCCACATCTAAACTTTTTGTGTAATAAAAGGGTCAGTGGATGAAGCTTTTTTTTTTTTTTTTTTTGTAAAATGCAGAGTTCCCCAGTACAAAACATTAATGCTGCTTGTGTCCACATGGGAGAAAGAAAAGTAATGTTGTGACCAACAATCTGCCACAGTGTCTTTATTTTTATCCTACCATGATCAAAAGTTATAGATTTTAGCACATAGGAGATTTAAAGGTAAATTTTGAGTTTTAGAGTGAGGTTGTATGAACCTCTTATCCACATCATTGCTGGTCGGCCAATGAATTTAGTTTGGAGTAAAGCTAATTGTTTTCACCACAAAGCAAACCAGCAAACTGATGGAGGCAGTAGTGTTATGGAAGGAAGGATTATTAGGTATGCACAGATGTATCAGATGAGTATTGACTGACAGCAACAGAAAATGAAAGACTTTAAAACAGTTCAAGAGTTTGTGTAAGGGAGAGTTCTTCTCTAGAAGCAAAAAGTTTTTCAGATTTTGGCCAGTTTGTCCCTAAGCATGTTGCTATTTTTTGTCAATGTACTCTGGCCTCACTTCCCCATCACCTTTTTTGGGCCTTTTGTAAGTGGCCAAAATGTAAGTCCACATCAGTAGATTATTTTTGCTTCAGTGTTGGTACTCATGTCTACCTTTCCAAACTGAGGGCTTACTGACTGCCAGCTACTGTACATAATACACTGACTATGGATAAATACCTCACACAACTCCACTTTAAAACCCTAATCCTTTTATTGAATGTTGACCTCGGAAACATTTTGGTTGCCATGTTTATTGTGTGTTGTTGAACTAAAGCCAACATCCTAAACACTTTTTTTTTTTTCTTCTTCAAGATCTGATCAAGTTTAGAAGTGTCTAAGACTGTTAAGTGTTGGAACAGTTAAGAGTTTAATTGTTGCTTAATTGCCTGACCTGGTTAACACTGTCACTGGGTTTTTTTTTGTTATTCTTATTCAGTTGGTTTTCCTTATTATCACTTTCTCATTAAGGCAGTTTTTTTTTTAGTATTCTAAGATAGAGTAGGTAAAAAATTATTAAAAACTTTTTTGTTTGGGGGAAAAAATGAAATAAAAGAAATAATCATGTTCAAATCAGTTGATTCTGCCTCCCTCCATTCTTATATAATTTTGCTCAAAATTTATTTTTCCATTGACCTAAGACTTCCCTACTTCTGACCGTAGATGCCTGAATTTTGTTCAAGTGGCAAACCAAGTGCAGGGCGACCGGCAAGTATGTCTTTTCCCCCTTGTGTCAGAGTATTGCCTTGTTTTCAGCTCCGCTCTCTGCACCCCACCACATTGAAAGAGAATTCAGTACAGCTAGTGCCTACTCTCAAATGCGACGGAGCTGAAAACACATATTTTTTTTAAGATGCTCTGCTCACATTGACAATCTTAAACTGTCTATGAAAACACTTTGGGTCAGTAACTACCACTGAACTCACCATTGGCTTTTTGGAAGTCTGTCGCCTACAGGTTCAGTGGAAGTTGCAGCCCACATCGATATGGTGACCAACTGAAGTTTGTTAATGGAAGGACACACCTTTTTTAAAGTGCAGATGAACTGGAAGAATAGTGGCAGTTGAGCCAGTTACCAACTGTGTTAGGGCCCCAGAATAACATGCCCAGGCAACTCGACATGTCAGGATATGTTTGGACATATAAAATGTATGCTGAAACCTAACGGTCTTCTGACATCTTTGTGTACTTACCAGGTATAAAAAAGTATGTTGTTGGTCTCATTATCAAGACGTCATCAGATGCATCAAATGTGGAGGTAAGTGAGACCTGGAATGTTTAACTAAAGGGTTATGCTGGATCAGATTTAAAAAAAAAAAAGACAAAAAAGAAAAGTTCCTTTTGAAGTAGAGCAGGGCCCAGTGGATGAATCGTCAGCATTTTGTAAACAAGAGACCAAATATGTTGAATTGGCACCTTTTTTAAAAGGGTTTTCAGCCAACATGACTACTCAGAGGGGCTTCAATGAGAAAGACTGAGATTCAAAGATAGCGTCTTGTCTTGCCATTTTTATAATCCAATACATACAACCTACTACAACCTAATATCAGACTGAAAATACATCCTCATAGGTCTGGGCGACATCAGTACCAATGAAAAATATACTCACTAGTTCCAATTAAATGCATATCACTATGAATGTACATAAAGAATATGCAATGTATAGTTGCATGAGGAAAATCCCTTGTCTACTGTGGTAGTTTACATGAACTCAACTATGCTATCAGTCACTTTTCAGACTGAACTGTGTAATAACCAAATGATTGAATGTAACCACTAACCCTCAATATACTCTGCTGTATTCACAGTTCAGGCTCTCACTAGGAAGTACTGTATCAGTGTGTTAATGTAACTTAAGCCGTGCAATGACATATTGGTGATGAGTCCTTTACTAAATGTACTTAATTTACCTGTGTGCTTACATATTCAGCTATATTGCACTGCCTGAGATCTTCATTAGTAATTTCTCACAGTTTGACTCTGTGTTTGTGTCTGTGAACATGCTCCAGTTGTATAATTGTGTACTGCAATATAGTGCAGAAAAGAAAAAAAGTTTTTTCAGACACTTTTAGAAAGTCAACACACATTATATGGTTTTCACTCTGCTGTATAACTTTGTATAGACATGACATGAGAAGAAGAAACCCTGTATAATGGTACTAATTCATTGTTATTATGAACTGTGGAGTGTACTTAAACCTTAGGAGGCAAACACATTCATTAGCTTTGGACAAAGTATAGATTTGGTCAAGGCAGTATTGACAGAGTGCTGTCGTCAGCTCAAATCTGATCACCATCTACCCATGACTGATATGCCTCCACTCAGCTGTTAGTAGATAATAACTAACCAGGTGCTGAGTTAGCAACTTTCAGCCATGTTTCTGCTGTTTGCATCATCTTAAAGTATGTCACTCTGCAAACAGTACACATGAAACCCTACTTTTTCAGACTTATTCATGGTTCTTCTACATGTTTGAACCACTCAGATGGACCAGAGTGTTTTGTAGAAATATTTCACTTAAAATAAATGGCTATGTTTACTTTAAACCTAAAGATTGATTATGTGTAATTACTTTAACTTTTATTTAAACTACTTTCTGAGTTTGATCATGTCTCCTGTGATAAAATGATAAGAAGAACATTGTGCATTAATTTGTCCATTTGTTTTTAACTTTGTAGAAAGAAAAGGTATACATTGGAAAGCTGAACATGATCCTTGTTCAGGTGAGTCTTTTACAAATGTTGGCACAAATTTACATGTAGACCTTATGTGTACAGGTGAATAAACCAGACTGTTTTTTTTTTTCTTGGCATGTGCTTTAGTGCAGGGTGTCTGGGCTTAAGACTGACACTGCTGTTTGGAGTTTTTTTTTTTTTGGTTTGTTTTTGTCTTTGAAAATGCTCTCTGAAACAAAGCATTTAATTAGTGTCCCTTGACTCATTCAGGCTCTAAGTTTAGGTTTCAACTGCTGTAGTTGCTTTTAAACTGTTATTCTAATAAGTATAAAATCCAACAGTCCTTTTAGTGGAGGAAATGGTATATGAGACTCGACAAACATCATTGTCTCCAGATGTTACAACCACCTCTTTGTGCAAAACATTGCAGCCTTTTCCTGATCTACTGTACATGGTTTGTATATAGTTGCATGTGAGTGAAGGTACTGAACAGTTTCATTGAAGATATCCACACTGACAGTTCAAGTACAGCTCGGCAGGGAATTCATGCATCTTACTCGAAGCCCAGAACTGCTAAGTACAGTGTGTAAAAATATGATCAGAAGTCCTGCTGAAGCTGAAGTGGTCAGTTTGATTCGTTTATATGAATGTGATGACTGTATGAAGCAGAGGTGGAGGTACAAATGCAAAGTTATAACTTAAAACAGAAACTTAAGTCTGCACTGAGCAATCCAGTGACTAATAGGCCATTCCGCTAGTTTGTATTGAACAAACGGTGTTGAGTTTGCAGCCATCAACACATCCACGAATTGTGAAGTGTCTGTTTGCTGTTCAAGAATCAGAGGTGAGGGGTTCATATTGCTGGTTTTGAATCAAAAAATTTATTCAGTTTATTTATTCTGTTTACTGTCCCATAAACAGACATTTGAAGCGTATAACAACAATATCTGGTATGCACGCTCAGAAATGTGCTCAGCAGGGGTTGTAAGAGCTTTGTTTTTTCATTAAGTTTCTTTTTTTAAGTTTTAGCTTCATGGTTTCAATTTCATCTCAGTCTGAAGTACTGTTTTCATTACTAAATACTTAGTTGTATGTGGGATGTACAGTAAAATACAACAATTCAATTGAATTTTATTTGTAAAAAAAAAAAGACTTTGCTGTTAGTGAAATTAAAAGAACTGTATCCTCATATCGATAATACAAGGCTTATTTAATAGTTAGTGCATCTTTAATTGAAACACCCTTTATTGCAGAATCAGATCAGGCTTAAACTATTAGGATTTTTGTTGTCTATATTATCATGCCTCACACTGTGGTCTAATTTCACAATGTAATATTATATCATTTAAGTTCAATATTTATATCTCGGATATTTTTAAAAGTTTTCATTTTAGGCCAAGTGCTCAAGTTCTGTGTTTTAAGCATTCTATTCGTGATTCGATAAATAAATGGAAAGCAAATGTATACAAAAGTCTCCTTTCCCCATCATCAGATATGAATAGTGGTCTGATCTGTGACTTACAGTATTGATCACCCTTCTGTCATAGATACAGTACAACTCTGTGATTAAAATACTGTGTTTAACTGCTTTAGAGATGAAATGCAGGAATACATGAAAAAAAAATATAGATCTTGTATTTCAGAAAACAAGGCATTTTCGTCATAATTTACTTAGTCATGTAGACATACAGTACATTATTTCATACAGCACAATTTGAATTTGTTTCTTATAAAGCTGAATCTTTACTTTTATTTCAGCTAGTGAAACTTTTCTTTAAACTAGTTCTCTGTCTCATCTTAAATAGTACGTACAAACATGAGTAAATCGGCATAACCTCTGTTCTGGTCTTAAAAAGCAGATTGTTCTAAAGTATCCAGATGCTGGTTTAAGTTAGACTTCTCTCTTCTTATGTAGTGATATTTTCCAGCCTGAAGATGTCACTCTTAATTGGTTCTTTTGACTCTGAATCTCAGCTGACAGGTGACTTGATCATTATTGATATTTTCTAACCAGTAAAGTGGCTTTCAACAACCAGTCATAATATTGAATAAATAGTTTTGTGTTAATTGCAGTTCAGGAAGACAAGGCATTGAATGCTGCCATCACCGAGCTGTGGAAATTAGCTGGTGGCTGCCTTCTTCTGTCTCATCAACAAATTAGTACTGACCAGATTGAGGGAGTTATTGAGATCTTTATCAGAAAGGCGTTGAGACCCTGACAGAATCTGGTGTAGACTGGAACAATAGCAGCCTCAGTGCCTGTCACAGAGTTAGACCGGGTTGAAGTGGCTTGTTTTTTTAAGCACTGACAAATTGGACCAGAGCGACTTCTTCTTCTGTGCACATTTTAATTTCTGCCCCTTAATCTAAAGCTATTTGAGACCACCACCACCTCCTCATGTGTGTGTTTGATGTACATTCCCTAAAGTGAGAAGGAGAGATTGGCTCACTGGCTACACAAGTGACTTTGCATTAATGTCAGTGAGAGTGAGTCACTGCTTACGTCAGCTGAGCTAACATTGTTTTGGCCTTCAGGGCTATGGAGCTCCAGATTCTACGCTCATGCTTGGGAGTTGTGTTTAAAACCTCTTTTCATATACAGACAAATTAAAGGAAAAACCAACTTGAAGTGCCTTAGTACAGTGTTAGGCTGCCACGTGCCTCCAGACCAGCCTCAGTGTGCCTTGGCATCGACTCTACATTTTGAACTTTCTTGGAGGGATAAACACCATTCTTGCAAAAGTGTTATTTTCTTATTTGATGCTTTGATGATGGTGGCGGAGACTGCTTTCTAGAAAATCCCCCATGGGTGTCTAGTTGGGTGTAGGCCTTCCACAATATTCAAGTTATTATAATGGAAATAACAATTTAATGCTACTACCATTATGTAAGCTTAATAATCGTAATAATAAGCAAAGTAATTATGAGGAAGAAGAAGCATTCATTGCAAGAAGCACTGAAAACTGGAATATATACATATCACATCACACGTTCCTGTCGGTAAATGAACGTTGTGCAGAGCAGTTTTGACACTAATCATAACGTAAATATATTACTGAAATTAGGGCAGCACTGTTACAGGAGTAGATAATAAACAGACTACACACAGAATTCAATGTTGTGTTCTTCCATGCACACTTTTAACCTGTGAACATATAATTCCAGAGATGACGACAAAATTAGAATGACATTGTGCCCAAACGGTAGAAGATAAGCGCCACGAGATGTACAGATGATGGCGCTAATTCTATACTCCACTCCAGTTAGATTCAACTGGATAAGGGATGGAATGACATGACATTGACAAAAGAGCACCAGTGCATTGAAAGAATAATGGGAATATGACAATTTGTTTGTTTGAACTAACTGTTTTTTATACAGGTCAATGGAAACAATGGTGTGCAAATAACTGAAATCAGCTAATGGTGTAACTAGAAGAACAGTCAGGCAGTGCAGACCTTATCTCCCTTTTATGGAGCTGCTTGAAAACTAAAGGGAGGTCAGGGTTTCCGCCACGTACAATTGGCTGCGGCGGGCCGCCGCACCTTCAGGCATCGCGGGCGTGTGAATGTGTGGAGCGCAAACCGAAAGTAAAATAGTAATGGTCCGTCCGCACCCCTCACCCCCCGTCCAATGATTTTGAAGTCACTTTACTTTCGGCGACGGTACATTCCCCCCCCCCCCGACGGTTTTGAAGTCACTTTTGCCGACGGTCTGTCCGCACAGGAGCGCAGGTCTTGCCGCCGCACCTTCAAACATTTTCCTTGGCCCATGCCCACCTTTCCACAAAGTTTTTTTATGAAAACTGTTGCAGTTGAATTTACATGAACCCACTGAGAATGTGGAGTGATCACATAACCTCTTTGATCGAGATAATAATTGTGACAGGCCTGATCAGGTTGTAGTCTGGTAGCTGTGAAAGTAATAGAACGTAATTTGCATAATTTTCATACTCATCAAATCATTCACTGATCCACCTACCCTATGGATGGATGTGATATCATTCTAAAAAGGACCCCATCCGTCTTTTTTTTTTTCCCATTAATTTGTCACTGAGCTAAAAATGTAAATACCTTGAATTTACAGAGCACAAATGGGTTGTGGAAACATCCCATCATAAAAAAGGGATGTTATTTTTAGCAAGAGTCCCAGATTAATCCTCTTTTTATTCCCTGTCAGAACTACTTTTTATTGAGAAAACATCTTCACAGCTTTGTGTTGTGTTTGTGTGTAGATCTTGAAGCAGGAGTGGCCCAAGCACTGGCCCACCTTTATCAGTGACATTGTGGGGGCAAGTCGTACCAGCGAGAGCCTTTGTCAGAACAACATGGTCATCCTGAAGCTGCTCAGTGAAGAGGTTTTTGACTTCTCCAGTGGTCAGATGACGCAAGTGAAGGCCAAGCATCTAAAAGACAGGTCAGCATGTGGTGTCATGTTGTTTTCATTTAGTTTCAGGAAATATGTTTGGATTGTAAACCTACACTGCAGTCTGTCTAATTCTGTCAGTAAATACGTATACATTATCTTAATTAACCTTTTTCAGCCCATGTTTTGTATGACTTACTAACAGGAGTTGTGTTAACTTAAATTATTTACATTATTCCATAACTTCAGGACATCAAAAAATATGATCTCATTGGAAAATCATCTGAAAATTATGAGGCAGGCAGTGATTCCACTGATGTAATGTTGTGATGTATATCAGGCACTGCTAACTACACGTTTGCCTATTATTTCTGATGTTTTATTGCGACAAACAAGATTTAAACACCCAGTCAGTGAAATAACCAATGTACCAGTTAGCTTTCTCTGTGTTGCCTAAATCAAAGGCAGTTTCTTGGATTTAATACAACACAGTACAGGATACTTGAACTATTCTGGTGCCTGTTAAGCCTCGCAGCTTAGGAAACATGTAAACAGATACAAATACATAAGTAGTTGGAGACTAGATGGCAAAGTTGAATAAACATTGCATCTATTATGCCCTTTGTACCCTAGCACATTCATTGGTTTTGAAGGACTTTTGTAGTTTCAATACATCATCTATTTGTTCAGATATAAGAACAATGTGTTTGTAAAATCTTGTTTTGTGTTTTCTTGTTTTCTAAGTTTATATAGAACTGACTCTACTTGTACATGTGTTATCTCTGTTTAAAGCTATGGGCAATGGCAAGTGTCTGTTGAATATAGTCAAATTTCAACCTTTTTGTACTCCCACTGATCTTCACACACCATCAAATAGTTTGAGCCGTGTACTTTATCCTACTTTGCATGGTGAATAGAGAGCAAGGCAGTAAAGACACTACCTTCAGATACTGGCCTCAGGGTTTTATGGTTTTAAAGCAAACCTGTCTCAAAATAAAGAACAGCTATTAAAAAAAGTAAATGAAAAAAATCATAAGAAATAAAATGTGAATCTGCACTGATATGCACGACTGTTTGTTCCTTCGTCCCTTTCAGCATGTGCAATGAATTCTCTCAGATATTCCAGCTTTGCCAGTTTGTTATGGTAAGTGAAAACGTATTTTATTTATTTCATAGCATTGTTTTGTGTTCTTCTATTGTCAGTTACATACATGCCAGGATTTGTCCATCAGCTGTTTTCTTCTGTTTGGTCATACACTAGGAGAACTCCCAGAATGCACCCCTGGTCCATGCCACTCTGGAGACACTTCTACGTTTCCTTAACTGGATTCCTCTGGGTTACATCTTTGAAACCAAACTGATTAGCACATTAGTGTATAAGGTAAGCATACACAAACATGTACAAGTCACATAAACAATTTTTCTTCCATTTAAATGGAATAAAAGCCTCTCTACACTACTTTAAACATTAGGGGGCAGTTCATGGTTACCTGTAAAATATGAGTTTTGAGTTATTTGCAAAAACAAAGTATTGCACATGGATTTGTTAAGAATTGTCAGAAAGCCACAAGGTTAGAGAAGTTCTAAAAGACATGGTTTGAGGAAGAATTAATTGAACAGAATATTTTATATGAAGTTTCACTTTGCGTCCTTTTCAGTTCCTGAACGTGCCCATGTTCCGCAATGTGACACTGAAGTGCCTGACAGAGATTGCTGGTGTAAGTGTTAGTCAGTATGAGGAGCAGTTTGTCACACTCTTCACCCTGACCATGTGTCAGCTCAAACAGGTGAGATGAACAGCAGTTATAAATCCAAACACACATCTGTGCATGCTAATGTCTGTTGATGGCTGACCTGATCTGTTTGTATCCAGATGCTGCCCCTGAACACCAACATACGGTTGGCCTATGCCAATGGGAAGGATGACGAGCAGAACTTTATCCAAAACCTCAGTCTGTTCCTCTGCACATTCCTCAAAGAACATGGTCAGCTCATCGAGAAGAGACTAAACCTCAGAGAGACGTTGATGGAGGTGAGAAAGGAAACTACAATTCCACAAAATGCAATGTTCTGTCCGTTCAGGTGGTACTTTACTTTATAAAAGGTACAACAAGAAAGCTACAACGAATGAAGCTATGAAACAGATAATCATGATGAAACCCAAATGATGGTTCCACTTAACCTTCTTTTACAGCTCTATTTAGTTGTTACATCAGAATAGAATTAGAATATCCTTTATTGTCATTGTATAGTTATTACAATGAAATTATGCAGGACCCCCCCTCTCCTCAGTGCTACAATATTAAAAACACAATAAATATTATAAATAGAACAATTAAAAAAAAGTATAAAAATAAAAAAAATCTCATCAAACCTAGAATGAACAAAAACTTCAGTTCGAAATGTGTTTTACTTTAAAGTTATTGATTTGATCTTGTATAATGGCTGCCTTTTCAAGATGGATTGAGTGCAGCAGTCAAGAAGAAAGATAGACTGAACCTAAAAGTGTTTTGCTGTACTGAATTTCTCTCATGGTACCAGTTCAACACAAAAAGAACTGTTATTTAACTTCATTGCTGGTGTTTGTATATACTTTTAAATTATTTCATATTTTCGTTTTATTTTGGGTGAGCGAGTACCTCTATATTGAACTCAGATGTGATTTTTAATCTACTTTCTCAGATGAAAAATGCACACATTACTGATTTTGATATGTGTATTTTTTTCCAGCTCAAACATACAATCATGCCTCTAATTTCACAGGCAGACACTCTAGCTCTACTAAACAGATTAGTTTGTAATTGTGCAACGGAACACTGCTGAATTTTTAAATCTGTATGCACTCATTTTAAACCTAGGATTGGTAAATTCTGATGGGAATTAATATTAGATGGAAGAGTTTTTGCAATCCGGTCTGTTTACAAACAGAAACAGAAGGTGTCACTGCATGGATTTATCACTCTCTCGCTCTTCTTCAGGCTCTCCACTACATGCTGTTGGTGTCAGAGGTGGAAGAGACTGAGATCTTCAAAATCTGCCTGGAGTATTGGAACCACTTGGCTGCTGAACTCTACAGAGAGAGCCCATTCTCAACGTCCACCTCCCCTCTACTCTCTGGCAACCAGCACTTTGACGTGCCGCCACGCAGACAGCTCTATCTGCCTGTGCTGTCCAAGGTACAGCACAAGAAATGCTTGACCAAAATCCAGAAACATAAATCTGTTATAATTTATCAGTGCAGTGATTAAAATTAGGAATATGTTTTAGTTTCTAGGTAAATGTGTCAAGGGCAGATTGATGATAAGGGCTGTTTTCAGTTTAAGGAGCCTATGAAGTATTATATCACAGACATGCTAGAATCAGCTGGCACCAGTTTAGCAACAGGTGGTTGCTAAACTGCTGCCACAAGAGTTGCTGGTTACATTGATACTGAAATTTAGCAGCTGGCAAAACTAAGTAACAACAGATTAGGTTGTTTCTCTTGGTTAACCAACTAAAGGATGCAAGGTGTTTGCATAGCCATAAAACACACATCTCATTGGAGGGAATACTTTTGCATTGATGTTCACATATGCTTTATAGTGGTGTATAAGAGTGCAAGTGTGAGACCAGTGAGTTTATTAATGTGTGAATGTGCTGACTGGAGTTTATGTCCTGTGACAGGTGCGTCTGCTGATGGTAAGTCGGATGGCCAAGCCAGAGGAGGTGTTGGTGGTGGAGAATGACCAGGGAGAGGTGGTCAGAGAGTTCATGAAGGACACCGATTCCATCAACCTCTACAAGAACATGAGAGAAACGCTTGGTATGAATTGGAAATGAATGTGCACATCTATTGTAATCAGCTGCATTTACCTGGACCCTAGTATTCCCGTGACAATGAGGAAAAATAGCACAGTTGGAATAAACGTGAGCTTTGAAGGTTGAAAGTCTAAAAAAAAAACCAACTTGTCAAAGATGTATGAAGCCAGAATTCACTAAACCACTGACGAAATCAAAAACTGCTGGGGAAGATTTTTTTTTAAAAACCCAATTATTATTAATGTAAATACAGCAGTTGTTTTGAGAATGCCTTCTTATTCATAATTTGACACTATTTTTAACGGTTAGAATTTGTGCATCCATTCAGTAATGATTTTAATTGATAGTCGAGCTGCTTATATACACACACAGATCACACATATCTAACAAAAAAAACCTGCTGTTGTATTCAATTATTGTTAGAATATCAGATGGCACGGTCCTTCTGTGGTTAGCACGGTCACTTCACAGCAGGAACATCCTGAGTTTAAATCTGCTGGCTGGCTGAGGTTGAGTCTGGAATTTACCCAGTGCCTGCCATGGGTTTCCTCTAGGGCCTTTACTTCTCTACAGTTGCCCAGAGACCGGCAGGTTAGATGAAATGTTAACAGATAACAGGTGATCTCTCTGGGGTTTAGCTACTGGGCTCAAACCCAACTCCCTAAGTAGTGAGCTGCTTATGCAATGGATAGATGTACGCTTTAGTATTGGCTGCTGGTAATGATGGCTATTTTCAGTTTAATGATTTTGATCACTGCTTGTTAAACTGACTGCAGGGTCATTAGGTACTGTAATAGTGTTATAGGACATATTGATCAGTGTTGACTACCATGTCCTCTGTCATGTGCCCTTTGTTCCTTTTAATTTTTAGACTCACTGGCTAATTCTACAAATCAGGGGTAGATGACGTCTCCCTCCAGAGGACCAAACATTGTTGAATTGAAACTTGAAATGCTTGGCATTGAATCATAAAAATGACATGGCTGATAGCTTTACAGTAGGCTGTTTTTCACTTCAGGAAGTCTAAGCCCTTGTCTCTGAAAGGAACTTACTGTTGATAAACACTGACACGAGTAGTGTTTTTTAGAGCTGTATGTCAGCGTGCTGCACTCTGAAAAGACTAACCTGCTTAAATACACTTTCAGCTTTTAAATGGACCTACATTTTGGTACTTATGTGATAAGGACTACTATATATATGTGTGCCAAGGTGGTTGTACAGGTCTTGAAAATTTAAAAAAAAAAAAAAAAAAAAAAGGGATTTTGAAAGATTGTTTTCCAGACCTTAAAAAGTCTGGAATTTTGTGTGAAAGTCTTAATAAAGTGTGGAAAAAAGTTTCTTTCATAGTCAAATTTCAGAGTATGCTCAAAGGCATAATCTTGTAAGGTAATTAATGCATGAGGAAACATAAACTAGATATGATTTCACTAACCGGTCGGTACTGGAATGGAGTGGAGCTTGTTTGTAAGATATCAATGCACTCGATGCACTTTTCATATATTTTGAAAACGTCTCTGTCAGTAAAAGATAATTTACAGTGAATTATGCATTCATTCATACATTTATTAAAATGAACTTTTCAACTCAACACAACAGGTGCACTCTCAACCAAAAAACAAGTATAAAAGTACATTAAGTCAAGGTTTTGGTGAGGGGGGTTGCAGTTGAATTTTTATTTAGATAGACTAAGCACCCTGGTATGTTTTGGGTAATGAATATGGAGAGCTTTTAAGAATTCACCATCAGAAGCAGGCTTGCTCTCTTTTGTCAGCTGTGAGACAACATGTAGCTGACTTGGATGATCGCCTGCTCTGTAGTTGGATGTTAATTTCATAGCCTTTTCTTATCTTTTTGGCAACAACAACTTTGTGGCATAGTAAGCTCCAAATCGGCGCTTGGCCCACAATTTGCCCATGTGTGCTATAAATTAATTTTTGCACTTCTTTGTCCTGCAGTGTACCTGACTCACTTGGACTATGCAGACACAGAACGCATAATGACAGAGAAGCTTCACAATCAGGTGAACGGCACTGAGTGGTCCTGGAAGAACCTGAACACACTGTGCTGGGCCATCGGATCCATCAGTGGAGCCATGCACGAGGAGGATGAGAAGAGGTTCCTGGTCACTGTCATCAAGGTATTATTAAATCCTGAACAGTCACAAGAGCACCAATGCGAATAGTACCTAACACATACCTGTATGTAGGTGAATATAATGCCAGACTTAAATTGCATATCTGCTTGTTTGTTTCAGGATCTGTTGGGTCTGTGTGAGCAGAAGAGGGGAAAGGACAACAAGGCCATCATTGCTTCCAACATCATGTACATTGTAGGACAGTATCCTCGCTTTCTCAGAGCCCACTGGAAGTTCCTCAAAACTGTAGTCAACAAGCTCTTTGAGTTTATGCACGGTAAGAAGCGGTAATTTATTTTGGGATCTTCAGAGTAGAAATAAAACATGAAATATCAGTGATGTGCAACGACATTGTTCTATATTCAAATGATGATGTGGCTTGTGACAATTAAACTGACCCTGCAAGTGCCACAAAATGTACACCACTTAGAGGTAAGTTAATGTCTAGCTGATTGGAAAAAGCATAAGACTGCATTGCCCATGTGCCTATGCGCCATTTGATAGGTCAAATGTTTGTGTGAGTGAACATGAAAGGAAAAAAAACTAGAACTGATATGATTTTCTGTCAATCTTATCATTTTTTCCTTTTCCTGTCTTTTTTTTTTTTTTTTTCCCCAGAACAAATAACTCTTGCCAATGATAGCACCATACAAATTAAATCAAAATGCGTGTTATTCAGACCTCTGTGTTGAGGTTTCTGACTTAAGCCAGTGTCGTTTTGGCAGCAGTGACACTGTTTTAATGACTTGTTAGTTTTAATGAGGAGGTATCATTGGAGAATATTAGAGTAGGAGGGCGTCAGATAGAGTAGCACAAATGTCACCCCAGAAAGTTTCACATCCTTGTTTTGGTTGTTCAGATGCCTTTCTCTTTTGAGATGATGTGTGTCTGATCATCCATGTGGCCTCTTAACCTTCAGAGACCCATGACGGTGTCCAGGACATGGCATGTGACACTTTCATCAAGATTGCCCAGAAGTGCCGGCGCCACTTCATCCAGGTTCAGGTGGGAGAAGTGATGCCCTTCATCGATGAGATCCTCAACAACATTAACACCATCATCTGTGACCTCCAACCACAGCAGGTCAGCCAACAAAGACTTCAAGAAAACTTCACATTTCACATATGAATGCAGGGAGTTTTTTTTGTTTGTTTTTTTTTCCCCCAGAACTCAAATTAGTCTCCGCATTTGCTCTTGTCAAGTGTGAATGCTGACATGTTTCTCTGTTTGCATCCAGGTGCACACGTTCTATGAGGCAGTAGGTTATATGATCGGAGCCCAGACAGACCAGGCTGTTCAGGAGCACCTGATAGAGAAATATATGCTGTTACCCAATCAGGTGTGGGACAGCATCATCCAGCAGGCCACCAAGGTAAGAATCCATGTACATTAATACAGACTTAACTAGTGTATTATTCTTATCCTAAAGATACAAAATAATACATGAAATGAAATGACACTGCAACTATCATATGCTGAGTTTACCGTAGACGGCGGAACAACAGCACTGTGCCAGTGTAGTGCTAGCTCAACACCACTATACTCATTTTCAAATTTAGGTTTTTTGTTTTGTTTTTTTTTTCTATTTTCCCCCGATAAGTTTGCTAAAATCTACCAAAATCCGTTGGGTTTGCAGGGACGCGCTGTATTTTGCAGTGACGTGATGTTTTTCCTCTGAAATCTCACGGAGTTGCATCTGTCGCAAGGTTTTAGTGCAAGACTTTCTTCAAGCACTCTTATTGGTCGGGATCTGACCACATGTAAACTCACTTCCTGTTTACATCCAGATGACCTGAACCATGACAAAACGCAAGCGTTATACGAAGCCTGATGATCAGAGAACGATCTCTGCATTTTTTGTGTCGTCCTTGGTGGTGACCACAGCCTGTGTAGCTGAGGTGGAGCGGTCAGAAAAATGACCTCATCTGCCAGGATACTACAAATTTCTGGGGAGAACCCTGATATGGTTTTGTGCACTTATTTGTGCTGGATTAATCTGTACTTAATAGAAAGGACATGTTTTTACAAAAAGAGATGTCTGTGTACTAATACAGTACATATTCAAGTTGGTGTTTTATACTGAAATATTTTGAAGAAGATATGTAATATGGTTGTGAATGTACTAACGCAATAATACGTATTTAACAGAACAATTTTTGAATGGTTTTTCTGCTTCATCCCTCCTGCTGCTTCTTTTCTGGCCACGTCAGAATGTTGACATCCTGAAGGACCCAGAGACTGTAAAACAGCTGGGCAGCATCCTCAAGACCAATGTCAGAGCCTGTAAAGCTGTGGGGCATCCCTTTGTCATCCAGCTGGGACGGATTTACCTTGACATGCTCAACGTCTACAAGTGCCTCAGCGAGAATATCTCTGCTGCCATTCAGACAAACGGTAAGGGCAGTGTGTTGATGGTCAGTTTTATAACTTTGTCCTGATTTGAAATATTTAATATTGCACAGAATCCAAAGTTTTTCCCATTTTAGAATCGGTAAGACACAGGGTACCCAACACTGTGTGCCAAGTTAGAGGGACTTGTATAATTTACAGCATAATTTCTTTGATGCTCTCTTAAATCAGGGTTCCTGCGGGGTCGTGAATTCACAAGTCTGCATTTAATACCTTAAAGTCTTTAAAAGATATTGAATTTGATAGAGTAGGTCTTGAGTTATTTTGTCATAAACATGTTGGCTGTATTGTGTTAAAATGTGTCTGTTGGATGTCCAAACTGCAAAGAAAGTAACGTTAGTCGACTCAGTTCCACACGTTCCAACCCAATGATTTATATTGAAATTAGGAACCAGTTGTCGCTAATTTTACAACCCCGGGTGAGAACAATGGGATTCAAGGCACTGGAGTGAATAAATGCATTTTCTTAAATTCTAGGAGTCACAAATTTTTGCCAGAAAGGCCATGAAAAAGACATCAGACTGTTCTAAGTCGTCTTTAAAAGGTCTTAAAAAGTCTCAAATTTAGCTTATAGAAACCTACAGGAACCCTGTAAAAATCAGTATTGTAACTTAAATATCCCCATAACAGAATTAATATTTCCTTAGTTCAAAAGCTGAAGTAAAATTAGTACTTTGACAATTTTAATTAAATCCGTCAATAAAATCAGTGGCAATAACCAGCCACTGAGGATTGGGATGGAGGGATTTAAAAAGATGAGGATTGCGTTCATGCTCAGTACAGCCGATAATAATTGTAACATGCTGTGACATGCTCTGATCCTAAAGTTTGATCGAGACATCCCTAGTGATGTTTGAGATCACATGACACAACTAACAACTTTTAGAAACATTATTTAGGTGACTGATTGCATATGTCATCAGCTGAACAAGGATGCCTGAATGGTAGCGTGTGCAGCTGTTTGTACGTGTGAATTATAAAAATAGTAGATTTGAAATCAACATACATTTCGTTCACATTTCATCTGTGCTTTTTGCAGGATGATGTTCAAATGTATGCATTTTATTTTCGTTTGCAGCTTTCTGTTGTCTGATAATTATATTTGGTCAGCATGTCTTTTTTTTTCATGCACTTGCAGTATTTAGTGACTCGCCTCTGTGCTTGACTGTATGTATATGGAAACGGGTGCCATAAACAGTATACTGAATATGTTTTATTCTTTGGCTTGAAGAAATGTGAAGTGTGTTCCAATCTAGTGATGCAAATAATTATTTAGCTTTATATTTGTGTTTTTCAAAGTTGGAAGATGGTATTTAAAATCAGTACTGGTATTTTACATATAAAAGAATAAGTCCAGTCTGTTCTACACAGTGAAGCACATTTCCTGTTAATTTAATTTAGCACTGTTTGGGAATTGGTATCAGAACTGAGGCTATTGGATTGATGCATCTCAACTTGTGTTAATTAACTTGAATTTAGTATATGTTACTTAGGCTACAAAAGAATACATTTTTCTCTATAAACAGCAAAATTGCAACTCAGTTATAATAATCAGTTTTGCTGTATTCTCTTAAACTTCACATGTCTGCCCATATTTTGCACACTGCTCTAGCTGTACTTTTCTGGCAGGTGTTTGGCAGTTGACTCACTAAAATATGCAGCTAATCAATGTTTATCTGATGTCCAGATGTTCAGTTATTTCATGAGGAACAGAAGGTGCAGGATGGTGAAGATGATGATGATGTGTTTTAGGAGGTGTCTACTACTGAGACTCTGCTCTCCAAAAGTCTTTGAAAAATCTTAACTATACCTAAGTTTTATGTGAATAGTGAAGTTTAATGACCCCATTTTGCTGACTTAGAACATCTTTAAATGATGATTCCATGTCATTTGCCACCGTAATATGCGTTGTCGTTTTGTTGCAGGTGAGATGGTGACAAAACAGCCCTTAATCCGGAGCATGCGAACAGTCAAACGAGAAACACTGAAACTGATCTCTGGTTGGGTCAGCCGGTCGAATGATCCGCAGATGGTGAGAAATAGTTCTGAAATTGAGGGGAAAAAAAAAAAAAGTACTTCACTGTTAAAGGCTCGCACACCTAGTTTTGAAACTGATCTTTTTGTAGTAAGTCATGCCCATTTTATGCTGTAAATGCTTGTTAACAGATTGAAACACCATATTAGAATGTAATGCATGAGCAACAGTAATGATGTAGTTCTACTGATGTGTTCCTAAGTGAAACAGCCAGCAGCTGAAATGATGTCAAGCCAATCCAGCTGGTATTTTTAGATCAAACCTACAAAGATGTCATTTTCTGTGGTAGATTGAGTTCTATTATTAATATTCATGGTGTGTGT
>JAQQZY010000008.1:8996750-9009320 GCA_030068375.1 Ostorhinchus rueppellii
TAATGAAGAGAGTGCCCCCTTGTGGCCGGCTGAAGTTACTGCAGCGAACAAACAAACGAACAAACAAACAAACAAACGAATGAACAAACACACACACAAACTCCGGCGATCACAATACCTCCTGGGCGGAGGTAATAAATGTACCAAAGACTAATAAAAGTGGATTTAGCAAAATATGACCCCTTTAACCTGAATATAATGTTTTGTTCCTTTCCTGATGAAGGTATGCATGATAAAGGTCATAAGAACTGAAACACTGCAAAAATAACAATTTAAAAAAATAGTGTGCAGGAAACTTCTGTTGTTGTTTACCCTGACTCAAATGCATTTCAGGAAGAATAGAGATTCTTTTTAAGTGTTATAAAAATGTTAAATATAAAAAAAGCAACTCCACCTTGCTTCTTAGAGAGCTCCTCCTCGTCCCCCACCTCATCCTCAGTGACCTCTGACCCCGTGGTGTACTCCTCATCCTCTGACAGGAGAGACTGCTGCCTCTAAAGGGTCACAGGTTAAAGACAGTCAACACTGACCTAAGAAACATGATGATGGAAACTCATGTACAAACTGAAAATATAATACAGGATCTATGAGATTAAAGAGGGAAATGAGGGAAAAGTCCTACCAGTTGAAGACTCCAGTTTTTCAAAAGGGAAAACTGGTTAAAAAAAAAAGAAAGAAAAGAAAGTATCTCAGGTCAGAGGATACAAGGAGAGGAGGTGAGGGGAGGAGTTGAGGATGTACAACTAGTGAAATGAAAAGGTGGGATTAGACTCACAGTGCTGCCGTCTCCTCTGAGTGGTCCAACGAGGGTCGGCTCCAGGAGGACATCGCAGTCCTGAACCTTCTCTGAGCTTGACGGACTTTCCTCAGCACTAACACACACAGTATCATACACAGCCCGGTCAAAAAAAAAAAAGTCACACATGGAATATTTCACTGCACCACCTTTGGTTTTGACTACAGGAGACGCTCATCAGATTTAACAAAGTAAATAGTTGAAATCCTTCCATCCATAAGTACTGCAATGGTTGTTTCAGCTGTAACAACTTATTTAACTCTAACTCAGTGTTTTTCAACCTTGGGGTCGGGACCACACGTGGGGTCATCTGGAATTCAAATGGGCTGAAATTTCTTGTAATTGACAAAACTAAAAAAAAATTACAAATAAGAAAAATATATGGTGAGTTGAGAGAGACAGTCACAATCCATAACAGACAGAACAAACTGAAGCTGAAACTGAAACACTGTGGTTCTGTTTATCTGTCACGTTCACTGTGGTCAGTTTCAGATGCTGCAGCTCTTTCATAATTTATAGTTTAGTTATTGTTTGTTCATTATTAATTGTCAGCCTTGTAAATAAAAACTGGATTGACTGTACATATCCTGGCGAAGGAAAATCTAATTCTCTCTTTGTGCAGTAATCTGAACCTGGCTTTTCCGCCTCAGTCCATAAAAATATACATTATATAGACTAAATATCATCTAAAATTAATGTTTATTTTGCAACACAGTATAGTAAACTACTACATGATCAAAAACAAATTAATCTTAAGCAAAAAAAAAAAAAATCTCTGTTTTGAATGTCTGGGGTCACCAGAAATTTGTGATGTTAAAATCAATGGGGTCACAAAGGCAAAAAAGGTTGGGAACCACTGCTCTAACTGATGCAGTCAGCAGCCTCTTACATCTCTAATGTCAAAAAGACTGGACAAGGCCAGGATTGATCAAGATCATTAGGCTTGTGACAGAAATGGTTCAGGGAGAATGAGACATCATGTTGACACGTGGATTTGCCTCCATCAAGTCCAGACTCTAATTTGGGAGGTGATCAAGACTTGATGCAGCGGACAGATTCTCCATCATCAATAATAAAAAAAAATGAGTGCAACTATAGATAGAAAAAATGTTATGAATCTTACTGTGACACTACACTTAAACATTACGTGGCAAAAAAAGATGTCACAGTGAATGTCTTCTGTAATCAAAACCAAAGGTGTTGCAGTAAAGTCTTGCATGTGTGACTTCTTTTTTGACTGGGCTGTGTATTTTAATGAAGTACTAACGGTCAGAAAGAGACACCAGCTTTAAATGTTCCACACAGCGATGCTCACCCCTCTGCAGACGCTGTGTGCGTTATACACACTGCGTCTCGGTGCAGCAGCAGGTCGTTCAGGACTCTGGTCTGGACCGAAGTCTCCTCGTCACAGTTCTCCTCATCAGGGACGCTCACTATGTGGTCTCGCATCTTACAGCCCTGCAGACACAAAAACATGGAAATCCATGCACTCAGCACTTGCATGTTCTCAAAATGGGAGAATGTGCTCGACTTAGAATATGACCTGATGCAAACTGGACGCCCAGGTGTAATACAGCTACTTAATGTTTTCTTAGGCTTAGTGTCCACAGGCACTGTTTTCTTTTGCACTGGCAGATTCTATTTTTAAAGCACTCTGTGTCCTCAGAGCACAATGTTTTTTACGCTGTGCTCAGTGTTCTGAGTAGAAAAGAGTTCAACTTTTAGATCATCAATGTCACTTCACTCTCAGCAACAAATCAAAATCAACAAGAGACTCAGTGACAGCCCAGTTATTTATGATCTAATACTGATGGATTAACATGATCTAATGAAAGAACTGAATGTCCTACACATCCAATACATTCTGAAAACTTTAATAATAATGGATTATATTTCCATGGTGCATGGCTGCCAATCCGTGCCCTCTTACCACCACTAAACGGTGACATTGGAGGTAAAGTGCAAGGACAAGGCCACTGGACTAAAACACATTTCAACACATCCTACTTGGTGCCACTAACAATGAGGTATTTCTATAAACAGTTAACTTACCAGTGCCTTGTCTTGTTAGGATGTCATTACATTTAGAAAACAATATGAGGCAGTTCTCTTTGTGATGCTCTGATCATGTTGATACTTCATACAACAGTATACAACAACCAGGAAATCTCAGAAATGTCCTGGTTAAATTCTTAAGTTGGTTATCTCCTTGATAAATCAACTGCAGATTTAAAGTTTAGACACCTACATTCTCACCTGAAAAACATCTTTAAACTACATTTTATGATCAAACGATAGTAGTATTTCATATATTACGATTTAGACCAGCCAGTAATGAATGGATGCAGTAAGGAGGGCTTTGTTTGTAACTACAGCAACAGTAAGTGCCCATCAGAGGCACTCTGAACATCAGGTCATGGGAACTTCGAGAACAAAAAATCCTGCCTGTGGACACAGACCCATAATGCTGCAACGCTCTTTCTTGCTGCTTTTATGTAGCTTGTTTTAGGCAAGAAACTTGTTCTGCAAGAAATCTTTATTTTTATTATCCCCAAGGTGGACAAATCATGTGCAGTTAACAAAACTACATTGAAAGCAACCAACTTTCAGAACCAACAATAGGATGAAAAACGATAAAACATATATAGCTACAGCAGCAGGGACAGACGGATTGTTCTGTTCTTCTGTTTATTCAGAAATTTGGACTGCAAGGACAGAATGGATTACAGACCTGCAAACTCAGAGGGGCTGAAAAAGGTGACGAACTAAATCGCAACCAACCGACCAACCAGCCAACCAACCAACCAACCAACCAACCAGAAAAATAAGATTAACACATGATTGACTTTATAGTGATCCAAATAATATAAATGTCAACTTGCCTAATGTTTACTGTTTCCTTTGAAAATCTGCACAGGGGTAAATTCAGTATGATAGGTTTAACTACTGGATGACAACCGGATATTTACATCAAAAAGAATGCGGTTGTGCACGCCAGACAGTTTGGAGCATGTGCATAATTCTTCGAGGGTAAAAAAAATATGGGGGTAAAAATTGTATGTGACAACCTCCAAAACACTTACGCGATGCGTTCTATCTATGAAGATTCTGAAAGTCCATTTTATTGAGTGGGTTCGGAGAGTCAGGTGTAGGCCTACAGCAATGTTTTTCCACCTCTAGCACTCATTGAGCTGCCTCCTGAGGCCTATTTGGCAATGACTCTCATCAGTATCAGTGACCCCCCCAAAAAACAAACAAACAAACAAACCTAAAATTAAAACAACTTTTCAGATTTAGAGGATCCACATTGATGGTCAATTCAAAACGGTGGATTCCACTGAAAAAAGACTAGTTTGCTTGTATGGGATTAGTTGAGACAGGATCAGCTGAGCAGTCTTTAACCCATAAGGACCCACTGGGACATCTGTGTCACTACCAAAATGAATGTTTCTCTATATTTAACCGTCCTGAAGTGCTTTATCACCATTTAATGTAATGTTGTCTTCTGTATATTGGGTTTGAGTCTTTAAGGGTTAAGGACCTCATCATATAAAGATGTGAATGATGAAGTACTAATAATAATATACCTGCAATTTTCCTGCATATCTTTACAATGTTTTGCAATTGGTTTCTATTTCTATGAGACAGTGATGAAAATAAGATCATAGGGGAGCACTTATTCAAGAAAACAAGAATAAAATATTATCATAAAAGTCTGATTGACATTAAAGCCACAAAGTTAAAGATAAAAATACATGTTACTGCTTAGTGACCCCAACTTCAAACTGTTATCAACAATGGTACAAAGACACTTATAATTATCTCCTGTTTCAACATAACACTGTGTATATAAAAGGCGAGTCGTGTTTGGATGAAGAATCTGAAGAAACAATCAACTGAAACAACAGGAACCAGGACCCTGCTGAAAATATCTCCTAATTGTGTCTTCTCTTTCTTTTTTTTGTGGGATATCAGTGTAAGAGTGTGTTTTTACCTTGGGCATACCAGTGGGATCAAAACGTAAAACCCTCTGGTTGCAGCAGGGGTAGATTCCTGCACCATGCCATCCTTTCTCTGCTCCCAAACCAGGGTACAACACACTATCAGGGTGGTATCTGCAGTGGGTCAGCTCCGCACACACAAACACCTACACACACCATCACAAAATTTAATAGATCAGTATCTTCTTGTTAAAAAAAAACAAAAAACTATATAGTATCTAACTGTATGTCTATGTCATCACACACAGCATAAAACACTGTAAAGGACTTATCTTTGTGTATTATTCTTTTATTTTCTCTGCCACTTTTACACGTGGCACACACACTCTCACCTGTTGGCACCTGGAGCAGGTAAGGTAGTTGATGGTTCCCCAGATTCTCCAGTAGACCAGTACCCAGGACTTGAGCTCCTCATACAGGTCTGTGATGTATTCATGCACATCCCAGCTCTTCTGTCTGCAAACACACACACATTACTGCCCTTAAAAAAGCAAAATGGTAGAAATGGGTCAGCTAAACTCACATTCACAGACTCATTTTTTCCACTCAGATGCATGTGCTGAGTGGAAGTGCAACATCTAGTGGTGAAATCTGGTAAAGTGGTTCAGTCTGGTGTTCAGCTTCATATTTAACCATATAAAAAATGTTTACCCAACCCTGTTGAATAGGGTAAGCCTGTTCACCTTTTACATTGATCTGTTATAATACCTCACATGTGAATAGATGATCTCTCCTCGGGCATCAACATTGATTTTCCCTGGAACACAGGAGATCTTCCTCTCTGTGTCTTTGGTGAGCAGCTTAAGGCACAGACCACACCTGAAATACAACACAAACATGATGAAATTATCATAAAAAAACACAACTAAGACTCTGTGGAGTTGAAAATTCCTGCTTGTACTAACCTGTAGAGAGTCGAGGCGTTTCCTGGTGAATCCCTGCTCTTATAGTTTGGATCAAACAAACGCTCAATTTTCTTCTGGAACAATTTGCTTTGAGGGTGAAAGAGAAGAAAATGAATAAAGAGTAGCTGCATTTGTAGCCATATGCCTACACATACACGTTAAGTTTTCAGAAACCCTGATTTTGGATGTTTTGTATTCTCCTGACCTTTTAAACTTGTCCTTTTTATCCCTGATGTCGTCGGCCTCGTTGTGGTTGAATAGCTCTGCGATGCGCGTGGCCAGGTTACTGTTGATGCAGTTCATGTTGCAGGGTGTGGCCACGATGGCACTCATGTGTTTGTGGCAGTACTGGATGCACTCCTCCACCTGTACATCAACCAACACATACAGCTCTCATGACCACTTTTACAAAGAAAATGTATTCCATTTCTGTGACTCAGCCTTCACTCTAACCATATGAATACTACTGTGTCTGTACTTCAATTAATTAAATACATTCTTTCTTAAAATTATAAATACTGTCCAAAACATCCATGCAGCAAGAACTTAACAAAGCTCTCTGGGCTTCTTGTTTCCCTTGTATGAGGTTTGGAAACATTATAGGCTGATTATATTTACATATTTTCTATATGATTTTTTTTTCTTAGTCAATCAGTATTTGGACAGTAATACATTTTTTCAGGAACTGTGCTGCAACATAGAGATCCTAAGTCCAGTGAGAAACATTCTGCAAAGTCAGTTTGGTCATTGATCTCAAATACAGGCATGAATACCCAAAATCATTTTTCTTGTGTGATTCATGTGACTCAGATCACATACAGTAAGCAGCATCTGATATTCTCAATACTGGACCACTTCTGTGTGTGGTCTTAAATCAATATTATTGTCTTACTTGTCAGAACAGACAAATAATAGATTGACATTTACCAAAATACTACATTGGTGCATGTAACATCTTTGTTATTGTCACTGGTTCATTATTCTGATATTGATCAAATTTAACAAATAATGTGAAGCAGTTAAAACAAAAAACAAACAAACAAACAAACAAAAAAAATCACACCAGAGTATCAACTGTGGCTTGAACAATATGGATTTCAGTGTGACTGAAGCTTATTCTCAAGCCATTATTAATGCATTAAAGCCAAACCACTGTATGTTCCATGTTTGCATGTTTGATATGAAATAGGTTTCCAATTTGCTCTGAGGTCATACGATTCAGTTCTTTTTATAGTGACATGAGGCTAACACTTACATGGAGAATAACAGTGCATAACTGTCCCAATACTTCTTGGCCTGTCCTCATAATGTATAATTAGCAAATATTTGTACCATTCAGTTTCTATACTTTACACTTTATTACTTTATTATCAGAAAAACAAAAGGCCCAAAGCACATCACCACCAACACCCAGCATAACACGTCACAACACTTACTAACGTATCCATCTTCAAGAACTCGGAGGAGATCAGGATTGAGATCACATTGCTGGGCTCTGTAACCGACAAACACCACATGACCAATGGACGAACATAAAACACAGAACACACAGCCAGTGACCCACCAAATACACACCACGTTTAGTGACCAAAAAATGAAAATAAATCAAGCACCATCCACTGAGTTACACAAACAGGAAGTGTAAGTGGCAGCTCAGGCATTAACATGTGTATTCATGTAATATCGGCTGTTGAAGTAAAGTTTTTCCTGGGTTTTACCAAGCCGGGGTTTGTCCTTGGCTCCCTCTCCGGCTGAGTTCCTCCTGACGTAGTTCATGAGCCAGTCGAAAATCTGCACGTCACAGTGAACCGAGATATCCACCTCCTCCCAGCGCTGCGGATCCACGGACAGATACTCAGCAAAGTAACGCATCTCTTTAACCAGAAGGTCTCTGGGACAGGTGAAGTCCTGCTTCAGGTTCTTGGTCTCATCACACACATGGATCACCATGTTGGGACTGTGAGGAGAGAAAATGGTTACATGAAGAAACCCACCAGTCAACATTACTCCAGAAAACTGGGACAGGTTTCACCCTACCATTAAATATCCACTGTGCAACATTTAGGAGGATTAAGAAGAGCCCACAGTTTTTCTACAGCAGCTCCAAACAGAGTTTGTCTTCCTCATTTTTAGGATTTACAGAGGGTGACATCAGCACTAATGTGCATCACCATGACCGACTATTGTCCAGTGAATGCAAGTATTAATGTCCTTTAAAAAACTTAAATATTATGTGTGACACCTCAGCATTTTAGATACAAACTGTGAGATTTCTCTACCACTCAGAAAAGCAGACAGAAAAACACTGGTGTGTGTCTGATATTTTCTCAATATTCTAATGGTAAAAAAGCAAAAATGTATAGTTATTAGTCGAATAACAACAGTAAACAAAAGTATCCAAGCATCTAAGACCCCCCAAAACCTAGGGATATCCTTGTGAAACAGTTTATACAGATAAAAAGTTAAAAACATACTCCCGTGGCTTTTGAGGTTTGTTGTCCTCCTCTAAAGAGACTCTTTTCTCCTTCTTCTCCACAACATCCACCCTTCCAGAAGATGCTGATTTGGACACTACTAAAAAAACAAAAACCAAATGCACTTTCATTCCAGTTACAGAACATTTCTGATATTCCACACCAGCTCTTAGTTGATGAGCTATTTATTATTCAGTATCAAGTCAATGTATCATATTAACCGTGGTTTTGGCATGGTTATAACTTGTGAATAATCCTATAACTCTGCATTGTCTCCTGCCCTAATGCGACCTGATGATTTCCTGATGAGCACAATCTGTGCTGCAAAAACTAAAACAAAAAACAAAAACAAAAACAATCAAAATCAGTCACTATGCCAAAGGTAAGATAAAATGCGGAGCAGAAGGGAGTGAGAGGACAGACAGGATAAAGCTTCAGTTTTGTTTCTTTTCTGGGTCCTATTCAGATTAGTCATTCTTATTCAGCAGACTAGTCACTCCTCTGTGTCATTACCATATCCTGTACTAATGCCTTTGCATAATAAATCAAGCAAAAGACATTTTGGTCTTCCAACATATAGAGAGTATTAGGTTTTTGAGATAATTAATTGAAATAAAACTTATTTCTTTATTAAATGTGTGGAGCAAACACTTCATGTGTCCTGTGTCAGACTTTTACCTCATATTTCAAACAAGAAAACCTTTGGTGATTGAAAAATGTTCCTTTGTCAAAGTAAACTAATAGTTATTTCCAAGCCTGTATCCATACAGGAATAAAATGCAGTGTTGGTACTAGGAGTGAGAGGAGACAGCTGAGCTGTAGTATTTAAAGTGTGTTTGAAGTGTTCTACTCATTGTGAAGTATCTGACCTGTGGTTTTGCTGGTGCTCTGGCTATTTCCCATCTCCACCACCTCCCCAGTGTCCAGCAGTGTGGGCAGGGTGTCTGAAGATGAGTTGTGCCCTTCTGTCAGCGCATTACATTCATTGTCCACATGAGGAAACCCACCGGTGGTCTTCAGCTCCTCAAATCGACGAGCACACTGTAAATTCACATGATTAGATCCAAACAACATCTCAGGATGGAGGAATGGCACAGATGGACAAATACACATTTTGGATGAATGCAGATATTTCTCACTATCAGGACCTCCTCTTACCTCCTTAGGAGTGAAGCCCGGCACAAGCTTGGCCACATTGTCCCAGTTTATGGGCTGGGGTACTCCCCACAGAGAGCCCAGCACCATGTCCAAAACCAGGACGTTGTTGTCATAGGGAAAGTTATTGTTGTCAGAGCAGAAGCGGCTCATCTCTGCAAGACACCAAATGTAAAAAAGATCTCAACAGATTAATTTTAAAGATTACTATTAAAACAATGTTTCCCACAAAGTCATCCTGTACCTACCATGCTGAGGGGCCACTACGTAAACAACAGGTGGTAAACATAATGTAGTTTCAGTGGTTAGTCTCCTTTTCATCACCATGCATTGTAACCTTAATTTACATTAACAGCAAAATGATTATGTAAGACTCTGCTAACCTCAATATTTCAGTTCATTAGAAGATTGTGGTGGAGAAAAACAGACTACAGTGGGCCGTCACAGTCTACATCATTAGTGGGAAAGACTTAGACAGGGGAAGTCAGACTCATAGTGGTGGAGCAAAAGATTACTGTCCTGTCACTGAACCTGTCCATTATTTTTGATTTGATTAATGATCTGATTGTCTTTTGTCGATACTTGTTATATTTACTTAAAATAAACATGGCGTCTCAATCAGAACAAATCACTTCCTGTCACTTGTTGAATTATTAATGAGTCATTTTAGGGAAATGTGTATATAAGTAAGAGACAGTTCTATATTAATACGAATTGTAAATTTACAGCAGCCATCCTATATTATCAATCAAATCTAATTACACACAAGTCTGTTCTCATAATAATGAGATACTTTCTCTTAATATTTTTTGACTGTAATGAGATGCATATATGAGCGACATATATGACTTAATACCTCATCAGCATTGACAGATGGTGACGTTAAAGCGTAAAATTATTGTACTTCAAGGAGACTGGCACTGGGTAAATATTAGATCGGTCCATAATGCTCACAGAGTAGTCAGTGTAAAATACCTCAAATTAAAATAAGATGTAAGCAGTCATGTTTTAGGATCCATGCAGTATTTACTATCCTTAAAGTCTATAATATCGTCTTAAATAAGGAATCATTGATTGTGCACCCTATATTATTATCTGTCTGTATATTATTACATTTTAACATTTTGTGAAATCATTCTCTAATGTATGACATTAATTCATTGTCATGAAAACTTGAGAAAGGCTCTTATTGTTATTAAACAATATGTAATTATTCGTGCATCATGAATCATAATTATGTCACATTATGCCATAATTATGAGACACTGTGAAACAGTGGCGAATATGGGTTTGCTGAGTTTATTTTCCCCTGTTTTTGTGGTGGGTGTTGCATTATATCAGACCATTTACTGGAGGTCAAAGTCTCCATCCTCCTTAAACACATCACAGCCTGTCAAGTCTTGAACGCACCACAGCTTCAACGTTACATAATGTCAGTAACAAAACATTAGGTCGAGTATTTATGTCTTTGTACAAACACGACGTGAAATTTTGATGTACAGGAATAAGTAGACAAACTCCGGGCGGTGATGCTAACGCAGGCCGAGTCTCTCCGTCCTCCTCCCGGTCAGAAATAACGACATCAACCGCTGTGAGGTGAAATTAAACCCGTTCATTCTTAACGAAAATTTAAACAAATAAAAAACATCTTGTATATTTGTAGACGTACTTAACTGATGTCAGAGGTCTTCCTCTCCGTTGGCTCGTACAGTTTACTTCTTTTATGTCATAGTGTGTGAGGTGATGCTGGTGATGAGGATGATGATGATGCGGGTTTCTTCTACCGGCTAACTGCAGCCATGGCTAATGCTACCGCTAGCTAACTTTGCGGGACAGGATCTGCTGCCTTCGGGTGCCTTCAGGAAATTCCTAAGAAAAAACTCTACAAGTGAGCTCAAATACTGGTATCTTATTTGGTCGCTGTCCGATCCAATAAAAACCCACAAAGTCGTACTTATAGTTAATAATATAATGAAAAATTAATGATCTTGAATATTTGAGTTGTTTTTTACACACAATTGTAACATTTTCGTTGGTCCCCGAATGCAGCAGAACACTCGACCTACTTCAACAAAACCTTTTAATATATCTAACACACAACCACTGGAAAATATCGAAGGAATATACAGTCAAAACTACAGAATTATACTCGGAATAACTGTACAAGAAAAGACAAATAAACGCTATTTTCCTGTGTGTCATGGATGAAGCACCTCTCGGTCCATTAGCGTCCTGTTGCTGAGAAACGCTCTAATGCACAGTGAAAAAGGAGACAGTCAAAGAATAACTCGCGTAAGGTTATATTGAAAATGATTCATATTGGTTATTTATTAGGTTATAGTCCCTTTTAACAGTTCTATTTTATATGCAGTGCTTAATTAATGTTTTAGACCACCCCAGCTGCCCTAAAATTAACAGCACTGGTAATTACCAAAATCATTTTTGTAATGAGAAAATACCATTAATAATAGTATGTTATTTAACTGAAATGATATTTTTAATGCTAAAATTACTAAAATACAGCCTAATTACTGTTGTTCACCGTCAATTTTCAAGTGTACTGTATTACAGAATAAATAAATAAATAAATAAATAAATAAATAAGGTCCATTACTATTTCATGATTAATATGTCAAATTATAGTTATTACTTACCCTTTTTCTTGCTATTGTAACATGTTGTTAATGAAACAAATTAATCACTGAAATAGTTTTGCAATGGAAGGCTCTTATCTAAGCCTGAAACTTGGATCCAAGTGGTGACTTTTTTTAACACTGTATAAATGCATAGGCTGACTTTATGAGGATAACGGATGAAATGGGTTAAATGCAACTCAATCAACATAAATTCCATTCAACTGGCCAATAGACAACCTTTTAATAATACATTTTTACAAAATCCTGGGTTAATTTCATATTTATACAAGTGTTGCTAGTGGAAGAAGATTCTCGTATTTATTAGGGAAGAGCATTGTGTGATGTATTACTGTTTAAGTTCAGGGATAGTGGAACACAATATACTTAAAGGGCTCGTCCGGGATTTGAACCCGGGACCTCTCGCACCCTAAGCGAGAATCATACCCCTAGACCAACGAGCCACACGAAATGCATAGATGTTTGTTTTTTTTTTGCCCCCCAACCTCCGAAGGAAATGTAGGCGGTATTGCTATCTATCTATCTATCTATCTATCTATCTATCTATCTATCTATCTATCTATCTATCTATCTATCTATCTATCT
>JAQQZY010000008.1:9009420-9019686 GCA_030068375.1 Ostorhinchus rueppellii
TCTATCTATCTATCTATCTATCTATCTATCTATCTATCTATCTATCTATCTATCTATCTATCTATCTATCTATAACTTTAGCTACAAAACTTTTGGGTGAATTCATACAACATTACATTTATAGATTGCCAGTGACCCAGAATAGATGTGATTACATTTTGGGGAAAAATAGATCAAAGTTTAAAATAATAAAATATTTTAATGAATGTTTAAAATCTTTTTTTCTTCCCCCTTTACTCATAATGGCCAAAATTTCACGTCTATAAGAACGTCATTTTTGTGTCAATTTACTTCAAACCTGGCACATTTATGGAGATAGGCATGATGACAGTTGCAGGATCAATGCCAAAACAAGGAACAACATTGGTGAGGGGAGGGGTGAGTGTGATATGGCTAGTTCAACTAATTAAACAAAATTTTTGGTATTTATTGTAAAGTAAGCAGCACTAACAAAATAACAATATTTGTGTAGGGCTCGTCCGGGATTTGAACCCGGGACCTCTCGCACCCTAAGCGAGAATCATACCCCTAGACCAACGAGCCATGCAAAATACTAATTTTAGTTATGAACACGAAGAAGAGAACTAAAGAGTTTTGATTTCAGTACATTTTGTTCGTTAAAATTTGTAATTTGATTTGCGTTAAAAAAAATAAATATAAACAAAAATAGTTTTGTGAAAAGCCTGGATTCCTCTTGTGTTTGTTGTAACTATTTTTTTTTTTTCAGTATGGTAACAATCAAAACTTGGGACACACCTAATTCAATTTTTGTGTTTTCATAACATCCTACGTCAGGGGTGCCCAACCCTGGTCCTTGTGAGCTACTATCCTGCATGTTTTAGATCTTTCCATTTTCCAGCACACCTGACAGTCGTTATCATTCTTCTGCAGAGCTTGATGATAGGCTCGTCATTTGAATCAGGTGTGTTGGAAGAAGGATACATCTAAAACATGCAGGACAGTAGCTCATGAGGACCAGGATTGGGCACCCCTGTCTACATCATCTTCATTCTACATTGTAAATTCTTATCGAAAAAAAATATCAAAACCATGAAGGAACATATGAGGAGTTCTGCAGCGAAAAAGGTTTTAAAACAGTGAAACTATTCTGCATTTTTAGATTCTTCAATGTCCACCTTTGGCTTTGATGGCTTTCCTTCACTTATTACATCTGTTTGATCAGATTTCTAAGTGAGTCAGCTGGAATGGTTTTCCAATGGTCCTGAAGGACTTCCTACAGGTATTAATTGCATGCTTTGCCTTCAGTCTGTGCTTCAACTCATTTCTGGATTTCAATCCCGTGACTGCATCATCAGGTGAGGCCTCTACAAACTATCAGTCAGATATCCCATACTGCTTCACTCAGTTATTCCAAATTTAAGTTATAAAAATAATTCAAACACAACAAAAAGAATTAAGAATTGTGGTTTCTGTTTCACATATACAAATATCTATTCTAAAATGTATCCTATATTATGTTTTAGTGTTTGCTCCGTAGGACTCGTCTATGAATGGACCCTGAGTAAGTGTACTTCAAATAAGACATGGAAAACAAAAGTAGAGTTTCTGAAAATATTCATTTTCAAAATATTTATATTAAATATTTACATAATCACTTTTTATAAGTATAGAACTGCTGAAAATGTGCAAATCTAGCCTGTTCTTATTCTGAACAAATCCATTACCATTTATGCACTTAACGAGGGTCACATTAAACAAACTTATATAATTATTTTCTGAAACAACATTTACACTTACATTTTCCACCATTCATATATAAATGATGCATCACTGCACCTTTTACTTAAACTGAACCATTCCATCTCGACACAGACATGATCAAAACAACAACGCACTCTATATCTGATGGACTTTGTGAGGATCAACACACCTGAAACACAACAGTACACTGAACCTGTGTAGAAGCCATTTCTAGCATAAGGTTCACAGAGTTTTGGATGAGTTTAACCATTTCCTATGAGCCTAAGGGTTAATTGAAGTCATTCTCACTAA
The DNA here is from genome assembly GCA_030068375.1 of Ostorhinchus rueppellii. Taxonomy (NCBI): domain Eukaryota; kingdom Metazoa; phylum Chordata; class Actinopteri; order Kurtiformes; family Apogonidae; genus Ostorhinchus; species Ostorhinchus rueppellii. The sequence continues at coordinate 9,011,434 of JAQQZY010000008.1, forward strand.
GGTCCATGGTGCACTGGTAGCTGCAAAAACCAATGAATGTCAGCTGATTGTTAGTCAAGCTGCAAGAGCTGCCCACACCAAGAACTACAAAAATAAAATTATTCAATTCAGGCAGATGTTGAAGGTAAGTCAGAGTGTGATTGAGTTCATGAGTAAGGATCCACAGAACACATCTGCGTTTACAGCAGTTACATTCAATGTCTGTCATTATTTTTTGTGGACATTTTAAGATGAACTGCAGCATTTTTGTATTAATTTCATACGAGGAAAAGTGAGTAACTAGCTCCCCCCTTTTCTACTGTGTGCTGTTTGGGAATAAAAAGTAAGAAATGCATCAACTTCACAATTAATATTCACTCTAGGGCTTCGACACAGTTGGAACATGCAGTGTTTTGCTTACTCAACGTCATTCCTCAACAGTGTGGATGCTCAGTGTGTTATAGTTGCAGTTAGATTTCTAGGTGTGGACAGCCCTTTAAAGTTACATATTGCAAACAAGTACTGACTAAGCCAAGCCAACAGGTGCGCCATCACAAATCAGTCTTCTCTGGGATGTTCAGAGTTGTGCTGGAGGGCACACTAGAGTTGAAAGAAGCTGGCGTTTCTGTATATGCCGCCTCTAGCAGCTCCTCTGATGACGGTGGAAGGGAACCGAGGCTGGAGGTGAAGCCCGGGGTTGGATTCGGCTGTGGATGTGCTGCAGGGGCCATTTGGGGGGGCTGTGGGTTCTCTTGCTGGTTCTGAGCGAGTGCCTCCATCTCCGCCTGTTTACGGCCTCTCCTTTTACCCAGGACTTTCACATAGTTGGCTGGGACGAGCCCCGTTGTCTGACCATCCACGCTGGCCAGAAGCCAGCCTCGCACTCTGGGCTGTTGTTCTAAATAATGAGAATAAAACACATACAGGTCTTAAAGGGGTCATATTTAACTAAACCCATTCGTATTAGTTTTTGGGGTTTTTTTTTAATTTGTGTATTGGGACCCTAATAGTTCCAAAAGTTTGAAATTTTAACCCTCCAGGTGCTGCAAAACTATCTTTATATTCATTCCGGCAAAAATAGAGTAGATTTCTACAACCCGTTTTAATTCCTGCTTCATTTGTTACACTTTATGACTAGTTACATCACGACATTTGCCCATATAAGGTCAAGACTTCCAATAAACATTTCTCCGAGTACAACAGTTGTTTATCAGCAGCAGTAGTTGTAATAAAAACTGAAAATATGTCCAAACTTCGAGCAGATTGCCTAAAAGGTTCAGTTGTTGGTTGAATGTGACAAAGCAGCACAGTCAACAACCTGGAGGGGGTGTGGCTTTAAGTGGTATATTTGTGGTTAAAGGACCAGCACTCATAATTATCTTTCTGGTGTCATTACTCAGAAATAGGGGCCGAAGATGGACTTGTGGAGTTGAATTAATTAAGAATTCAGACCAAAGCAGAGCAATTACAGTTTATGTAGACCACAAGGAAATGTTTGAAAATGCATAGTTGCTTTTAAAAAAAGCAAAATATCACTCATTTACAGATCTCTATCAGTATGGTATCTTTCATCAACTGAATTCAAGACAGGACCTGATCTGAAGGTGAAAAGACAGTGGAGGGCATTGTTGTGAGGAATTACACAACTAGATGATCAGTAATGAGAAAACCTTCACTGTCAATGGCCTGTGGAAACGTGTAATTACAGTATTTTACAGAGAGAACTGCATAATTGGTTTATAGTACTGATGTTACTTGGCCAGTCAGTTTATAGTAATACCATATACAACAGCAATACTATACACAAGTTTTCAATTGTAGTGAACTTTAACCAGCAGATGTTGTTTTGCAGCTGCTGAAGAAATAATTCAGATTCAGATCACTTTATTTATGCCCAAGGGAGAATTCGGTTTGCAGACATGGATCACAGCAAAGGACAGGACATTAGACACATTCCATAATACACACAGATCTGTCAATGTACGGGACAGCTGAAGGGTCCAGCCATAAAGTGCAACAGTGACAAGGTGCACCAGTAGCAATAAATAGATAAAACAGATTGCTAAAATTAAAAGGACAGTCAAAATGACAAAAGGATTTTAAGTAGACTTATATGTATTGTGGAAGGTCCATAGAACTTAGTGGAGCCTTTTCTGTTGTTTTTTTCAGATCTATGACATAAATTGTGGGAGACTATAGATGAGTTGGTATGGAATGAAACAAATGCCACTTGAAAATAAGTCATAACGTGGAGCTCTCACCTTTAGGTGCTAGGTTGAGCATGTCTCCAGCCCGCAGAGAGATCTCCTCCTCAGAAGCAGCTGAAAAGTCATACTCTGCTCTGGCCACTACGTGGTCATCCTCCCCACTCGCCCAGTTGGTGGCTATACAGAAAAAGCACAAAACATCTTCCAGTGTTACAACTAGAAGTACAAAAATAAAACAAACAAAAAAAACAGACCACTGACATGAAGACTGATTATTTCAACTTGTTGAATCCATCAAGGGAAAATATCTGCCTACAGTGCAAATAAAAAAAAAGTGTAATATAAAAACTTTAAAACTTTATTTGGCAAGATGTACGACACTCAACTTTTTATGCAAGATGACATAATTTCTGATACAATACAACACACAAACACAAATAATGGAAGTTCAAATTACTGTATTTATATACAGTATGTGTCACTATATCAATCTTAAATGACCTGCATCTGCATGTTGGTCATATTACAAAGGCAAAATACACAGGAATGATAAACATTACTTCTGAAGGTAAAAACCTTAAATATGATTCTTACCACTTTCCTCAGAACTGGAACTGGAGCTCAGTAGTTTCCAGATGAGGTAGGGTCCTCCCAGGACTACTGCGAAAAACAGAATGATTGGCCAGGACTTGACAGTGTTATCATCCATCCCTGGTCCGAACCCTCTGGAAGCATTTGTAGCGAGGGTGTCAGTTGCACTGTCTGCCCATAAATCCTCCACCTCAGAGTCTGTTCTTCGACCCAGAAGCCTCTGTAACCGTCTGTAGAGGTAGCGCAACGTGCGTACCAATGCAAATGCTGATAGAACCCGGGTCAGGTGTGCACGTAACCGTGTGAGGTGGTTAGCCACATCTAGAACAGCACGAAAACTGTTATATACAGCTGAGAAAGTGGCGTCCAGCATCATGCTAACAGAGGCAAAGGCGTGAACGATGCTTTCAATAGATTGGAAGGCACCGCGGCTGCTCTCCTCTGCCTGCTGTACAAACCGGCTGGGGGCAATATCATCATTGTGAGGGAACCGGCTGTATCCGCCCATACCATAGGCACCACCATAGGCACCACCATAACTGTAGGGACTGTATCCACCATAGATGGAGCTGCCATACGGGGAGTAAGAGGACGTAAAGGAACTGTAGGATGGACGGTAGGAATTCTGTACAGGACGAGGAGGCACTGGTGGCACCATCCTGGTCAAGACAGGAGGGCCGGCAGATGTGGAAGGGGCTGAAGGTGGTGAAAAATCTGTAGACCTGTGAGGTGAAGAGTAAAGACAACATCTTTGGCGAGTTTGCAAAAGTATTGTGTACATCTACAGCAGACTGAGTTCACTTTATTCACAGGAATAGCACATGTATACAGTAAACAAACTACAAATTTAGTCAACAGAGAAGGCTAAAAGCCCTGGTGCTGAAAAAAAAAAAATCATGATATGCATGTAACAACTGTATGAGGAGGGTTTTGGGGGGGGTTTCAGATTTGAGGAATGCAATTTTATCATTATCACCTAAAAAAACAAGTGACCTGAGCTCATCTTCATATACAAATAGCAGAAAACTAAATACAGTTTAAGGCAGAAACGTGATTGGTTGTGTGTGAATGATGAGATTATAATCAATGTTAAACTGAGCTGAGTGCCCTGTAGAGTCCAAAAATACAAATTCTACATGAGATAACACAATTAACACATTAATGTTAATGTTATGCATGTGATAATAGATAATTATGTACAATGTGATAATGAATGATGTTCTGCTGCATGGTTTAAAAGTGCCAAAAACCACCTGACACAGACAGTTTCATTCACATATGTCCAGTGTTCACAATATACAGGTTTTCTGTTCAAATAGAGCATTAGAAGAGTAGCTGATCAAACACTGTAAGCTCTTTGTCTTGTTTAAAGCCAAAACTGTCATGTTCGGTGCTGGAGGGATCCTTAATCCAGAAAAACTCGTATATACAGCAATTTTAAGATGCTAGACAACATACAATTCAACACTATCTCAACAATATTTATTGTAAACTATGAGTATGGGCTCTGATCAGTGGTTTAAAGTAGCTTTATTTTGAAAGAAACTTCATTTAGCAGTCTGCAATGGCCTGTCCTGGAACAAACTGAGTTTCATTAGCTCATTGAGCATTTCACCTCCAAGAATATTTATATCATTTTCGTGTATTTAAAAAAAAAACAAGGGGATTTTTTTTGTTTGTTTGTTTATTAAAACCAAAAATATTACTATATATAGGCCTACCTTATACAGAAGATTATGATGGGCCAAAGTAAATTAAACCTGGATATTTTTGTTTCGGTCCATGGCTGGCCTTTTTGTTGATTAATGAGATCAATTAATAATGCCTAAAGTACTTTTAACTTCTCATATTGTGTTCTAGTCCTTAACAAAATAAACAGGTACAAGGTTCACATTCTGCTAACTCCACAACATGTACATGACAGGGCACGGCCTGTCAGCCCTGGGTTACTTTAAGTTAACTCATCTGTAGATTTAGATTCTCTGTTTCTTTCAAAGGTGAAGTTTGTTTAACGGGTTTCGTCAGCTAATACAGCAAATACATAAATGGAAATGTATTGAGACTACGCCGCGTCAAAGACCTATTTATTTTTCGTTTCCTGCCTGTGCAACTTTAGCATTAGCTAGCCAGCTAGCAGCAAGTAACTCACAACAACCCACGATTTTATTAAATAAAATATCAGATTACCTGTAATTTACGGGCGCACTCATCGCCCCCGGAATTCTCCTTTCCCATGGCTTTTGTGGAGCTCGTGAATCCATGGTATAAAATAAAAAATGGGCACTAAGTGTGAATAATTGCGAACCCTTGGCCGAGACCTGTTCGTCCCTCCACTGCCGTCCCCGATGATGCCTTCATGAACTGACTCGTAAATTCCCTTATTATGGCAACTCATCGGTATTATGCAAGTGTGAGTGTGTAAATAATCTTTTGATAACAGTAAAAACACGTTATATGTACTTTTAATGCAATTTATTTATGTTTTATCATGATAATAAACGGTAATCGCTTACAATAAATTCTTAACGTCAACTATTCCGATCTTTGTGACATAAAAGCCTGACATTTTTGAAAACACTAAAAGGTATCTTACTGAAGCGGATGTTTGGTTGTAATTAATGTGTTGGTGAGTTACTGCCCTCTTCTGATATGGGGTGTAGTTCAGGTGATACTGAGAATAGAAATTACTTTAAAAACTAGAGAACTCAAAAAGCAAAAACTTTTCATTTCTGTGGTGTCTACTTTAAAACCTTTTAACTCTAATACAGAATGCTCCCTATGTCTTCTCTCATCCTCCTGTTAGTGCTACATTTTGGTTAATTTTCCTCACATTGCAAAACTACTGGTTTAGTGGCATTAATTTACACTTCTGTATTTTCTTAGTTCATAGTTCCTCACCATGTGATCCAGTTCAACATGCTATGCCACCTTCACAAATAAAACCTTACTCTTGCCTGACAGAGGATGAATCTCAATATATTAACCCTTCCTCACATCTGTTCTTTCACCTATGATAATGCAACCAACGCTTCTGTCACATTTTTTAGTTGAGCAGTTTCTCATGAAGGCCTACAAATAAACATGGCTGTAGGTATTTAAAAAATAACCCATTATAAGTAAAACCCTCTATAAAATAAGTAATCATACGATAAATATTAGCACAATATGGTTAAATAAGTACAAGTACTGTTTTGTTCCATCTGAAATATAAATAATCTATAATTATTGATGCTTTCATTAGGTTACCATTAATGTTGCAGTTGATGAGGTTCAGCTTCCTCTAGGACATGACGTCATAATTAAATAGGCGATTTTTGGTTTTAATTTACATATAATTTTTTAAACAGGTGAAATCAATGTTGAAACTGAAACACTAGTTTCTCAGACAGACTCTTCCAAGACAGCAGCACAAACATAATTCCAACAAATCAAGATCCAACAAACAAATTTTATAGTACAAGTAAATTAGTTTGCTCGATTATGGAAAAAAATCAGTATCACAATTATTTTGGTCAATATTTAAATCACGATTAATTAATTAATTTTGAGTTTCACAATGCATTTATTCAGCATTTCTCTCTCTCTCTCTCTTTCTCTCTCTCTCTCTCTCTCTCTCTCAAAAAACACTTTGTTATTGATTCTTTATGCAAAAAATTCAATCTGAAAATAAATTTTGGCTACAAATATATACTTCACAGCTGTTTTGCAATGAAATGGAATGTATTGCACATGCACATCTCAGAAATTGTGTAAAGCAAAGCGGAAAATAAATATTTTCAACTCAATTACATGAGTTTTGAGATCATTTGATAACAAAATCAAAATCGTGATCAAAATTCAGTTAATTGCATAGCCCTACAAGTAAATCAAATACAATATATAGGCTTATATAATAAGAGACCAAGATAATTAAAGTTCAAGAATGATATCAATGTAAATGTTAAAGTAATTATATTAACTGAAAGTATTCTTGTGGTGCTTCTTCAAGGTTTTAATTCCCCCAAAATAATGAAGGTCCTTCTGTAAATCATTCCATGAAATATGGGCAGTATTTCAAAAAGGTTTTTTCTTCTCATGTACCTAAATTAGTTGTAGCTCTGGGAGATACTATTTGTTGGATGTTCTCCAAGTGCACACCATATTGCTTTTTGGTTTTACCCATGTATGTACAAAGATAAGCTGGAACCAGACCAAGGATGGATTTATAAACAAATGCCAACTAATGTGAGAGTCTGTGAACATGCAGAGAAGAAGAATGAAGAAGACTTTGCAACAGGATACAGAGCACAGTGAACACAGCCAGTCATAAAACACAAAGTTCTTACATAGTAATTTTTTATCAATAAAATCCAAACAAGTGAAAAATCCATGAACCACAGGAAAAACAAATTTATGTAACTCTGGTTGTACAATGAATTCCTTTAACAGGTGTCCATTCCCTACGATGAACTGGTGACATGCCCAGGATGTACCCATCTTCCCCCATAAGTATCGGGATAGGCTCCAGTGACCCCCGGGTACCCTTGTGAGGATAAAGTGTGTTCAGAAAATGAATGAATGAAGTTATTTAACCTTGTGGTGAACACATAATTATACCTACTGGAAGCATGAAAATAATGTCTGTTAAAGGGGTCATATTTTGCTAAACCCACTTTTATTAGTCTTTGGTAGATTTATTTGTGTATTTGGGGACTGAAATAGTTCAAAATCTTTGAATTTGAACCCTCCAGGTGATTCACAAAGCTATTTTTATATTTATTTTGGAAAAAATTGACTCGATTTCTAGAACCTGTTTAAATTCCTTCTTAATTTGTTAAGTTTACAACTAGTTATGTCATGACATTTGCACATATAAGGTCAAGACTTCCAACAAACTTTTCTCCAAGTACAGAATAATTGTTTATAAGCAGCAGCGGTTGTAGTAAAAACTGAAAATATGTTCAAACCTCGAACTGATTATCTAAAATGTTCACTTGTTTGTTATACTAATGAACACATGTGGCTAAAAAGGACAGAGCAGCAAGGTCAACAACCTGGAGGGAATGGGGCGTGAAGTGGCTCATTTGTATTTAAAGGGCCAGCGCTCTAAATGACCTTCCTGGTGTCATTACTCAGAAATAGGGCCGAAGATGTACCTGTGGAGTTGAATTAATGAAGAATTCAGACCCAAGCAGAGCATTTACAGTTTATGTAGACCACATGGAAATGTTTGAAAATGCATAATTTCATTTTTTAAAAAAAGCAAAATATCACTCCTTTAAGAAAACATCCAGACAGTTAAACAAAGAGAGTGCAAAACATATTACATACTGTCTACATACTACAGCAGTGTTTCTCAAATAGTGGGGCGGGCCCCCCTGGGGGTGCTCAAAGGCCTGCCAGGGGGGGCATGGGATCGGTCCCTGGTGTTTTTTTTTCTTCAGGTTAGGACATGTATCAGGTGGATCTAATGGTTTAGCATTGGACCACCCTGGAC
>JAQQZY010000008.1:9026132-9038725 GCA_030068375.1 Ostorhinchus rueppellii
GCCCATAGGTGTGAATGTGAGAGTGATTGTTTGTCTCTATATGTCAGCCCTGCGATGAACTGGCGACTTGTCCAGGTTGTACCTCGCCCTAAGCAGCTGCGACCCCCGTGACCCTAATGAGGATTAAGGGGGTATAGAAGATGAATGAAGCATATTGGCCCGTGGGGATCGATGTGTTCTAGATGTGGTAGTTTTTATGCTGCCGGGTATTTGTGCATGATATACCTCATTTGTTCAGCACAGCTACATGATTGTAAGGCTACTGTACTCCAAACTTACTAACAACTACCAAAATATTGGTCCTATCAACTTCCCACTTTTGCTACTGTCTTCCTTGACCAACCCCCCCCATAAGTATACCAAACTGCAGCAATCTCTTTCAGGATTTTGTGTGATTCCTGACACAAAAACACACACACAAAGGTCACTAGGGTTTTGTAAGATTCTATTAATTATGTTAATGCTAATATAATCTAAACAATTTTGCATTATACACGTTATTTTTTCAAAGTTGTTTCCTGTTTCTGTCTTACATCCTGTACAGTATGTTTTAAAAGTTTTAATGTACTTGAACTGTTGGAATAGTTATTTAGCATCATAATATTAAAATAATTTTGCCTTGTTTACTTTTTTCAATCATGATAGAAAGCTTATCTAGCTATGTTAAACAGAAATTAAGTTTGCTCTTATGCTAAGCTAAATTAGCATTTGGGCAATTTTATTTTTTACATTTTATGTTGAGGTTGTTTGAGCTATGTAAAAATATAGTTACATTTCATCTTAATGTGTCTGTGATATATGGCGTTTTATAGATTATTTGATGTAGTGGAAAAATTTATGATTGTCATAAATGTAGCTTGTAAAGTTATCAAGGGTTTAGCCATGTGTTATCTAGTCAAACAAATTAATATTTGCTAACAGGAATGAGATGTACACAATGTTCCAAAAGTTGTTTCCTGTTTGTGTCTTACATTACATGTTTTAAAAGTTTTAATGAACTTGAACTGTTAGATTTCTTATTTAACATTCTAATATTAAAATAATTATGCCTTGTTTACTTTTTTCAATCACGATAACAACCTTACTAAGTTAGCTGTTATGCTAAGCTAAGTTAGCATTTATTTTTACATTTTATGTTGAGGTTGTTTGAGTATGTTTTATGTCAAAAAATGTAACTACATTTCATCTCAATGTATCTATTATACATACAGTTTTACAGATTAGTTGATATAGTGAAACATTTATGGCTATAAATGTGGCTTGTAAAGTTATGAAGGGTTTAGCTATGTGTTTTCTAGCAAAACACATAAATGTATGCTCACAGGAATTAGATGCACACAGTGTTCAAAATGACAAGTAATACAGAGTGTCGAAGAGCAATTTAGGTACAATTAATCATTAAACACAAAGTATGAAGAGGTTATTTGAAGGACTGTTATACTGGGAGTCTGCAGAAAATGATATGTGGTATGATAATTCTTTCCAGAGTTGTGTAACGTTGTCATTTCTGGTGCTGCTTTGTGAGAGTGTTGTCTGAACTCCGCCTCTGCACGGCTCTGGATGAGTTGAGTTTAGCTGGCCTGCCTGCCTGCCAGTTCTCTGCAGACTTCAGGATTGGCTGCACACAGATCATCAGCGCCAACCTCAGCAGATTCACGATCGATAGAAGCTTATTAGCCCAGCACAGCATTCCATATCAACAGAGGTAAGTTGAGCACACGTTTTTCTGAGATTTTTTCGCTTTTGTGTGTGTTGTGCGTGTGTGGAAAACAGCTTCAGTGGAGCGGAAACCGTGAGACCTGAGTTTGGTTTACATCCGAAAAGAAGTTGTCATCTTTCAGAAAGTAGCAGTGAGTGGTTGTAGCAGTGATAACAAATGATCTGACACGAACTGTGTACTTCTCGGTTAAAAGAAGTGTTTATTTGGTCAGAAACGTGGTGCAGCTGTACAGGGCTCTGGCAGGGGCTTTGGCAACAGGCCAGGGGTTGTTCTTTCTTCAACCCATAAATGATGGTCAATGTGAGTCTTGAATTAAACGTCTTTTTCTTTTGCAACTTCTTTTGCTTTCATGCTTTTAGATTATACCTTGACTCATACACTCAAACTGAGCATAAGGCATTTGTTTTAAGTTGTATGTTTTTGCCAAGTGTGCAGCAGAGTGAAGGGGAAAAGGGAGCAACCAGTGTTTTCACTTATTTGGACTTCAAAGAATCACATTCAATAGAGACCACTGGTGGATTCACACATACTCAGACAATACAGTCCTGACTGCAGCTGGATGGAGCATGCATATCATCAACTGGAAATGGGTCAAAAGAGAAGGAATGTGTGTGTGTGTATGTGTGCAACCTGTTTGACAGAATGCCATTTGTGTGTTAGAAGACACTCTGCATGGACGTACGTAGACATGCCCTTTGAGGCTGAGTTGCTTCTGTAAACATTTAGTTTATTGAGAACTGTGCGTCGCAGATGGAGAAGTTCAGAATAAACACACGTTGATGCATTATCAGTCTAATGGAACACAGAATAGTGTCTCTTTTTTTTCCCCCACACAGCTCAGAGGCCTGTTCAGATATCATTTACGTTGTAGTTTATATCTTAATCCCACTTCCTCTGTTAAAGTTCGTGTCACTTGTTTAAAGTAAACTAATTTAAGTTCTGTTTGATTCTGCAGAACAACCAGAATATCCTCAGAATAGAATCATTCTCTCTGGCAAAGCTTAAGGGCTTATAGACAAAGTATGTAACATTTCCCTTAACAATAATCCTTCTCAAACATAACTTAAGACACTCTGTATTTGTCTTCTCTTTAACTGATTTTCATCTTAAGTGTCTGACAAAACTGTCGCATCATGCTATTTCCAATCAAGGCAGTTATGTAATGTAAAAAAAATAAAAAACAACAAAAAAACAAACAAAGCCAAAACCTTTCCTTTCTGGGTCTCAGGAGGATATGTGGTTCTGTATTTACCTGCAGACATCCTGCCTTCTACCTGTATTTTCTATTTTCCTCTTATTTTCCTGTGTTTACCTTTTTGGAGAGTGAGTTTGTTTCCAGCCAATAACAGCATCCATTATGTATGAATGAAACAACAGAAAATAAAGTGACTTAAAGGAGTCCTATTTATCTAAACCCACTTTTATTAGTCTTTGGTTCATTTATTTATGTATTTTTGGACCCTAATAGTTCATACAGTTTGAATTTGAACCCTCCAGGTCTTTATATTCATTTTTGCAAAAATCGAGTGGATTTCTACAAGTTGCATTCTTGCTTAATGTGTTGCATCACGACATTTGCACATATAAAGTCAAGACTTCCGACAAATGCTTCTCAGAGTACGACGTAATTTTTTATCAGCAGCAACAGTTGTAGTAAAAACTGAAAATATGTCCAAACTTCGAGCTGATTACCTAAAATGTTCAGTTGAGTAAACGGGACAGAACAGCACAGCCAACAACCTGAAGGGGGTGGGGCCTGAAGTGGCTCATGTGCATTTAAAGGGCCAGCGCTCAAAACCACCTTTTTTGTTTTTTGTGTCATTATTCAGAGATAGATTTGAAGATGGACCTGTGGAGTTGAATTGATGAAGAATTCACACCCAAAGCAGAGCATTTACAGTTTATGTAGACCACAGGGACATGTTTGAAAATGCATAATTCCATTTAAAAAAGCAAAATATCACTCGTTTAAGTAACAGAGTTCTCTCCTCTTTGGATTCTTCTCAGTTACTGCCCAGTCTGACCGGTTGATGATACAGCAGAAATGCCTCTAGAATTTCCTGTAGACTATTATGTTGGTGTTTTTTTTTTTGTTTTTTTTGTTTGTTTGTTTGTTTGTTTGGCTTTTTAGAATGTAATCCCTTGGACTGAATCAATGGGTGATATTTTATTTTGTATTTCCTGTATTTTTTGTCCCTCACCACTCCAGTCTGTTGCTTACTTGACTACCATTCTCACTTCCTCATTTGCTGAGTGAAGAGGAGGGCCAATGTTTTACCAACTGTGTTTTCTAAGTGAAGTGAGAAGTGTTACATACTTTGACTTTAACCTTTTTTGCATTTCTTTTGTTGCCCTGTTATTGTGTAGTAGTCTGAAATGGGTGTTGCAGGTACGGACCATATTCTGACAATTGATCCATTAAAAGATGAACAGTACTGATCTGATAAAGCTATAATTTGATATTCTTGAGTTTGATGCATTGGGCCGGTGACTATTCTTTCTTTTGTTTCTTTCATAATGGATCTATTCATATTATTTGTCCCAACAACAGCTGAAGATGCATTGGCAGATAAATCATTTCCTGTAAGGTGCCCTGAGGGGGAAAAAGGAAGTTGTTTATATGCACATTGACCTTGTACTATTTGATATGCATCATGTAAACAGTCCTCTCAACTCTACGTGTTTTACACATCCACCAAGTCAATAGTTTCCAAAATTAATGCAGAGTTTCATCTTGAGAAGCTTGAGGAGAAATATGCTTACTTTTAAACTTAATGGAAGACAGCGCCAGCCTTTTCATGAAGGTGTTTGAGGGACTGAAACTAGGAGACAAAAACACCCCTAATTGGTTCATTGATGAAAAGTCTTACTTTTAGTTCTTAGATGAAGGTGGGAATTTACATTCGTATGAAGAGCTGAATAGGACTGAGTTGGTGGGAAAACAAATATTGATAATTATCATGATAAAAATCCAACTATTCTTTTATTCTAGTTTAAAGGAGAAAAAAAATGATTCCAGAGAAAGACTATTATACATGGTTAAGGATCATTTATAGTCAGAACATTTCAGATGTCATTTGGTAGAATATTCATATAAAATGTTGGTTCAGTGTCAAAAAAATACTATGTGTAAAACAACAAAATGCTGAAAGATGTAGCTTTATTCGGCAATGGATACAAAATAAAGACGAAAGAGACCAAGAAATGTAATTATTTGGATATGAACCACTGAATTCCATAGAAAATTAGCACGATTCAATATAAAAATTATATTGCTAGCCTATATGATGCAAAATTATATCACAATATCTAGAATTATCATTTTACTGCCCAGTCATTTTTGAAATGAAGGCAAAAGCAAGGATATTCCCAGGATGTAAAGTGTTGTTTTTCTGTACAAACACATTCATTGCCCAAAGTAATGTGTTTATATTGATTATTTGTATCCAACCTACAGTTGCATATCTCCAGTTTACAATAAAATGTCAGCTCGATCAACTAATTAATTATTTACTGATGACACACTCATGACATATGCTGTGACAAGGCCTTATGACACATGACTGCAGATGCTTTGTTTCCTTTTTTTGGTGGATTTGAAGGCTACGTAATCCATCCGTGTGTAGAGTTGTCATTTCTGTGGGTCTCTGCGTAGTTTGGACTGACTTGGCTGCTGTCCTGAGTGTCCACACAGTGTTTAGTCATTCTTGGATCTTTTCAGCTGTTGTTTAGCTCTGTCAAATCTTTAAATGAGATGTTGTCTTGCCAGTAGAGCAGAGGAGAAGTGCCTCGTCTATCTGCTGATGTCGTGTCTGTTTGCATTCTTATTTGTGTGCCTTGTCACAGAACTAGTTTTAGTTCAACGTAGCTTTGAGTTCTTGGCATTCCTCAGTGCCTCGGAGGAGCGCAGTGGGATGAACCTAGCCTTAGTTAGGAAGTGAGGGGATGGGTGAATCGGCAGCCGTGTCTCCCTGCTCTTTGCTCCTTATTCAGATCTGTCGTGCTCGTCCTCTAAGCGTGTCTGGTGATTTCAGCTCGTCCTGTTTTGCATTCACAGATTAAGAAATAGAATGTGCAAAGAATTGAGACACTGTTCAACATGTGTTTCACAATAAGAGCGTGACATGTGCATTTGTTTAGTGTGTGGGTATAGAAAAAAACATAATGCAATGTCGTGGTTTGTCTTTGTGCTCAGCCCTGCTTCCTCTGTAAATCATGTGATCCTGGCATCTCCATCCGGCACCAAGACTCATAACCATGTGGCCCTTGTGTTGTAAATGCAAAAGACCACAATCTTCAGCCACATTCTTGATTCACACAAAAAAGGTTTATGTGGTTAGTAAATCCGAGAGAGTGGTAAAAATGCCAGTGTTGCTGTAAAGGAGCAGCAGGTACTAGAACATAGTGATAAGCACCGCACTCTGGTTTCCTCTTCTGACCTTGGTAGAGAGGAAATGGACGAAAGAATTATTATTAGAAACCAGCCAATGTATGGGGCACCAACAGCTTCTGGAAATCTGCCAGTAATGAGGGTTGCTCCTCAAAAACAGGATAAACAATATTTACTGTAAGTTTTTCTCTTCAGATTTTGTCCATGATAAATGAGGATCCCTTCCAAGTAAATGCATGTATTATGACGGTATCCTTTCATTTTGGCCTCACAAACACTCTCAACACTTGGGTTGTCAAACTACTGAGTCAGTTTCCACAAATTTAGTGATGGTTGGTGGCATTTGTGCTTGGCCTACAGTTTATGAGTCATATGTGGTGTGATGTGTGATCACAATGCATGTAAAGTGACTGACTAGCCTGAAGGCAAGCTGCACTAATGTGCATGTGACTGTGACATACAGGATGAGGGGTCGGGTGGGGCGGCATGTAAATTCTCTTCTCTTCTCTTCTCTTCTCTTCTCTTCTCTTCTCTTCTCTTCTCTTCTCTTCTCTTCTCTTCTTAACTGAAGACATAATATCACAGACTGTAACAGATGCACTAGAGCTGACATTATATTTTCTCAACTCAATGATGCAATGATGATGGGAAAAGGCCTCAACAACACATCTACTATCTCATAAATAAACACACACAACAAACACAGTAGTATCATTAAATGCAAATCTGCTCTCAGGCTTCTCCCCAGACAATGGAACAATGGTGCTGCACCAGGGTACTGCTAGCTCAGCGCCGCTATACTCATTTTCAATTTTTTCTATTTTTTCCCTGATAATTTTGCTAAAATCC
Source organism: Ostorhinchus rueppellii (assembly GCA_030068375.1). Taxonomy (NCBI): domain Eukaryota; kingdom Metazoa; phylum Chordata; class Actinopteri; order Kurtiformes; family Apogonidae; genus Ostorhinchus; species Ostorhinchus rueppellii. The sequence goes on from JAQQZY010000008.1 coordinate 9,033,092, forward strand.
ACCGAAATCTGTCGGGTTTGCAGAGACGTGCTCCATTTTCCAGCGCCATGTTGTTTTTCCTTTCAAATCTTGCAGAGTTGCATCTATTGTGAGGTTTTAGCGCGAGACCCCCCCACCCACCACCACCACCACCACCGCCGCCGCCGCCAGGATAGTATAAATTTCTGGGGAGAACCCTGCCTCTAATAGGCTTTATATTGTGATTTTAGTTGCAACTGTTCATTACTGTCCTTTATTACTTTAAGGATTAATCAGTTTCATAATTTTTCTATAAAATCTCAATTGTCTATAAATTAGGCCTGTTAAAACAGTGTGGGCAAGGGATGATTTTCCTGTTTTTATTCAACCATCTGGAGGTTAACCCATTGTGTGATCTAAGATAGAATGTTACAGAAAACTGTTTAATCGGCCAGTGTCATCACTCCTCACCCCCGAAAATTTTAAGATTGGAAATGAAAATGTGTTATGCACGAACAGAGGATAGGTTTTTTTTTTCATTCAAAGTAATTCACTAACATATGCTAAAAGTAATATTAAGCTGTCTATAAAAAGTTAGTAGGGAGTGATTATTTATTTTAAACTATGTGTTATTTTTCATTAAGGCCAACATTTCCAGTTGAGAGGCCTTATGTTAATTTTTGGTTATTACCAACCCCAACATCAGTCGACACAAATAGACGAAAACACCCAGTTCTTAATGCACTGTGTGAGAAGTTCAGGTTCCTAAAATGGCACAGGATGCTGTAAAATTTACTAAAATACAGTGGCAGCCCGTGCATTTGACACCTAGCCCTTTAGTAGGGCTCTGTCTGAATCAATCCACCCCTCAATATCTATTGTATGGCCACAAAAACCATCTTATTATGCAGAAATGTAGTATAAACACCTGGTGCATCATAGATAGACAACTCGTATAGCCACAATAGATGCCTTGACTGAATAAACAAACCTGGGGTGCACATCTCCTTCTACTGCAGCTACAGCTGCAACACATTAAAAAGCATCAATAATAACCTCATAAACTTGTAATATCATTTAGATAAATAACATTTTACTCACCAAAAATTCTGCTTATTTGTTCACAAACTCCATCCTCCTTTCTTTCCTCAAAGAGAGTTCAGTTACTCTGTCATACAGATTATCTGTGTGCTTCAATTCCAAATGCCAAGCACTCCCCTCAGTTCCATCTACAGTGTTCCTCAGAGCCTGTGGGCCAGGGGTACCGCTGTAGTTAGTCGACTAAAAGTCACAGACAAATCCTTTTCCTGGTTGTGACAGACTTGCTAGCTTTGGAATTACTTGACCTTTCGTAACGATGTCCAGCTTGTCTTGAAAATGTCTTAAACGATAAATCTGCATCCAAATCCTTTTCTTCTCCTCCTTCAGTCATTGTGGGTTGACAAAACCACTATTAAATCGACACAACTATATCTGTATTTGTGCCATTCGCTACAGATGCAGTTTGCTAACTTTGGCTAGTATGCTCTCTGACTGTCCAATCAAAAGCTGTCAATATGGTTACATTACGATACGCCTACTAGAGGGCCTAGGTGTCGCCAATTCAAAATCTGATTGGTTGAAGCAACAGTCTCTCGTACTCGTATTTGTACTCATCATCTTCCACTTATTAGATTAGATTTTTTTAAATTTTTTTTTTAGGTCAGTAGAGAAGGCCTTGTAGGCCCAGACAACCCTCCACTGCTAAAATGATGCATCTATTGTCCGTGAAGTGTTGGTAACTAATGACTGCAGTGCATTAACACCATTCCATGTTTTTCACCAGCAGAAGTCAACCTTGTTAAATAAATGCCTGTGGTTATTTTCTAAGCCACAATAATAGAGTAGTTAAATGAAGGAAATGGTCTAGATTTCTGAGAATTACTTTCAGTCTGAGGTTCTATAGGGATGTAGATGCAAGGTTGGTTTTGGGATGACGATAATGTTTAATTCTGAGTCATTTTATCAGTATCCGGTTAAGTTCTATTCTCTGAAGTGTCGCCTTGTCATTTTAACTAAATGCAGTTACACTTTATGGTCATACTGTATTTCATTAAATACATCTACATGCTGATTTGTCATTTCTTTGCTGTGTTTTAATAGTGTGAGCATTTCTTCCTGGAGCATTAGCCAATTACAATGGCATTTGTGGGGAACACTGGCCTATTTTATGGTTTACTGAAATACCAGCTCAGACACTTTTTTCCCCTGACTGGAGACTGGTGCCTGGTAAAGAAAAACAGCTGAGCACATGGGGGAATGCCAAGGTGTCTCTGTTTAAGACAACGCTGCACTGCTGCTGTAGACGGCTGGAAAGAGGAGACAAGAGGCAGAGTATTGAAGTGCAGACCGCTGCTGACTGTGTTTCGAGGCAGGAAGTGTGACATGGAGAGCACAGGAAGTGGCTGCTACGGAGCTACGCTAACCCTTTCTCTTCTGGCAGGGGATCTGTCCTTCAGCACCGCGGCTGGAAACAATTCACTTTCAGTTCAGCCAGTTTAATAGAAGCAGTACGTTAAACAATATAACACATACCCAGACTTATCTCTCTGTACATGTGGTGGATGACAGATATTTCAAGTGAATTCTGGTGCAAATCCAGCATTTGAAGTGGACGTATCGCAGTTCTGTTTAACCAAACAAGTGTCTAAATGTTGTTCCTAAAGTTTTTTAATATGAAAATTAAATAAAGGAAGATTAAAGGTCTAAAAGTGTAACGCAGCACACAGTTCCTCTATTACGCCCTCTGTAATTTTTTACCCCTTCCAATCTATCTCCTTATATTCTCCCTGTTATATATAATTATTCACCTTCTGTTTCTTTTGTATTTGCTTCTTCATGCTTTACTTCTCCATTGTAGTCATCATCAGTATGGGATTTCTCTCACAGTCAGACTAGAATAAGTCTGTCTAGTCTGCTTGTGTTTCTGTTCTCATAGTTACCTGCTGTAAAGCAAACCAGTGCCCAATCAGCAATGCACTGATGTGTCGTTTTGGCTTTTTATGTGCAGTATGAGGAAGTAATTTTTTTTTATTTATTTATAATGCTTAATTACATGTTGTTTTAGACCTGTAGTTCTCCTTTTTCTTGGATTGTCATTAACCGAACAAGAATTATTTTAATATTTGTCCAGTCTTCGTTAATTTACAGGCTCTTGCTGCTTTGTAGTTTAATCTGGATAATTCCAATGCAGCTTTAAAATGGATAAAATATGGCAGATTAAATAAGGAAATCCTATAACCTTTCTACAGAGTTCATTTTAACCCTAAGGTTCAGTGGGAGCCCCCCCCCCCATCCCCCATCCCCATCCCCATGTGGGGAACTGAAAAAGGGGAAGTGCTGTGTGCCGCATATAAAGTCTGAGTGTGTGCACAAGTGGGACTTCTCTGTACGTGTAATGTAGATGTCAGTTTAGAGGAAGAAGAAGAGGAAGAAGTTCAACTTGAAGCTGATTTTTAACCTCTTTTTTTTTTTTGGTCGAATTTCAGATGCTTCTAATCTTCCGCTTTTCTCTGTTTTCAGCTGTATGTGGCTGCTGTTCACATTTTGCATTTTTATGCGGCATGAGCTGAGGTGCTTCTTCTACTGCCTTTTGAACGTACTGCTGGTTCTTCTATGGGCGCAGATTGAGTGAGTAAACATTTATCATCCCAAACATGTAGATGTTTGTGAAAAAGACTGTGCTATGCTTCTATACGCTGATGTGGAGAATGTCAAAACTGTCCCAGCATCACTTAAAGGTGTCACAAAGAATCACAAAGAACTGTGGCATTTCGACAGGCTAAATAAAAATTCCAATGTGGAAGTGACAGTGATTAACAAAACAGTTCTGCACATGATGTCTGTGGTCACAAAGGCGATTATATTCAGATGTGCAGATAAAGTGGCGGTTCTTTAGTAGTGGACGTGCACATAAGAGAGAAATGATAATGTTTGATTTGATCACAGTGAACGATGAGGTTTTTGTTCAGATGTTAGTATTTTTGCAGTGTTTGTCAGTAAAACCGCACACATTTAGAACAGAACACCTGTTTCTTTGCTGTACAGCCCATAAAGTCTTGAAATATACAAACTGAGGTGTAAGAAATTCAGCGTCTGTACTAGTGAAAAGTTGCATTTCATTTTAAGTGCATGAACTTTTTTGTTGTTGTTGTTGATTTTGCTTTGTTTTTGCAGTGTTTGCATCATGTAGAATAGATGTAATTGCATTGGTTTAACTTATAGGAAGTGGTGCATTGTGCAGTGGTTTGATCTGAGAACCGGGGCTGTAACCAGAAATGATCAAAATATCATGTAATTTGAATTACATACTTAAGAAATATCATCTAATCAAATAATGGGTACTTGCTCATATTTACTTTTTGTAGAGTTTTTGAAATTTGTCAATTCAGGGTGTAAAAAAAAAAAAAAAAAAAAAGAAAGAAATATGAATGAAACTGTAAAGAGTTTTGACTATAATTGCAAACCAAACAAATGTTTTCTTAACTTCAAACCAAACATGTAATACTCCTCCATTGGTTTTATTGTGGGCATCTCTCTGTGCTGTAATTTGTGAAATGTGGTTTTCTGGCCCATGTAAAACTTCACGCTGAACCACAACCATGCAACAGAAGTAGGTAGGAGCTCTTGTTTTGGCTGGAGTGACCTGGTTCTGTGCCATGTTCAGGCTCCTCCATGTTTGTTTGCAGTTTCTTCCAACTTTTGTGCCTACATCAGCTCTGCGTGGATGGAAAAAAGCATTGTCCAAGTGTTGCCATAAATAGTGTTCTTTATGAACAACGAAATAATTATCAAATATGAGCTATAATATCATTTTGAACAACTCTACTGAGCATCAACTTTGTTAAGGTACAGGCTTTGTTACTTACTAGAGACATCTTTGCTTCATCGTGCTTTAATTTAACACTAAAATGCACCTAAATCACACGTAAAACCGGGAACTCTTAATATAACCTTTATGTAGACACTTCTTTAATGAATATTGTTTTACCAGAGAGTATTTCTGTTTTCACAAGCACTTGAAGAAAATTCATTAGATAAAATTAACCTGCTGAGTCAAAATTAAAACAACGGTAGAAGAGCCACATCTGCTGCCAGATTCAGCTGCTCTGTGAATGTGAGCAGGCAAGCGAACACACCACAGGATGTTAGCTTAGCCACTCAGCACAGTTCCTGCATCACCGACACATTTATGACTACACTGGGCTTCAGTCAGAAGGATAAAACATCCCATAGGTCTCACTCAGATTTGAAACTTATTATTTTACTTCATGATTTTCAATAGAAACACCTGTTGGTGGGTTTTCTTTCTGGAGCGTAATGTTAATGGACTTTTAAACAGTAATATTGAAGGAAGTAGAGCTGCACGATATTGGCAAAACTTGTGATATGTGATATGGATGTACAGCATTGTGATAATAATATTGCGATATTTGTTGTTCACCTAAAGAAATACCAGTTTGACCTCAGAAAAGTGTTCCTTAACAATGTTAAAATGAGCCTATTGTTTGTATGTGACTCAATTATTTATAATTTAAGACAAAATACTGAACTACGGCAGTCAGTTCCACAATTCTGTCCAAAAACCTGCTGATGCTGCTACCACAGACCTTCAGACACAAACACAGTCACATATTT
>JAQQZY010000008.1:9115835-9127958 GCA_030068375.1 Ostorhinchus rueppellii
TCATCGCGCGCAAGGCAGCATGGGTTCTCCCCGGCGAGTGATAGACATTCGTACCGCCCAATCAACGGCTACAGAAAACCACAACTCTCTACGAGAAAATGAATGGGTGGTCTCCAGTCTAAATCTCACTTGTGATTTAGTCTGGCGCTTGCCAGACTAATAATGAGAATAAATGTAAGGTATAATAAAGGAGTCATATGTAAGATTGTGGCCAACACTGGTACTGCAATCACGTTCAGAATACTGTAGAGTGTGGTATCCCCTCCCCCTCCCTCTGCATAATGTCAGCTTTTCCATTAAATCATAACTGCGATGATTTGTTTATTTATCATCACGAGATGACACAAGAAGTCATACCATAAACATGGCAACGAACGTAAATATGGTGTTGATTTATGGATATATTCATTATTATTATATATTTCCTCGCTATTCTGTACTAAATTTAAAAGTTATTCCGTTTCCTGGTGTGTCCTCACATACACTATGTTTCTTTTAAAACTCTTCTTCTTCACTTGTAACGTTTGTCCACATCTGTTTTTTATTCACCCGACTCTACTTGTGAAAAAGGTCTTTCCATTGCAGTTTTGCGTAATATACCAATTTCGCAATGCCTGAAAAACCACCTGTTACCAGCGCAAAAACTTTCAATCGAAAAACAAGAGTTTTGTCCAAATTATAATTTTTATGCGCATGTTATATTTGCGATATTTAAGGGTCAATGGAAAAGCGATTACATGCTTCTTGTTGGGAGATGACGGCACTAACCACTGCAGCGCAGTGTCACCCATGCTTCCAGCACCTGGTGTTCTGATTTGGTTTCTCATCCAAGAACTAACCAGGCCTGAACCTGCTTAACTTCTCAGATCAGATGAGATCAGGCGTGTTCAGTGGGGTGTTGCCGTAAGCTGTAGAAACAGACATCTGTAGTGCTGTCGGGAGGTTATCCCCTTACCTGTTTGTTCGTACTGGGATAGACATCTTAACTGTGCATGACTTGTCTCCTGTTTGCCATATGTGCTCATAATTGTGGTTCATGGCACATGTCCCTTCCTCCGACTGTCCTGATGAACAGAGCAGGCTGCTGGATTTGTCCCTCCCTCATCATAAGCAGAACAGAGGGGCTGTGACGGCCTCGCTGTTTCCCCTCTAACTCTGCGCCATCAGATTCAATGTGACACGCACATCGCTACTACGCAGATCTGAACTGGCTTCTCACTTCACACCAATCTGCACGGCCTCTTCACAGGGCAAATGCTGCTGTCTCCTCCAGCACTGACACCGCACTCTACACGCGCACACGCACGCACGCACACACTTGTACATGCAAAGACTCAGACAACGTCCGCACTCTACACGCACGCACACATACACATACACACACACACACACACACACACACACACATCGTTAAATGACCAATTCATTCCTGAAAGCAACTATGATGCATCTTTTGATGTCTGCCAGTTTCCCTTTCGACACAGCCCTCTGACACTCCTCTGTTCACCCTCCTGCTGCACAGCTCACACAAAAAGCTTTATTTTTCCTTGTTTTGACACAGATTTCATGATTTCTAAGTTTTATGTGCTGTCACAACTTTTCCTGTGCTGTTAATGGCCATAGTGTACTTTAGTTTGGTATAAATGTTTGATTTGCTCTATGATCTGATTATTAGCTGTAAACAAAGAGGATTAAAGGCAGCTAAACTGTGGAACAGTCTTCTTGATGATGTGAGACAGGCCTCTACTCTGACAATGTTCAAGTCCAGGCTGAAAACAGCTCTGTTCAACTGTACATAGAACAACTGAAAGGGTTCTATCTGACCTCTTTTCCTTTACTCTACTTTAACTGATTTTTATTCATGTTTTACTGATTATGTTTTAATTGTAATTGTGTGTTTTTAACCTGCCTCTTTTCCATTTCTGTAAAGCACTGTCAATTGCCCTGTGTATGAATTGTGCTATACAAATAAATTTGCCTTGTCTAAAGGGGGAGGAATCCAAATTCCATTTCCATTTCTCCATTTGGCAATTGTTGAAGATGTAACAGCTCCAGTTATGCCTATCACTGTGAGCCTGTGGTATCTCTGATGTGTGGAATAGTTCAGACTTACTGGCCATTGCAGTAGAAATGTGTGACTTTAGTGAGTTTGCCTACTTTTTATTCCCCCCCCCCTCCCCTTTTTTTTTTTGGCCCTGCATTGATACAAACATACGGTCTCATACATTAGACCATCAAAAGTCATCAAAAACAATGGTTCTGCAATCAAGTACTAACTCCTATGTGTATCATGTGACTAAAACAGACAGAAAAAATAAAACATGGAATACCTGAAAGCACTGTTTATTGATGTAAGAACTGAAGGGATTTTGCTTATTATCAAGAAAACATGGAAAATGGATAGATATCAGCTCTTAAATTAAACTCTAATGAGCTATTTTTGTTGTTATCATTATATTTATCCAAACAAATGTGCTTTTAGTTGTACCAGGCATTAAAATGAACACAAAATTGAGGAAAATAAGGGTGGTCTAATACTTTTTTCCACAACTATACATGCATCTACCATCTTCATCCTATAATACATCCACAGCCTGTTGAGGAAACGTCTAATGGGCATAAATGTCTTTTACAGCTACCCAACAGACAACAATCCAGCCACTCAGCACACTTCTCCTGTTGATTTCAAATGTAGAAAAACTGGATCACATTTGATGCCATATTTGGGAAAGAAAAGGGAACATGGAAGCAGCCAGATTCAACAAAAGAACAGGGGTAGGACAGTGTCAGCCCAGATATGAAATAGGAGGATGAAAACATGCTGGAATAGTAGCCTTCAGCTAATTGTGTTTATTAGACAAAAACTGAGGACCAACTGATGCTAAAAAATGACCTGTGCACGATTGTGACCACTTGTTTTCCATATTGTGACATCTGTTGAAAGGTTCGAGCTAATTTTAAGATAAGCCAAGTATTTTAAAGGGATTTAGACCTGCTTACTGGAGTGGAAAGTAAAACAGGAGCAGATGGGCCTGCAGAAGAACAACAAACACTTTTTTCAAGGTAAGACAGATCCCTTTGGTTCAGCGTGCTAATATTTTTGGCTGTTTTAATGAGCACTTTGTTGGTCCTTATGACCAGTCCCCATCTGTTTATGTAACTAATAAAAATAGGATTAACAGAGGTGTCAAACACACTGGCTTTGATCGAAAATGACACCTTTAGTACTCCCTGCAGCTGAATTACAGGTGTACAGGTGTGTATGGGAGAACCTTTGACTTTGTATTCTTTTTTATGTTATTACATAAAGACATGCTTTTATTATTAAAAACTAGAGGCCTTTTGGTTTTCATTTGTTTGGCAGATTACATAATATCACAGAAAGGTTGGAGAAAAGTGCAAAAAAAAAGTAATAATAATGAAGGGGCTTGAATACATGTGTGTGCACTTTAACAATGCATAGTTATGTGGGAAATAAACTAAACTGAATGAATTGTTATGCAGTCACCTTATAAATAGGTCTGAATTGTGTTTAGACTTTTTTGGGGGGGAAATAAAATATCATTTTAGTAAGTAGAATGCAAATACTAAGTATACTAGGTAAGTGCTTCTGTTGTTCAACTAAAATATATCTATAATTTTAAAATGACATATTTTTATTTATGCTCCTTAATGAAAATACATTCATTTTGTTGTGTTTAATGCACGGTTCACTGTAATTGAACAATGGGAAATGTTTTTTTTTTTTTTTTTTTAACTTGTCTTGTCCAGCGTCCTGACAGCAGAATGGTAGTCTGCCTGCCTTTTGGTGCTTTTGCTTTTGCTTTATGAAGGAAGCTTCATAAAGTATACGAGGCTTCCCTTGATATTCTACTTTATTCTGAGTTTTGTTGAATCATATTTCAATGCTGGACCTGACATGAGGAGACAGGGGGGAGGGGAAGAGAGAAGAAAGGAGTGAAGGGGAAAGGAAGGAGGAGGTGGTGTAGACCCTCACAAGACAATCTGACTAATACTAACAATAACAACCATGGAGAGAATTATAATGGGAGCAATAACTAGAACCAGAACCGAGTAAAACTGGACAGAGAAAGAAACCACAATGAAACCAAATAAATAGGATCTGTAAAATGAAAGATATAAGAGCAGAAAACATGAACAAAACAAACAGTAAATAACAACAGCACAAACATTTTTTTTCATTTTGTTAACACTTATACATTCCTTGCCACATGTGGTTTTGTTTTCAGTTATGGTCACAGATTATAGTGATATGTTAGGAGAAACCAAGGACAAAACATGTAGGAAAATACCGTACATTATTATTAGTATGGCTATGGGTGTTCCGCTGGTGAGAGGGTATGATGTTTGTAAAGAAGCTGATGTTTTACATTGTGTGTGGGTGTTATTCCAGAAGATGAAAAGTAATATGCAATTCATGACAGCACTTCCATTATGAAAATATTTTGCATTCCTGTTTTAGTGCTTGGGTGGATACAATCAGAAAATGTTGAAGGAAAGAATCTGCACCATTACATCTCCCTAAAATGTACTGTATTTTGCATCTCTGAAGGTCACTAATGGAAATTCATAGATTAGTTTTCTAAATACATTATACATGTTATGGCTGAATACGTGACAAGACCGTAAACTATGCAAGTAATGGATTGTGGAGTTATAGTTTTTCAGACTTTCTTTGGACACAACTTGGATTCACCAATTATACTGGTCTATGAGCAAAATACTTCTCGGACTCAGCTTTATTGTCATTCAAACCATGTGACACCAATGAAAAACAGTTCCCCAGGTCTTGGTGTATGCAGTATATATACACAATTAAAAAAAAAAAGAAATAGATAAAATAGAATAGAATAAAAACTACCATAAAATCCTTTAAAATAGAATAAAAATAAACTCAAGCATGTACAGTATTGCATAATAAAATAGAACAACAGTATTAAAGCAGCTTGGATGAGGATCAGCACCTCCAAGTCTGAGGTCATGGTTTTCAGTTGGAAAAGGGTGGATCAGTTTTAGGAGCTTGGTGTTGTGTTCGTGAGTGAGGAAAAGTTGGAGCAGGACTTTAACAGGCTGATGAGGCAGTGTTGGCAGTTATGCAGATGCTGTATGGATCTGTTGTGGTGAAGAAGGAGCCCTGAGCTGAAAAGTGAAGCTCTCACTTTAGTGGTCGATGGATGTTCTTACTCCTACATACAGTCACGATCTGTGGGTAGTGACCAAAGCAACAAGACTGGGGATACAAATGGGGGAGATGACTTTAAGACTCTTCCTTAGGGATAGGAGGAATAATAATAATAATAATAATCCTATGGGCGGTGCTCAGAGTACAGAAGCTGCTCCTTCACATCCAGAAGAACCAGCTGAGGTAATTAGCCATCTGGTTAGGAAGCCCCCTGAAGGCCTCATTCATGTGGTGTTTTGGCCAACTGGGAGTAGACCCCAGGGTAGACCCAAGATAAGCAGGAAGGATTATCTCTCAGCTTACCTTGGGATGCCTTGGAATCCTGTTGGATCATCTACAGGAGGTGTTTGGGGAAAGGGAAGTCTGGACTTCTCTGCTTAGGCTGCTGCCCCTGATAAGTTGAAGAAAGTGGATGGATCGGTCACTAATATAGTAAAACTGAGTTCAAAGTGCCAGCTTTTTATAGTTTTAGACACAGTATAAGATCAAAATGTGAAACCGTATGAATGAATACTTCCAAACTTTGTCTACATATCAGATTACATTCACTTTCAGATTCATTTTAATCAATCAATCAATCAATCAATCAATCAAAACTTTATTTATAAAGCACTGCTCATACAATAAATGCAACACAAAGTGCTGGACAGAAAAATAAAAACAGAAGTGTAACACTACAACCCCCCCCCCCCCACACACACACACACACACCCCTGTCCTAGTGTGTGCTTAATGCTAATGCTAATGCTAGATACAGTGTGTATGCATTAGTTGAAGTGAAATGCAGAGACTAAATTTCCCTATTTGGATACCAAAGCAAGTTTACCTTTACATTCACCTTGAAAACATCAGCCAACCAGCACTTTTGTCATTTGTTTTCAATTCATCTTCAGTATGTAAGATTTACCACATTTTATCTATGAAAGAGAAACTTTCCAAACACTGGTGACTGTCACCTGTGAATGGAATTGAACCGACCACCTCCCTAACCTTTCATCTTCCCATCCTGCCAACATCCAGTTTGACAGTAAAGACAGCAAGATGCCTAATGTCCTCATGTTATATTTATACAGGGAATTCAATGCGCAGTAACTACTAAATTTTGAAGGAGGTGAAATCCCTGAAAGTCATTTGCAACCATTTCATGTAATGTTTTTAGTCCCTGTGGGAAGTTCCACTGTTGCACATGTAAACTCATCCATCCATACGTACATACGATTCTTCTACTGCAGGTCTTGGTTGTGAGTTAGTAGAAAAAGACATGCATGTGATGTTAAATCGGTCTCATTAAGAATGTTATCCATGCGTGTAGGATACATGTTTCAGTCATTTCAGAACTAAAGCTCATTCTCAGCTATTATTTTCTATCCCAGTGGAAAAGAGAAACAGATTAAGAGTAATTGGAAATGGTAAGGTCAGTGTCTGTGGTTTTGTATCCGGTAATGATGCACAGGTTAACCAAGCGGGTTATAGTTTGTGGATTTCTTCTGCTCTGACCTGCACCCATTCAATATTGGCTCTGGAATGGGTTTTACTCCTGTGACACAAGGGTTAATAAATATTGGCACATATTACAGTGAATCTGTTATCCCTCATGCACAGACCATCTGCAACAGAGCAAAAGAGCAGGGGGGAAAAAAAAGAGAAAAACTAGTTTCTGTTACTCTAAAATTCACTTGCATACAACACCCGATGTGCTTTCTTTAAACTGCTTCTCCTAGAAAAACTAAACTGTCAAATCATGAAATAGAAATTCGATTAAAACTATTTTTCAAACTGCAAACCCCATTCAATAGCCATCTCTGGTAGCTTTCAAACAGCTATGGAAATAATTTATTTCTCTGCAAGTGGGTCACTAAACAGCAGCAGAAAGTGAAATATTGAGATGCATTAAACCACTGGTAGCTTAAAGGTGGGATGTTGTGAGCTTAACTGACGTGTGTGAGTACTTTGGCTTGTGTGTGCATTACATACTCTGCATCTTTAATAAGTTAAGGCCACTGGAGCCCAGGGTTTAATTAAGAGGTAGAGACAGATTTAGGCCTCGGTAGCACCATGCTGGTATCCTGTAGACTGGTGGATACACTTACACTCCGCAGGAACAGGGATGTCCTTGGCAGCTTTATGAATCGCATGTTTAATACTACTGAAATAAGACGGACCCTGTGTAGGGAGAAGAGGGAGAGATAGAGATAATAAAGACGAGAAGCAAAGGGAAAAAAAAATTATACAGCTTAGGTCAGAATAATGGACAAACTCAGAGGAAGGTGCTGAGAAACGTGAGGACGAATAAGAGGAGAGAAAGTGCAGACAAAGGCAGATGTGGAAATATATCAGCAATTTCTCTCATTCAAAGGTTTCTACATCTGGTCTATTCACTTCTCTCCGCTCGGGGGTTATGAAAGCGTAATGAGGAGCGAAGAGGGGAGCGGGCCTGTCACACCTGATAAGGATACCCAGACTCATTTAGTGTTTATGAGTCACAGGTAGAGGCCCACTATGTACAACTCTAAAATAATAAAAGGAGAACCGTTTCCTTCGTGGATAATGCTCTAAAATCTCCGACCTGTTTAACAGATTGATTCTATGTGGTTGTGTTTGCATCTGTGTTGTATTGCAATTATATATATATTTCGCTAAAGAAGTGGAAATAACCCAGATGACACAGCGGAGCAGAGTAACACCAGTTTACAAATCCTGACTCATATTACTGGTTTTAATAAATTTACTGGTATCATTTTATGTGTTTTCTTATATTTGCAGATATGAAACGATATAATGCTTATTTTCTAATCTAGGGTGTCACCTGTATTTATTTTCATATAATAAGCCACTGTGCACTTCCCAAACCCCAAAATGGCAATGTATTTCTGTTCTTCATTGCTTTTAAATGGTGAACTCTTTAACCTCTGATGTGTCTGTGGTGAGCGTTCTGACTATATGATTTATTTTAAATATTCCGAAAAATGAAACCCTTTGCTCAGTAGGAGACATTTCAAAACATGCTGGAAGAATAGACCTTGTTTTTTCCATAGACATCTGGGCATGCTCAGGGCACCCCCCACTGCTTGTGTAATGGGGGACAAAACACAGAGCAGTGAGTGAGACCGACTTGCTATAAAAATAGACAGTTTGGGCTTCTTTTTTTTTAAATTACGTTTTCCTTGTGTTTTTTTAAAACTGTTGCTTACAGTGTTGTTGGGATTTTCTGTTATTTATTTATTTTTTACAGTGTTTTTACCAAGTTTTGACCGTGTAACTGCTTTTTGGAGTTCAACCAGGTGTCAAAAACCAGCTGGACTCATTTAGAAAAACAAAACAAAACAAAACAAAAATGACTTGGGCAAAATTCAAATACTTGTTTTTGTTCTGTGTGTTCCAGTTCACCGTTCGTGTTAAATATCCTAAATCTCTTATTGATGTACATTCTGAGTGCCTTATTTAGTCAAAACCTGTAAAATGTCAATTCCTCTCTTTGTCTTTTTCTGTTATTTCACCCTGTTTTGAACCTAAAACACACAGTAAAACCACTGGGAAAAAAACAAAACAAAACACAAGCACATACTCACAACAGCTTTTATGACACTGAAACAGATGCAAATTCACAGCAGCATGTTTCACTGAAATAATGTCTCAGGGGTTAAAAAGTTAATCAGCAGAACATTAAATATCTGGCCTTAAACTTAACTTTCCTTTATTTATTTATTTTTGTTCAATTATAGGGGTGGAGCAGTGGAATAGTGGTTAGCACTTGTGTTCTGCTCCCAGCCTTAACAATTTTTTGTATATTTTTCATACGGTATGATATAGTTTGTGTCATTAAAAAAAAAAAAAAAAATCATGGTTCTGTGTAACTTTCATTTATCAGTGTAATAATAGTGTTTTACAGTGAGTGTGAGTATGGGTATGTGCAGTCTGTCTACACTAGTGTTCAGGTTCAGTGTGAACTAACTCACACACTTTGTGTAATTTGTTGTTTTGCCGCTGTTGAGGAAATAATGATGAAGAATTATCATACGTCCATGAGCTGCAGCTTCTCAACTCTGAGGTCCAGGGAGTCTGATTTGCACAGATGCTTTCGTGTTATGATAGAGTAGAAACGTTTCTGATTCATTATCCAACTCAGGGGGGGAAATTAGGCCACCACAGTCTGGGTAATAAATAAAACGCTGAAGATGAATGTACAGGAAGATGTCGAAGTGTTCTGTACGTCATCACTAGACATTGTCAAAATATTCTAATCATTTCAGTCCAAAATATACTAAAAGGTAGAGTTTCTCATCAGGCAACATCTAAAAGCCATCATATGCAAACTGAGCTAATTTCATTGATACAGGTTGTGGATCATGGTATAATTTTTTGGCCTCTTTTCTTTTTTCTTTCATTATTGAAAATAACATTTATTGTTTTATAGTGTTATCCTATTCAGACAGGGGCCCTTAGGCTACTAACTCATGATTTCCAGGTGGTTTTCATCCTTAATACGGTTTGTTTTTAGGCATAGCTGAATATAAGATGTATTCTTTCCCCCTGTATTTTAGTTTGATAATGATTCTGACACTTCTACATAAATCTTACAGCTTTTATCTTTCCTTTGAACCCAACTTTGAGAAAAACATTGCAAAAAAAGTGTGTTTTAGGTCTATTTCCTGAAATATTGATATTAGAGGCTTTTTTTTTTTTTACTCCCATTTTAAATAAATAAATAATAACACTCATCTGCATTGGCTCCTAAAGTCTAATATCAGTCTGGCTCTAATGCCTTTTTTCTTTGTTAAAACCAGGTTTAAACTGTGGTAGATATATTTGTCAAATCACAACCTTATTTTCTAACACAACTGAGATTTTCCATCCTGTTTTTGTGAATCAAACAAGTCTTTGAGCTTCCCAACTATCTTGTAAAGTTTTGAAGAACAGGTACATGGGACTTTTTTCTCATTGGTTTAAAAAGTAACTTTTCTCCAATGTCCTTGTCTTCTGTGTAGGAGTGTAAAAGTAGTGTTAGTGTCAAAGGGCAACACGTAAAATACCAGTTAAATACTCCATGGAGTCATTAAAACTCCATATTTCAAGTGGAGAACTTAATTTCTTTAATCCTCAGTGTCCTTTTTTTCCTTAGAGTCCAAGCTACTCAATCGGTTTTCCTACTTTTAAAAGTTAGAACTCTTAACAGGTTTTAGTTAAACGAAGCAGCAATTAGTATCAATACCTTTTGCTGCTCATCCTCGTACCTGACACAGACAGGCCACGACCCCAATAGAAGCCCAGCAGACTGGACTGTTCACAGCGGCTGAGATTTATGAGGTATGGGTTTTCATCTAAAACACCGTGACTCTGCTGAGCATTGAAGGTCTTCACTCAGGGCTACCTTTATAATAAAATGAGATTAAAGCAGCGACGTTGTTCAATCACTGGTCCAGAGCGCAAATTTGATTTTCCTGATGAGGCTCTCCTGCTGCTTCCGTCTGATTCCATCCCTCATCACATGCATTTACTTCACAAGATGACTTTTTTTTTTTTTTTTTCAACGAAGGGAAGAGCTTCTAGTTAGTATACAGAGCAGCGGAAATACAAACGGCACACTTCTCTCTTTCAGAAGAATGAAAATGAAATATTCATGACTATAGACGGCGAGGAAAAGCTGAAGATAGAGAACAGTTGTCATTTTGACATGAGCCCATATCCTATTTTCCACATTCTTCATGTGCTTTGTTTGGAACAGCTGTGCTCTTCTTGCACCTGTTGGCTCTCTGAACCTGAAGAACACATGGGGAAAAAAAAAAACCCAAACAAACAAAAAAACATTGTCCTTTCTTTTCATATCCTTGCAAATTGTCCTTCTCCCTCTTCTCCTCTGGCTTTCTGTTGTTCCTCCTCAGCTGTCACTTCCTGGCGACATCTCTATGGCGATGAGCAAAAAAGACTTGGCATGATCCCCAGCTGACAAAACTGAAGGTGAATGAAATGCAAAATACCTGAAGAGGCTGCAGCTTTATGGGAGACACTGAATGGATGACTGCAGGTGGTTTAACGTGGGTCAGCCAATGGATTCAATGCGTGCAGCTTCACAGAGAAATACAAACAGAAAAACAGTCATTTAGATTCATTTTATTTCCATGCCTGTGAACGCTGCGGCAGGAGGCATTATCATTTTTGGATTGTCTGTCTAGCCATTCCATTTTTTTTGTTTATGTGAAATCTAAGAAAGCCTCAAGTGACTTTTATTCCTTCTGACTCAGCTGTTCACTCAGATCTGAGGATGAACTCATTAGAATTTGGTGGTAAAAGGTTAAGGTCACGTGTTTTTGAAGCATTCATACCCAAATTATCACAAAATGTCACACAAATGTACAATAGGACACAATGAAGTGATGACATTTTATAACCTTCACTGTGACTTCATGATGCTCTGTAGCAATACCTTATTTTTCAAACTTTCAGTAAAAAATATTGTGTATGTGACAGCAGCTAGGAAGTGTTGACTGGATTTGCTGTATATACCACCTTACCATATAGCAAGAACTTCAGTTTCTCTATTTACACCTTTTGTGGAAAAAATATCCACTATATTTTTTATATTATAGTGTGGGCACATATACAGATGTGGTAGTAATTCCAGTCTTTTAGTTAGTTGCGCTGAAAAACTCATGTAATTAAAAGGGTTCTATGAAGTATTGATATTCCAAACTTTTACCAGCAGAGGGCCATCACATACCAGAACATGTTTAGGATCACCAAAAACACCAACAAATTGACACTAAAGGCTAATTTATGGTTCTGCGTCGATTTGACGCAGGTGGCTCGGCGTACCTGATCGCCGTCATTTATCATTTATGGTTGTGTGTCTGTCCGTGCTACGCATGGTAATTCACCGCCACAACGCTAGGGGGCGATGAGTCGCGAAATCTCCTGAATTCGTA
>JAQQZY010000008.1:9144304-9167052 GCA_030068375.1 Ostorhinchus rueppellii
TAATATGCAAAAGCTTATTAAAGAATGTACTTATTTTGCATATTGAATTGCCATTTGCCATGTCGAATTGCCATTTGAATTGCCATTTGCCATTTGAATTGCCATTTGGATTTTTGTGCTCATATGCTTCCATACACTTGGTTTTTGTTCAATTACTGATTTTTGTTGAAAAAGTTACTTCAGTTTTCTCTGCTTCTGATATGTCCTTAAACTTTAATCAGAGCTTTTATGAACATCTACATTATCAGTAAATTAAATGTAAGAAAATATTCAATGAAAAAAAAAGTAAATTACAGATGATAATATTATAATGGTGATAAATCACTTTTTTTTGGTGACAAATCACTTAGGAAAGGTTAAATAGAGAGAAAAAAAAGAATCTGGGAAGTGACATTAAAATAGCACTGGGTCTTTATGGGTTAAATATGGTTTGCAGAAATCACAAAAAGAAACTTCTCAATAAACCTGTTAAGGGTCAGACTTTTTATGTTTTGTGCAAAATAACATTAAACTCACATAAAAGAAGCAAAGGAGAAAAAATAAAGAGAGACTAAATTTTTCTGCAGTTTCCTCATGAAAAAAAAAAAAAAGAAATGTCAAGTGTCAGTTGTGGGATCACCAGAATAGCACAAAGCATGACGAGAGATCACCAGGGTCACTAATGATGTACGTGCAGAAAAGAGAAGTCTATGTGGATGGTTTGATTGGAAATGAAAACTGGAAAACTACAGAGCCTGAAAAAAAAAAAATACAGTTTGTGCAATATTCTCTTGTTAAATGAGCAACAGCAATGGACAGCATGAAGAGTCTGTGGATAATATGAGGAAATCACATAATTAGATAAAAATAAGCATGCTTTTTAATTGTTTTAAAATATGCATCTTTAATAGTATATGTTCATGCGTCAGTTATACTTCAAACTTTTTAGTCCTCTGGAGGGTTGTAGGGGTGTTGGAGGCTATCCCAGCTAACATTGGATGAAGGCAGGATACGCAGTGGATGTGTCACTAGTCCATCATTTAGCTGACGTAACAACAGTTCACTCTCACATTCACACTTAAGGGTCATTTAGAGTGGCCTGTTAACCTTTTAGACCATGGGAGGAAGCTGAAGAACTAGGCAAAAACAAACACAGACATGAGGAAAACATACTGTAGCAATTCCACACAAAGAAACCCCAGGAAATTTGGTTGGACTCGAGGAGAAACACTGATATTTATTCTCTCCATACAAATGATCATGTATTGCTTTCTGATCCATTTGCCTGTACAGAGCTGGGTCAAAGGGCTTTTGTTTATTCTGCACCTCATGCATTGAATCAGCCACAGACAGACCGGAAACCAATAATTTTTTTTAATCACTTTTAATTCCAAACTGAGAGTTCTTGAGGCCAACTCCATACCTTGTACTTGTTTTTCTTAAGCTGCTCATAAATGTTATCTTGATTAACTTTTTATTGTTGAATGTACCTTGGTATTTGTGTTTTAACTCATAAAGACCCACTGCTGCTTTTGTGGCAATTCCCAAATGATTTTTTTCCCCTCTATTTATAACCTTGCATTTTTAAGTGAAAATCTGCTACTTTCCTATATTTACTGTACTGATTATGTAGATTGTTCATGAAAGCTCAGACTAAAATTGATAGTCATTATATCCAAAACAGAGAAAAGTGATGAAAAAGAATATTTTTTCAGAAAAATCTATCATTAATTGAACATAAACCAACTGTGTCCATCCACTGGCATTGATCCAACTCTATGGGTTTTACTGGTAAATCAATGTTGTAGAAGATGACGGTGTTTCCATGGTAACTACAAAACTCCTGGACATCCAAATGAGTCTTATCTAATCACCATGAAAAGATGACAAACTGCATTTTACACCAATTCTTTACATGTATTGATAGGATTAGTTGAACAACAGGTATTAAATGTTTTATATCAGTGAATGATTTTGGTCGGCAGTGTATTTTTGGGTCTTTATTGGTTAATTGTATTTGGATCTGCCTATCTTGGCCAGGACTACAAAGGAGGTTCCTAATCTCAATGGGATTTTTTTCCTTGGTTAAATATAGGTTAATGAGAATTAATTTTTTTTTTTTAAAAAAAGGGGGAAGTAATAAGATTTTGGTGGCCAAAGGTCAAGGTCATTGCAATCCATATGTTTTGGTTAACTCCTAGTTCAGACAGGATAATTAAGTCAACATTTTGTCTATAAGGAATGACATACTTTTATATTTGGTTTAGAGTTGGTTTAGTGTGACTGGTGAACTGTATCTACAACATTAAAAAAAAAAATATTATTTTTTTTAGATATTTAGCTTGATTGAAGATGAAGCTTGGGAGGTGGAAGAGATGATGTTTCTCAAATGTTTGAACTGTGCCACAGACAGTGCAGTGTAGGCAGGATAAATGAAGGCAGCCTTGGTTATGACGAGTGATAACTGGGTGAGGCAGCGTGACGTGAATAATTGGACAAAAAGGAGCTCGAGGTCAGCTCTGAATTATCTGAACTACCACAATAATCTATTAATTGAGAGAAATGCATGGACAGATTATGATGTAAGGATATTAGGTGCCTCTGATTGAGCAGATAAGATATACTTTATTGATCCTCCAAGGGGGAAAATGTGTAAGTGTGTACAGCAGCACAAGACAGTGTGCATCAATACAATAGAGGAAAAAAAATAAATATATAAACAAGTTAAAGTGACAAAAAATAGCAATAATAATTAAGTAGCAAGCATGCAGTAGGTGACTTTTTACAAGTGTGTAGATGAGCGACATTGACAGATGCAAAAAACTGCTTAAGATCATAAGTGACACCTGCAAAAGAATACATATCTTGGGGTGGGTGGGTGAGGGGTTGTTCCTTGGAGCCATTAGCAGAACATCTGTCCTATGTACTGTATGTCTCATTACTGATATCCACAACATTAAATCAAAAATCAAATCTGCACGTACGCATGATTTTTACATGAGGCCCGATGTGTTTGTCTTAAAGATCAGACAATCAGACCCCGTTGTTCAGCTAAGTATTGTGCCGTTCCATTCTTTATAAAATCAATATTAGAAGATGTTTGACACCGGAGATGTCTGAGTCAGATGGGAAAGGAGCATTTAAAAGTTTTGACTGATTGTTAAACATCTGCTGTACGTGTTTCTAACTGATGCATTAGAGGAGGTTTGCACTCACACAGTACCTTCCAATTTGTATTTTAATACGTGGGCTGAGTGTTCAGTCTGTGGGAGTGGACATTAGCATGTGTGAGGAGGGAGAAGCAGGAAAAAAAAGGACTCCTACAGTAGTATTGTGTATTTTACTATGCGTTTTGTTTCAGTTTTCAATATAAGACAACATTTCTGAAAACCAGTAAACCTATGTACTGTAACCGACACTGTGGGAAATGCAGAACTGAATACAAGCTTGGAAGGGGTAATATTATGGAGTGGTGTCAGTGGAGGCCATTCAGATACTTTTTTCATTTTTGAATGGGTCTTTTGATAGACATTAAATTCAGGAAGGATTTAATAAACAGTTATGTTAGTGCTTTAGAAAGAGCTAGAAGTGTGTCCTCAGTGTGTTTGGAGTCAGGAGTGG
Source organism: Ostorhinchus rueppellii (assembly GCA_030068375.1). Classification (NCBI taxonomy): domain Eukaryota; kingdom Metazoa; phylum Chordata; class Actinopteri; order Kurtiformes; family Apogonidae; genus Ostorhinchus; species Ostorhinchus rueppellii. The sequence goes on from JAQQZY010000008.1 coordinate 9,147,905, forward strand.
GGAGTGGGAGAGTGGCTGCATTGCCAAATCACTCATATATAGGTCAGAGATGTGAGTTTGTTTCGTTGTGTGCTTCTCTCTCTGTGTTTGACTGACAGAGTTTTATGGGGTGAAGCTCTTGTGCGAAGTGAACGAAGTAAACAAACATCAGTGCGCACGCTGCACCGCAGAGGCGTGCAAGACCCTCACTGAATCTGCTGGATGTCTCTGAAATTGGTTTTTGATTATTATTAAAATGAAAACAATTTTCCCTGATCAAATCAGTGCAGGCACAGATGACTGATGCTGTCAACTTAGAAGAAAATCAGGATAAAAAAAACAGATGCAATTTTTTTCTGATAAACAGGTTGAACTAATACTGTACTTTCAAAGAGGAAACAAGTTTTTGATGATTGCAGATTTTCATGTGCAGCGAAGCCTGATAAATATTGAGTGATTGAGTATATAATGGATTTTTTTTTTTTTTAGTTGATGTCAGTCAGTAGGTGTGATGTATTGGCCTTGAGGAAATAAATTTTTTTTTATTAAGCTTCAGGAAATACTGTAAAAAAAACAAAAACTGCAGCCACATCTGTCAAATATTGATTGACAATGACTCATCATACAAGGGGAGTAATTATTGAGTTAATTATCTTTTTCTATTCATCTTCATTTATGGTATAAGCCTATAATAATTAAATCATGCATACATGAAGTGCAAAAGAAGAACAAAAGCCATTTATCGGCCTTGAAAACTGGGTCATTTAAATACGGTTTGTATGTACTTAGACCTGACTGTATGTTGCCAGTGATGATTAATGATGACAGTTTCTCAGAGCACACATTCATGTCCTCAGAGTCCTTGTTTTCTTTTTCTAACGCACAAAAAGAAGAATTTTGGAGGTTAATTTCCACACCGTTCCTATTAAAAGATTTTTGGGAACCCACATATGGTCTGTTTTGAGCCAAAATTACAGGTCGATTGATGTAAATTTTAATATATGGAGGCGGAATAGCAGAGTGAGAGTGGGTTTGAGACTGAAAGGAAATAATCCGTTAGGTTCAATTTCCCTTCCTCCTATCTCCAGAATACTGCAAAAACGTAATTACCAAAAATCTTCCCTAATATCTACCTGTTACCCAAAAACCAATTGTGGACCTTTTATCTCTGGAAGAGGCACTCGTGTGTGTCTCTATGCTCGGTGTTGAGTGGGTCACTTCGGGGGTCAGGGTTTTTTAATTAGATAATCCACTCCCAAGCCAGTTGAGATTAACAGCTACTCAAGTCTAGGGAATTGGTATGATAGTGTTTGACCTGCATGACCATCCAGGGTTAAGCTTCCACATGCAGCAGCGCACAGCTGTGCCGCAGGGAAATACAAGGAACTCTCATGATGGGAGAAACTTTGCTCCACAGCCTCTTATTTCCAAATCTAGTCATATGAAGTTTCTGCAGGACACCAAGGCTTATTACATCAAACTCTTTAAAAGTGTCAACAGCATGTCTCGACCTTCAAATCTTATGCATTAACCTGTCTTCGCTGCTACGTCTGATCCCGTGGTGAACCCTTCAGCATGAGTTTGTCAATGTGCTCATCATTTTTTTTTCACGGTGCGGGTGTGTTGTGCAGTTTTTTTTTTTACACTCTCCCGGTTGTGAATGTGCCTCGGTTTTGGCACCGCGTTAAGCCTGAGAATGTGCATGTGTTGGAGCTGTCCTCTTAATCCTTACAGCAAATAAAGGGAGGCTTACTCAGTCTGGTGCGCACACATACTAGAGCAGGGAAGCAGGCACAGATGAACACACTCTGCATCCACTGGCATGTGCACGTAAAGGCTCATGCCCTTTCTTCTTGTTAATATGTTTCTTTCTTCTTTATGTCCATCCAGCTGCTGCCTCGTTCTCCATTTTCCTACCTCTGTGGCTGCCTAAGATTGCCTCTTTTCTTCTGGAGCCTGTTCTTTATCCTCCTTCATACCCTCCGTTTCATTTACTCCCTGTCCTCTTCCTTACACCAAAACCTCACAGACTTGTACGCAATCCCAGCTGCTCATAGTGTCTTCTCTTTGCCAAGCTAAAAAGGATTTTGGAAATTCGCTTAAATGCGTGAGGATTTGCCCCACACCCATAACAATTACCCCCAACTTTCCCGAGCAGGGCACAGCAGCCACCAGTGATGAATGAGTGAGCTGCTGAGGTGCGATTTCATGATTGGTGATGATGCATTGGGTTTTTTAGAGCAGGTCTGAGTAACAAACTGTTGTCTATGATGTTAGGTAGGCCACAGCTGGGCTCAGAAAAAGGGCCTAGACTGAGGGCAAACACATGAGCGAAGGAGACATGATAGCTTTTGACTGTTAGACGACACAAATGTGAATGACTGTCTTTGAGTCATAGAGAAGTATATGCAGGATTTCTCACTTTTGTCTGTCATTGTGCAGTCTTTTAGAAGTTTTCTGAGCATAATTCTTCTACATCCTATTGGTGTGAAAGATTAGTGAATGAATGCTTTTTATGTCCGTTCAGTTTTAGCAGGCTATTCAATAATGTAAATGAAAGTGAAACGTGTTTGACTTTGACCCCTGTGACAGCAATTACATAAGTGTCTGTGCATAAATCTTTAAATTACTTCTCAGTTAATTGTTCATTTCTCTAATATGACATAATCATAGCAAGAAGGATGTACCAGAACTATATATGCAGCATTTTATAAAGTGCAAATAGCCACCTATTTTATCATTTAGTTCAGATGATTTAACAAATGCTGCATTGTATTGTGTGTAGTGACTGTACCGTTTATACACGGTACCAAAAAATGGTCCAAAGCGCTCAAACCATCCCGCCCTGCCTCATTTCCATGAGCTGACTTTGCTATTGAAATGATGATGTAGCGAAAAAACTTGCAGAAAGACTTGTGCTAGCTTGCAACAAGCTAAAAGGAGAAAGTGTTGAGGTTTGCTTTCAGATGACATTTACTGAGTAAGAACATCACTCTATTACCTGTTGGGGTTTCAGAGTTTTTCATTTTTCCTTGGGCATGTTTGAATTCACATTAGTCTGCAGTTGCACACGGGTCAGAAATAACTCAACCGTGAGCAAATGTCATAACCTTCTACATTACAGGCCATCCAGAAGTATTATGGTCTGATCGTATGAATCACATACCGTACCTCACTCCAAGTTCTCTTCTATCTAAACCACTAAAGTAAGAGGTGTTGACTCAGTGCCCTTGAAAAGATAAAAAACAAACCCCACAACGAACAAGTGAAGGCAGCAAAAGTGTGAGTAAATGTGTTAATGAAGCATAAGGAACTGACATGTTTAAAAATCTTGTGAAGTCAGTGTTCTTGACTTGTCTCTCTAATTTGAGTCTGCCACATTTTTATATGCATGATTAAGCTGTCAGAAAGTTGCCGGTTATGTCTTTGCCTGCAGGAATATACACACTAAGAATTGCTATAGTGAAGAAGTAAGACAGTGTGGAATCAAGGAGTATTTTTGTACAATATATTAGAAAAACAAATGGCCTGGTCACCTTTTCTTTTAATTTGACGTTGTTGTCAGGACGTGCACTGACAATAAAAATCTAATTATTATTTCTGTGTTTTTCAGTAGTTGTCAACACTACTCTAGTGACACATTCATCCATTTGTGTTACTTATTTAACCTTCCTCATGTGTTAGCTTTCTGTTGTCCTCTCTTATGTTAACGAGTCAGTTTTGACCCATGTCTTAAGTCAGCTGTAAAATACAAACAATTTTCTATCCTCCAATTTGTTTCTTGGTTACCTTTTTTATCCATGAAAATGTTGGTTTTATTTTTTGTCAGTATACCCCTGGATGTGCTCTCTGCAGTCACCACCTCTACACTGAATTGACCTCACATGTGTGGACATGCCATCTTTGCTTGTTTTATTTTTGTGCAGGTATACTGGTTAGCAAGGCAAAATAAGAGTCCCCAAAAGCTCACATAATTGGTAGAGGAGCTGGGTGTCTGTGTCGGCTGACAGTGCACTTATAATTTCAGTTTTGGCTGTAATTATTGCTTTATAAATCTTACTTTTATAACTGGCTCGAAACAGAACCTAAAAAAATAAAGGTCATAATTTCAACCAGAGCATTTTGTAATTTAGTGAAAACATTTTTTTGTGTTATTTTGTTGAAATAGAAGTTCCTGACAAAGTCAAAAAGCCTTGATGCAGTACACAAATTACATGTGGTTCATTTATGCTTTTAAAACCTAAAATGGGTCAGTGCCGACCCCTAACAGAAGATGAAGGCTAAGTCTGAATGATGCTGGCAAACTGAGAACATGACCCAGACATTCCTCTCCTCATCCACATCCTTCAGATCTTCCTGTGGGATTATGAGACATTTTGAGGCCAGATGGGACATAAAAACCCTCCATTGTGGTTTGTTTCTACCTTGGAGGCTTGAGCTGCACCTTAGACTAAGAAATTCCTTAATGGATGCCTAAACCATGTAAAGAAACAGAAGGAATATTTCTGTGTTCCACATCGTCCTCCATTACCCTGGTGCGCAAAGCAACAGGTGCAGGACAAGTGTTATTTCTTATTCTATGAGTGGTTTAATTTGTTACGCTAATAGTCCATTTAGCACCCAATTCTGTTCCAGACGTGCACAAAGATGTTGTAATGGTGTATTTCTACTCTAATTGCACTTATGATTAACATACTCAATTATGCTCATTTATTCCATCTGTTCAAATGGATGGAAAATGTGAAAGTGAGGAACCATGTAATAGTAAATATGACAATAAACATTCCCAAATTGAAACTTTTCTAGTCAATGAGTAAAATCATCACTTAACAGTGTTCCCTGAGTTTCTTGATTATTAATGTCTCCTGAGTTGCATATAATATGTACATAATCAATATGATGCATTACAAGCAGACTGTATCATCTGAAAATCAAATTAATCACAATATTATTTCTCCACCAATTTCCCTCTGGTGACATTCAGATCCCCTTCCACTCCAGGTTGAGTAAAAGCAATAAATATTTCATGATATTTTGACATGTATAAGTAATCCCTAAGATCTCATGTTATGTATTCACAATGAAAGCAAATGATACCTGTGCCGTTTGCTTCCTCCTTGCCTTGTGGTTGGTTAAGTTTGCTGAAAAATGCAACTTCAGTCAAGATAATATGGAATACTGTGATTGCCTTATAGACAGATGACACTAGACATAGATGTTTTCTCTATGTTTGCTCCTTCAGCCACATGCTACCAGCATTTTAAATTGCAAAAATGTTTTCCAAAATGAAAATTTTGCACCACTCTGGTTTTTTGTGTATCCATGTGGACAGTGAAAATGGAGCAATTAGAAAACATCACACCACACTCTATTTTTGCTCATGTCTATCATTTCTTTGTGTAATGAAGCTGCAGCAGCTCGACATCAGCACGGATTCCTTTGGGAGATGGACTGGACTGGCATTATGGACAAATCCACATCATGGAAAGAATCCACTTCCACAACCACTACCAATACCTAAGGTAACTTAAGTTTAGAATTGAGCTTGTTGATGTTCACAGTTTGAAGTCAAGCAGAATCAATGGATTCTCCGAGCATTTGTTGTTTTTCTGTTACCTTGTGGACAGTTATTTTATCAAATAAAGGTTGTGTGGATAGATGTTATTTTTAAAAATAGAGAAAGAAAATATCTGTTTAGAAAAATATCTTTGTTAGTGTGGGCAAGGCGTGAAACTCAACATATTCCACTGCTACAGTCGCCTAAGAACAAAACTACTTTTACACCATCATGGACTAAAGGTGGTTTTCAAAAAGTACCACAGTTTTGTCTTTTTACTCCATATTCAACATTTACATTGTTTACTGAAGTTGCCTCATACTGACGAGGAAGTGCAACAATATCAGTAGCCACTTTCACACACAGATCTCAGAAAAAAGGTGAGGTGATGATCCCACCTTTTTGTCCACCATTGACTGATTTCCACAGCCAAGATAATGGAGTAACAGGTGAGATAGGCTGGACTTTTAAATAGCGGACCAGGAATCAAAGGGGTGGTGATGCAGTGTAGTGTATAGTGTGACCTATAACCTGCTCGTCAGAAATACTGTACCCTGAGCATAGTGGTGTTGCTAACCTTTTCAGAGTCCGTCTTTCACCATTCCACAAGAGTCCTCCGTCCAAAGTAACTACAGCTCGTGGATCTCGGTGTCTTCACAGTTTGACATCTTTCTTGTCGCGTTGATATGTTTTAGTGTTTTTAATTCCCCCCAGCGCAGAGGTCGCACGCACGATACGTCATCAAAATGTCACACCTTGGTTGTGAAACAAGAGGTGTTCCTTTTACGTAGCGTTCCAGAATCATGATTCCACCTTTACCACAGTTCTGTTACTCTCTAGAGGCGTTACAGAGGTGGAACCAAATGATGCCACCATTTTGTTTACACAGACGTCATTCTGGAATAAAGGCAAAATATTCCCGTAACAGAAGTGCTGTATAAAAGGGGCTAGAGTGTGTCAGTGGAGCTACACCTCAACTATTTTAGATGTAAAGTGTCAAAAATGTTTTTCCTCTTTGCTTCTATACTTTTTGTTAGAAATATGGACTGTGTGTGAATAGCAAAATGACGTTTGTGACATCAACCATTCCTTATGGATTGCTATATTGAAGCTGGAGATGAGTGATTGAAAACACCAATTACAACCAATGCAGTTTCGTTCTTCAACCTGAGCCAATGAGAAGTAAAAACCTAGAATGTACAAACCTGCTGTTAAAAAGTCTCCAAACAAACCACCAGTAGAGGTTGATGTCCAAATGATGAAATAAACCATCCAATCTTTCTTCTATTGTGTCATCCCAAGAACCATAGTTAATAGTTTATTCAATGAAAGCTTTATTTAGTGAGCAATGGACTTCATATTTCTACTGGAGGAGGTGCAAAAAGATGACTGCATTTTATTTTGGGAGAGCACCATTGTTTTTAAATAGCTCCAGTTTTCAATGGAAACAGCCCCAGAGCTTGTGGCAACTATCCCTGCTCATTCTGATGAAAGTGACAGCCCCTTTGTCTTTCCTAATTTCTACACTGTTTAGTTTGTTCTTGTGCACTGTCATGCTGCTGCTCCCCCTGATTATGTGTAAAATGAATGTACATGGCCTTTGAAACAAATACAGAGCAATTTCATCTAGCCTACGGATGTTATATTGCTCCTTTGTAAAGTGGTGTGCAATGGAAAATACAAATATCTTCATATTTTTATCTGATTTAAATGACACATGTTGTCGTGAGCTACATCTGTGAAACAGCAGGAGAAAGGAAGGAGGCTGAAAAGCAACATTCTGTCTTTGTCTTTTAATCCCTTTGACATTTTATTTCTGAAAGTTGGACCTGAATACTATCTGATCAAGAGGCTTTAAAGAACCAGCAGCTTAACAATGACCAGATGATCACTGATGCTCACTTATTTTATATCTTTTAGTGTCTTCTACTTTATTGAAGTATTTCATCAGAGCACTAATGTAGAATCCATATTCCAGTCTCATATAATTGCTTCTACATACTTGGCTTTTACAGAGCAGAGATTTTACTTGTGTTTTTACTGAGTGAAAAATAACCCTTTCTCACTGAAGTATGTGAAAAATTATTTTAATTTGCAAGATTCTATTCAGAGACCTTGTACAAAGCTCTGCAGTACATTCTGTACCCTTACCATGACTGGACCCTGATGTTATGCAACCTTTACCTCTGTTGTGTATATCATAAACTTTTTATATTTAATTAATGTTCTAGGAGTTTCTTGCCTGGAAGTGTCTGCAGACTGTGGTTCATTTCTGGGTCCTTACTGTCCTCATTTCTGGGAAGCATCAGTTCGGGTCCAGGAGGAGCTACATTTATTTATTTAAGTCAAGCACAGTGATCAGTGCAGTTGAACATGGTCAGTGTTTCATTGCAATCTTAAGTGTCTTGAATCCTGTTTGAACACTTTGACTTTTTGCTCTGCTGTGTATTGACATAAATTAATTATTTCCCCTGAACTGGACACAAACAAACAAAACACAAAATGTGAAGATGTGAAAAACCTCATGTAAGTCTTAGGCCTAATCCCAGTTCACCCCTTGGCCCTAACCCTTGGCACTACCCCTTGAAATGGAGCTGAAGGGCGAGGGGATGAAACATTCCACTATGAAATGAGACAACCCTTCATGACCTGTTATGTCATCACCAGTCATCAATGCCGCTATAAACAGATGTGACAACTTTGTTTCTAAAAGTATTCTCCATACCGTCAGTAACTGTAGCCGTCTCTGTTCCATGGGCTTTGGTCATCTCTTTGCAACTATCAACTATAAACTACAGAAATACGATCTATAACACACTGAAACGGCATCAAACGGTTGATGAAGAAAGTACTTACATTTGTGTTTCTTTCATCAGTGCTGCACATTTTGGCTGTTTACTTCCATCTTGCCAATGATCTGAACAGAATTATATGGAACTCCTCCTACCCCTTCCTTCATACTTTGGTCCTGGAACATTTCTGTTTTAAGGGCTACACAGCCCTTCATCATAGCCCTTCCCCTCCCTTCTAATTGAGAATCAGGACAACACTACCCCTGAATGCGCAAAACTGAGGGCTAGGGCCAAGGGGTGAATTGGGTTTCAGCCTTACTCTACAGGATGTATAAGAAAAAAGGCAGACTCTCAGGAAAAAAAACAACATAAACTCAAAATGCGAAGACATTTTGAAAATCTGGCCATATGTGTGTATTGACCATGCTAGTAGGGGGTAAACATGTTCTTCTTTTTTTCCCTGTTTAACGCATATATGTAACAGACCAATGGAACTTGTCATCCATGGTGACAGATCTCATATTAACCCTTACACTTCCATGTGAAAAAGACTTATTTTGTACAATTCAAATTAATGTCCTTCACTGAAGCATGAAAACTGACCCAGGACATTAGTGTCAGTAAAGGGAGAATTACATGATCAAGCAACAAATATGACCAGATTTTTAAAATGTCTTTGCATTTTGGTTTTATGTTGTCTTTTTTTGATCATACATATATACGTATATCAGAAAAATCCACAAAGATCTGGTATGGCAGATACAGTGAGAACTGATGTTTTTTAAGAACTTTTACTTTATGTATCAACTTCATCCACTTCCTCTTTTTTTCCTCTTTTTTTCCCCCTTTTTTTATCATCTTATGTAAAGTGGTAGAATGACAACTGTATGTGTATTATGGACTGAGGGATTCAACACTGCAGGAGATACAGAGTAATGATCAGAACTAGACCCAGAAATACACATAATGACTTCAAAAGCAGACAATTGTAAAGACTGAAGAAAAGGTAATATGGGCCCCACTGTGACTCAAAAAAAGAAGAAAAGAGATCTAGGATTCCCATTGTGAAAAGATAGCTTGAGGATAATATTTTTAGCATACACAGACTCATGTGTTTCCATGACACTGTCAAGATTTCTTCAGTTGCAGGACTTGGTCCATATCTGTGTTAGAGCTGTCCTCGCAGAATGATGTTGCATTACTGCTTTTAGCTACAACTGAAGATAACACTGGGACTTGTCATCTTTTGTCCTGGATGATCCAAAGTTGCACTGTGTGAATCTAGTCTCTTACACAAACTATATTTCATATTCAGCTTGTAGTCTGCTGAACTGTAGAGTATAGCTCTGTAGGAATGTGTGCATCTTATATCAAGTGATGTTTTTGCACTTTTGTATCAGTATTTGAAAAAAAGTCTTTCAAAAATGTAAGTTAGATAGATAGATCAATGGGCTTACTATGCTGTCAGATTAATCTTAGTCTGTTTAAGCAGTCTAGGCTCATTAATGATAGGTGGAGATGCTGGAGATGAATGAGGGTGTTTGTCTTGGCTATTACTCCCTCTGTTAGAGCGAAGCAGCGTGAGCACCCCATGGCTCATCTAGATCAGTCTAAATTTGCCGCAAGCAGGCAGGACCAAGGTCACCAAAGCCTTGTCTTCGCATTCACACACTGTATTACTATATATAAGCGCAAAGGCCCATTGTTACTGTGTTGTGAGTGGATTACAATCATCCTTTGCTAATGTGTCAATAACAAAGTAATCTGTGAGATGTTGCATGAGCAAGGACATGTTCATGTATTTAGCAGTTGCTAGAATCCATGTCTGTGATATCTGAGCCTGGTGTCAGGGCCTATTTATTTCTCGTATTGATCTACTCTCGGTTCTCTCTCTCACACACACGGACCATTTCCCTCAGGGGGTTCACTGCTCCTTTCCTGACCTTCATACAATTCCCAAGTCACTCTTTCCCTCTCTCTTTCCTGCACTGTGTGTGTGCTGGCATGAGGCTGAGGGAGCAGTCCACTAATAGAAAGTCTATTGACTAGGCCAGTCACTTATTGCTGCTATAATAGCTGCCGGGCTCTCTGGATGCCAGTCGATAAAAGCAGCTTGTCTCTGTTCACTGGTAAGAGGCCTTTGTCAGCACTGGAAGAAAATTAAATGTTTGATCGACCACCTTTAAGGTGCAGTTTACAATGCATGTGTGTGTATATTGTGCATACAGACCTCTGTCTGTGACCAAAATACAGAAAGATCAAAGGAAAAAGCCCATAAAAGAGAATCTTATAGCAGTAAATTCTTTCTGATTATGTGCCTCAGACTATTTTGTGAGAATGCCATCATTATCACCTTGTGCATTGATTCAAATCCAGAAACCTGGCGCAGGCATCTCACAGTTTGTTGCTGCAAGTCCCCACACACACACACACACACACACACACACACACACACACACACACACACACACACACACACACACTTTTGCCAGGTTTTCCCAAACAATTTCTGACAAGACTAATTAAGTTTAAAAAGAAAGCAAATTAAATTTGCTTTGTACAGACGCCAGATGGGATGAATGTTTATCCAGACAAAAGGTGGGTGTTCTTCTTATCAAGACAAGTATACGCATAAAGGGTGTAAGAAAATATAGATACACTTAAGACTATTGTGAGATTACATGTGGTGATACTGTAATAATTCTAACAAACAAGGTTATTCTAGGTTACATCTCCAGAGGCCTCCCATATAACCATCTGTGGTTTGCTTCACACTTTCAGAAAACAATGTTATTTGTTAATAACACTGTCTTCATATTTTGTGTACATATGAATACCGAGTTGCTTTTTCCAGTGATATGGCAAATTGTTTTAATGGTAGACCTTGTCATACATGAGCAATATGTATTTGGAATATAGCTGTGGGATCATTTTTGTTATTTTTTAATGCCTCATAATGGCCCATGGCTATAATGTTTCATTTTTCCTTTGGAAAAAACACTCAGTCACCACAACAGTTCATCACCATGAGAAATAAATACTAGAATTTGACAGATATGATGTGCTTCAGTGATGCGAAACACTGGGCCAAAACTACTTACAAGCACAAATTATTCATTTATTTTTTTTCAAGCTATCATTTAACAAATATCCAACTGTGGATCTTACGGAAGTTAAAGACATCTTGTACCTGAGGACAACTAAAACTCATATTGTGAGTTGTACAGAAAAATCAGCTTCCTGCTCCATTTTTAAGGCTTCAAAATGTCAACAACTAATGAAATGTCATACAGTATTTACTAGCTCAAACAACATTATTTAACTGTAGATATGAAACATTGTCTGAAATCTGCTGATTTTATCCAAAGTTGATGTTAATTAATAGTTTGCTTCTCATGGAGGCTTCTCATGGAGGCTTCTCATGGATGTTTACATCCAATGCTGCTTTAAATCTCTAATATTGTCTCCTAGACAGATATTTATTAATGAAATCTGTTTATCGCTGTACACTGTTTTGAGCATTTTATCAATATGCCAGCTTTTCCACCTCTCCCAAGTGGTAAACATTTATTTGCAATATTTTGAGTTGTTTTTCTCTGTTTTTCTCCCACTCTTTTGATTTTTTTTCGATGCACAAATTGAAAATGCAGGTAAAAACACCTGGATGGAAAAGCAGTGATAACTAGGTTATTTTGTGCATTCTAAAACCACCCTAATATATTTATTTTTTAACTATGCTATGTGTAATATCACATGATCTATGTTCTATGTACTCTGACTATACTATACTATACTATACTATACTATACTATACTATACTATGAGTTGCATATATACAGTACATAGTATATCATCAATACAAAGCCCTCATAAACATTCCTGCTCTTCAAAACCTCTATTCAACATGCAGATGCACCGGGTTATCACACTACATTTCCTCTGCAGACACACATTATGACTGCAGAATGAAACTGCCTCATAGACAGCCTTTTGTCCCATAATGCCAACATGTCAGCTTCATTAGAATAGTCCCTAAGGTGGTGCTGGGGGGGAGGTGAGGAGGCTGTTTGATTGACAATGCTGGCATTCATACTTAGTAGGTGGAGACAGTGAGCAGAGTAGCACAGCAAGGTCACAGTCAGTGGAGAATAAATATGGAGAGAGCTGCAAGTGCTTGTGAAATCTGTGGCACATAGTGAACCAGCTCAGTCATGTCCACACAGTGGGGACTGAGGCCATGGGGTGAAGGACCATGGTGGGATAATGGTATGCAGTTTGGATATATTGGTCGTCAGTGAGTGAAATATGTAATACCCTTTTCTCAAGGCTGCATTACCCCTTGGGGGGGGGGGGGGGGGGTTGTCTAAACTAATGCTCCCCCTGACCTCTGACACCTGGTTTGTGCCGTTATGACGAGCCAAGCTGACAAGGCCAATGCATTTAGGATTAGAAATATCCTGAGTGGCGTTTCTCTGCCACTCAATCCCAGAGTCATTCTCAGTGTCTCTTTATCGGTACTTACATGACCTTTGAGAGGGCTGTTCGTCAACACTTAAGCAGTTGTCTTTGTCGGGGGAGTAGATCACATTGGTAAGATAACTGGGAAGGAAACTCAGTGCTAATTTTGTCTCACATTTATGCTCGAAGCAGACGAAGAGGGAAGAGCAGCTAATATGATTATGGCTAATTTCTGCCAAACTGCTGGTAATGCGGCTCAGGGAAAATATGCGTCCAAATAAAATAGGCACCAACAATCGCACATAATTGGTTTGTATACACACACCAAATGCAACAGAGACAAGCAACTGCTGATTGAATTAAGGTAAAATTATCTGGAAACTTTTGTGAAAAGTGAGCAGCATCCCTGCAGGCGACAATCCGATTAACTTCATTAACATACCTGGCTACAGCTTCAGTGCTGGAGAGAAAGACAAGCTGACAGAGGAACAGACAATGTATGGATGTGTGTGTGTCGGCAGTGATGGGTAGGGGGTAGGGGGTAAAATTGGGATGAGGTAGTAGCCAGATGGAGTGGTGGAGTGGGAGAAGTGTAAGAGGGAGGAGGGAGGATGCGCACGGAGTGATATCTGCAGCGTGCAGGGTGTGAAGCGTGTCATCTGTCATCTAATAGAAAACCTGTATGTGGCCAAAACTGAAATGCTAAAAACATACCTTCTTTTGCCTTCTGGGACTCGGCCTCTGCTGCTATTTGTGCCCCCGGGGTAGTCGGTCCAATCAGTAACCGTTCCTCTGCTGTCTCCATCCGACTTGCTGCTGCTCTGTCACCTGTCACATTTACAGTTGTGATGCAATTTCCCTCAATTCTGTGATCCGAATGTTGAGTAGGCAATGACGGAGGGGTTGATTGGAAGCTGTGTTTGTGACAGTTTTGTGCAATGTAGATTTTCAGATGGAGCAGCAATTGCGAAGACAAGGTAATGAGGCTCTCATTTCAGATGAATGCATCTGTTTACTGCTTGTTGGCAAACAGTTATCCTTAAATGAAAAGCTTGATTGGCAAAAGATGCTTGCAATTAGCCCTTTGTGTTCTGAAAAGAGGATGTAATCACATGCCGTCACTGATGAAGACTTTCTACATTGTTACGGTGCAAATAATGATTAGAAATTATATTAATGGTTTATAAACTTAGAAGAGAACTAAAAATCAGTCAGACATGAGATTCATCTGACTCACAACTGATGTTGCTACAGCTGTTAGTCAAGGTCAAAGCTTTATAAAGTGAAATAGCCGCAATTCCTTTAAGCTGACGCGCTCAAATTTAGTCTCTGAGGAATTTTACACCCATAAAGGAGGCACCTGTCAGAAAGTGTGCGTATTTGTGATGACAGGAATGTGTGTGAAGTCTTGAGTAGAGTTTCACTTCATCAATTGTGTTGTTTTCCCCAAGAAACTTTTTTGGCCGAGTTGAGAGTGTTTGATTTTTATTTGGATTAGTACCCAAACAGAAGAAACACTTGTTTGTTATGTTGACAACCAAGAAGAAACACTTGTGACTCACATGTGTGAACCGCCAACTGCCTTTGTACAGACATGAAAACAGCAGCAGATTTTAGGACGAATGACATCACCCACCCGAGGGATCAGAGATATATTAGCAGCCTATTCAAACCCTTGTGGTGTTTTTCATTCTGCTGTGACTGTGATGACAACCGCCCTCTGGTTTCTGACCTAAAAGATTATTTATCGCTCTTCATGGGAAGCTCAGCCCTGTTAACTCGCCGGCCTTTTACATTACCCAACTCAAAAGATGGGTCTGCTTGTCATGTAGTCACTTCCCCGCTTTCTCATCCTCTAATGAATGTTAAGTGCATTTTAGTGTTTTAATGGCTCTGCATTACACACTGTCTCATCTAGTCCTCTTATACAACATTTCCTGATTTAGGCCAAGACCAACTAATACTCTGCCTTAAAGTGTAAAGAGGATGTGCATCATTAGAGCACCAACATGGTTCATATATTCAATAGTTAATTATTCAGTTCATTTTAAGGCTTTAAACCATACAGTAAAGAGCTGCTCTCTGTGTAACTGATGTATTTGATTAGATTAGAACATTATGCCCCAGAGTCCCATGTTTTATTACTGATGCAGTGTGTGAAAGTTTACTGCAGTATTTAAACAGTGGGGGAATGCTGAAAGATCATCAGATCACCAACATGTACAATAAACACATTGAAAATAGCTACCTGAAATAGAAAAACTAAGACAAATAATTTTATTTACGTGTACAAATGATACATTTTGCTGTCTATTTTGAGTGTGACTCCTTACTTGTTAAAAAAAAAAAAGATAATTCAGTTATAGTTGAATTAGTTGAATATCTACAGATGTTTTTCTTAGTATTTAGTAGATTTTCATTTAATAAAAAAAAAATCATGTTATTTTCATGTACTAATAATCAATTTTTCCATCTCTTTTGAGCGTGAGTCCTTCCTTGTTAAGAGAACATGATGATAATATGTAGTTATAGTTGAATTAGTTGAATTTCTACATATGTTTTTGTTAGTATTCAGTAGATTTTTGCGTCCTCGTTTGAAAAACAAAGAAAAATCATTTTATTTTCGTACTCATACTTGTCGTCTTCTGCTTATCCGGGGCCGGGTCGCGGGGGCAGTAGCTTCAGCAATGAGGCCCAGACAGCCCTCTCCCCAGCCACTTCCACCAGCTCCTCCGGGCGAATCCTGAGACGTTCCCAGGCCAGCTGAGAGCTATAATCCCTCCAGCGTGTCCTGGGTCGGCCATTTTATTTTCATGTACTAATAATCAATTTTACTGTGTATTTTGAGTGTGACTCCTTACTTCTTAAGAGATGACAATGATAATTTATAGTTATAGTAGATTTAGTTGAATATCTAGATATTTTTGTTGGTATTCAGTAGATTTTTGCTTCATCATTTGAAAAAGAAAAAAAGAATAATTTTATTTTTATGTACTAATAGTCTGTTTTTCTATCTACTTTGAGCATGACTCCTTACTCGTTAAGAAAAGACCATAATAATGTGTAGTTAGAGTTGAATTAGTTGAATTTTTAGAGATGTTTTTATTGCATTTAGTGGAAAATGTTCCACTTTACAAGTTCTGAGTTAATCATGAAGTGGTATTTATAATTGCATGTGCTATCATTGTCTGACTTTTATTCTGACTGTGGTAAAGACATGCTACGTTTGCATTGTTAATGTTGAACTCGTTAAATATGAATTGAGAAACCCGAGTGCCAGTGGTATGAAATCGTTTTCACTTATTGATATGTATAAAATGAAAACAGGTTTATAAGTGTTTTATTTTATGTACGAATACAGTTGCCAGGCGTACACGTAGCTCCTTTGATTATTAGAATGTTGTGTCTGAAATGCAGAGATGATTAAATTGTACATGTTTTTACTGACCTACTTTTACAAACCACATTTGCTTGGTTTGAATTTCACAAAAGTGGGTCGACACTAGATGATTGTAATGTAAATGTGGGTCCCACAGTGAGAGCGGTTAAGAAAAACTGCTTTAACAAGAACTGGGGATATTAAACTTAAATTTCTTATATTTATGATATATTATTTAAGTTGGGGTGTAATTGCAAGGGTCTTCATGTGAAGAGAAGCAGGTTCAGAATCATTTATTTCCAGTTTTATTCAGTAGTTTTTCCACTGTTTGGGTTTCATATTAGCATTTTAAAGGCAGAGAAACTATAGCTAATATGCACTCCTAAGTATTTGTGCATGTATTTTAAGCTATATCATCATTTCTTTACTGAGCAATGTTATTTTCCTCATGTCATGCAATTTGATTGGGATCACTATGTTTTTGATCATTGATTTACTGGTTCATTGCACTATTTGTTGAACGTTTCTGCTTAAAATCCTTTTTTTTTTCTCTCCATCAACTCTTTCTCGGCCCGATCCAGTTCATTTACATGCTCCATCTTTCTTCAGTGCTCACATAATGCTGATACAGTACATGAAAAAACTCATTCTTCTGTTACTGTGTACACCTTTAGTTTCGTCTGTTCATATATAAGGTAATTTTCTGCTTAACTGAAACTCTTAATTAGTTTTGGATCATTTGCTGTTCTTTTTTTCTTCTAGAATATTTTTTTCCCCTGACATTTTACATAGTTTCCAGTGACATTACCACATGCAGACAGTGCACTAAGGTTATCTTTCATTAAGTTTAACTTGTGCTGATTGCAGGTTGATTGACCCTATTCTCCCACCATGTAATTAACAACACATATAAAGCAGCTGAAGAAGAAGAAAAAAAAAAAATAGGGCGGTCTAATATTAGCATAGCAAGTAGTCATAAAATCTGGTTGAGGGAGTACATTCCTCGGGTTCAGTGCTCACTGTCATCTTGTCAGAAAGATGTTGATGGAAAGGTGCTGTCTAAACTGAGCCGGGCAGTAAATAAACAAACGCCTGTCAATCAAAGCAAAAAAAAAAAAAAGATTTACTTCACTATTTACTCAATGGAAAGCAAATTCAGAAATTAATCAGGCTTATAATTTCAGGGCTTACTAGACAAGTTGGTTTCAAATTTATCAAAAAAAGAAAACAGGAAAAAAGTTATTTATCCCCTTCTATGGTGACTTAAACAGTCATAATATGTACTTCATCATTTATCGCAAATGAGCATGAAGGGACACTCAGATGACGGGAAGACAAAGAACTTGACGTGCTGCCTGTTACCCATGACAACCTAATTTAAACTTAAGACAGGCCTGTCTGCTCTTGTATCTGTGCGTACGTCTACATGGCGGTTACATATTTAGATCCTGAGTTTGGGGTGCTCTTGGCAGACTGGGAGCAGGATGTTGAGATGACAGCAGTCACAGGAGGGAACCATCAGATGTAGCCGTCAGCTGACAGACTTATTACACTGCCTGTCCCCCCTCCTGAGCCGAGGCCCAGATACATACAGTATTAGGCCAAATATTGCCTCACTGGCCCAGTTTATTCATAGCCTAGTTTGGAGGAGCGTAGGTATTGTAGGATATCCCTGTTGCGTTCCAACACACAGACCCATTTGTTTAAAGAGCTGAACTGTGGTGACATCCACATGAGAAGTTGTTTTTCTGACCTTTTTTTTTTTTTTTTAATTTATTTTTTTTTTTTTATGTAACGATAACTCGTCTTAACAGTTTGCTAGGAGGCCTGATTTTATTTACATGAAATTACTTTTTTTTTTTTTTTTTAAAGAACAAGATTGATTTGTCATGAAAGTCTCCAGATGGTGAAATAGATTTTAGATGCAGCATGCGTCTTGCAATGAATTTTTTAGGGTGCATGCACACTGCATACACTATTTGCCAAAACATGCATAAATCTCTCACACAAATTTACATGCATTTGTTTGGATGATCATACGCCCCAAAAGGAAAAAAAAAAAAAAAAAAAGAAACAACATGTGCAATGTCATATGTTTTCGGTGTGGGTGTTTACTCACTGTCATGTATGCACACACACACACACACACACACACACACACACACACACACACACGGTTTATTGTGTGCTGGTGTAGTTGGGGGTTGAAACACTGAACGACAGATCAGAGTTTTAATTAAAGCCTTCCTGGCCAGCCGTGAAGCAGGAACAGCAAAAAGCTTTTTACTGGAGGAGAGGTTGGCACTTGGCAAAGCTTCCTCATTTGAAAAACAGCAAGAGACAGATTTGGATTAATGCAGAAGCCAAAACAATGTCTCTGCTCCACTGGCGCTGCAGCCCTGTTGTCCTTAGCTTATAAAAAGGTTAAAACTGCCAGAGATATCTGTCAGGGTTATTCATGATATAATTTCAGGATTATGTAACTATTGGCCTTTGTCATAAAAGCAAACCGGATGTGATTTTACAACGTTTAACCAGCATTATTGTATTGCTATTTTGCTGCATATTATTATAAATATTATTAACCTTGAACTCACAGCTGGCCTGTAACATTTACTATGAAATATTTGTAGCTGTGTTTTAAATCCTCGCTATTTAATGGATTTATAAAAAAAGAAAATAGTCTTTAATTTCAAAGGAACAGTCAGTAATTTGTGCCACTAAGGTTCTCTCAATTAAAGCCGTAGAAGTTGTGAGGAAGTGTGGGATCATGGGAGTCACTGCTTTGGCTCCTTTCTTCATCTCCTATTCACTAAACTCAGACTGTGATCATTTTGTTTGATTTAAGCCCAGTGCATGCAGCAAAATGAACATGAAATGTACAAAAACAGAGATAATAGGTGTTTCCTCAGTTTTTTACAGCTTGCTTCATCCTTTATACTTTTTATGTAGTTTTCATTCATCCACTTCTTATGTCTTGTTG
>JAQQZY010000008.1:9192813-9205348 GCA_030068375.1 Ostorhinchus rueppellii
GGTGGTAAACTACATTTGTAGCCACAGCTGCCCTGGGGCAGACTGACGGAAGCGTGGCTGCCATTTTGTGCCTACGGCCCCTCCGACCACCACCGAACATTCATGCACATTCATGCACCAGTGTGAGTGACACTGGAGGCAAGGAGGGTGAAGTGCCTTGCCCAAGGGACACAATGGAGTGACTTGGAGAGAGTGGGATTCGAACCACCAACCTTCTGGATATTGGACAACCCGCTCTACCCCCTGAGCCATAACAAATTAAACAGGACTTAAAACAGGTTGTAGAAATCCACTTGATTTTTGCTTAAATGATAGCTTCGCAGCACCTGGAGGGTTCAAATTCAAACCTTTTGATCTATTATTGTCCAAATACACAAATAAGTGAAGCAAAGACTAATAAAAGTGGATTTAGCAAAATATGAGCCCTTTAATTAAATATATTGGTAGGATTAATGAGTCAAAAGTTATTCAAGTTTTTAGACCAGATGACCAGCTGTTGTTTCGCTCTTTGAGGATCCTCTTAACCACACCTAAATCTTACACACAGAACCTTAAATGACATTTTTGGTTGAATTTAACTGAGATCTTCCTGCTTCATTTGTAGACACTGGTTACTCGGTACTTGTGTCAGTATTCTGGATGATGTTTAAATGTTTGTAATTTGTTCTTTATCTGTTTCGGCTCAGTTTGCAGCCCACCTGTGTCACTATCTGCTGGCCATCTAAGTGCATTGGCTTAATTACAACACACTGTAAACTGTGAAAATGTTCTGCCAAGTTTATCTGGTTATATCTCCCCTGCTATCATACTACACAGGTCCAATTACAGCAGCCAGTCTGGAGAGAGGGTGTAGACTGCGCAGCATTTCAAATGACCTGCAGCTTACTGTGAACGAAGCAGATGTACGCAGAAGATAAGGAGTGCTGGCAGATAGACGCATCCAGCTGTTTAAAGAAGAGAGAGAACTGTTGTTGTTTTATGATGACACATTCCTAATGCCAAACATCAACCGTGCACACAAACACACACACACACGCACACACACGCACACTTTTCATGGATGTTTCTTCGGTGTGAGCTAATCCCCTGCCGCTGTCAGCCGTGCTTTGGTCTCTTCTGTAAAGCTTCTTACACAAGCCCCAGCTCATCCTGAGTGTGAAAATACACACTTCCAAAAAACCACATGCACATACTCAATATTTGGGTGGAGGATCTCTTGTCAGTGTCTTGATTTACATAATGGATGATGATGGAAAATGTCAGCTTCTTCCTTTTATGCTGTTATTTATCTCATTGTGTCAGTGTTTAAGGAATTCTTCTTCAGGCAGGAACCACAGACAAGCATGGAGGTGTGATGGAATGAGGAAATTGTGGAAAGAGGAGCTACTTGTTTTACACGGTTTTTGTATAAAAAATCTAGCATGGACTTGAACATGATGTTCTGCAAAATATAGCACAGATAAACAAATATCATGACAAGTGCAATGACGCAAGTTTCTATATTAGAGCCACTAACATCCAGTAGGATGATCAAAAAGAACACAGACTCTTGAACTTCAATGATTTCCATATTTGCATTTTAATAAACCAGTGTTCATGTTATACCTCTATTTGTTGCTGCTTGTTCAAACACATCTAAAGAATATTAAATGTTGTGTAGTGATATTTTGCCCATACTGACATTTCAGGCTTATGATTGTTGCGCTTACTTAATGAGAATAACTTTCAGTGTACCTTTTAAATATATTATTAATGATATCATTTTTATTCACACTTTACCAGAAAGCTTCACAAATGTTCTAAATGAAATGAAAAAAAATCAGCAAGTGGCTTTTATTTATTGATGATGTAATTCAAAATGCCAAGAAACAGGCTGTTGAATTTGTATTGTCATCTGGATAGTGTGAAATTGCATATACTTTGATATGATATTTAAGATATATTGTAGAGAGAAGATAAAGCAAGAACACACGAGGGCAAAAGGG
Organism: Ostorhinchus rueppellii; assembly: GCA_030068375.1. Taxonomy (NCBI): domain Eukaryota; kingdom Metazoa; phylum Chordata; class Actinopteri; order Kurtiformes; family Apogonidae; genus Ostorhinchus; species Ostorhinchus rueppellii. The sequence continues at coordinate 9,194,799 of JAQQZY010000008.1, forward strand.
ACTACTGGAAAAAAAATCTAGAATAAATAAAGAAGTAAAAAGTGCAATAATGTTAGATGCACTAATATAAAGAGACACATAACAAATATTTCTGCAATGTCATACAATTCGTCTCTAAAGGAAGGAGCAGAAAGATGTTAATTCATTCCAGTTTTTGTCAAATCAACGACCTAAGCACAGAAGCCTCTACTAAACCACAGCGCTCATTCGACTCTTATGTCCCTCCTGTTTGAGCAGTGCCTTAGAGGGTGTCCTGTCTTATTTTTGTGCTGCAACCAGAGTGTATATATGTGTGTGGGTGTGTGTGTGTGCATAAGTGTGTTTACACTCCAGCGTCAGCAGAAAAGTGACACTTTGTGCAATGTGCTTTATAATGCAGTGTGACAGGGGCTTTATTTGCTATCATATCATGCCCCCATACCGCAGTGTATTTCAAAGGCTGGAATGTCATGGATGATGATTTAGGACTGGGCAGTCTGTGTGCACGAGAGTGTGCATGAGAGTAGCCTAAAGTGGTTTCTAGCACACACTCACACACACTTATTGTGTTTCACCCGAGTGACTGAGTGAAGACAGAGGAACTGAGGTCGATGAGGTGGAACCTTCGGTCTTGTTCTGTGTTTCCCTGCGGATCAATAGAGCAGCGTAACAGAGCTGCCAGGACATGTTTGGAGTACAGATGTTCACCCTCTCAGATTGAACAGAATTCAACGTGTGCTCACAGAAGGTGTGTGAGGGCTTGGGGCTGTTGCACTGTAAAATCACCACTGTTCTGAGGGCTCATGGACTTTTTTACACTTTCATGCACACTGCAACTTTAAAATCACGCAGATGCTGTTAAAAGGATAACCTGAAAATGTATGGTATATTAGCATCAAAACAGAGGATGACCCATCTAAAATTTTATTTAAAATATTAGTTACATAAAATTCAAAATGAAAATTCGTTTGATTAATCAACATATACAATTCTTCATTTTACTGGCAACAGATGCAGCCAGAGTATCCTAAAATAGTTAAATTAGCAAAAAAAGTAATGCCAAATATCAAATACAGTATTCCCTCTATAGCTGACCAAAAACTAGACGTCAGAAGTCTGCACTGGTATTGGTATTATTTTTATAGCCTGCCCACACTAACAGATATTTTTCTAAACATGATGTTAAATCTACAAAATATTTGTCCGCATGATGACACAAAGTGCTGTGTTTGGACAAACTGTTGTTTCGATTGGACTTAAATTTGTAGAAAAATTTAATTTGAAGTTTCAGGTGCAACTTCATAACAGAAAGCCATAATAGGTATATAAAATTGGTTGTGACGCCATCGTTTTCCAATCTCTTGGTTTTCTACGTTCACATGGATAAACACAAACTGGAGTTTATAAAAAACGTTACCACTGAAAGTGTTAAGTATCTTTGCTTTTACAAACTAAAATAATATCTATGAGTGGACAAGAGGCACAAATGTAGAGAATGTATTGGACAGTGTGAGGAAATGTGCAGTGAAGATGTTGCCATGGAAACAGAATTTGTTTTCAGTGGTCATGTTTTTACTTCCCGTGGCAGTAAAACGTGTTGCACAATCTCTGCAGGTTAAAGTACACTGACCGAGCACTTCTACTGTAAAAAGTAGCCTTTAACATTTACCAGTCCACAAATGTTACTGAAAATGACCCAAGATGCAATGCTGTCAACAACTTTTTGAATTTCCTGACGAACAAAATCAAATCACTGCTTCCAAATCCTTATCTTTGAAAATAAAATAGCAGTGGCTACATTGACATTCTTTCCTTAATCCAACTGAAAGACAAAGACATTGTAGTTTAACTGTTCTGTAATTGTACTGAAAATATAATAGAAGAAGAGTTTTGTGTTACAACTTTCATTATTAAGATGACCAAGATGGACCCACAACCTGTTTGGTCTTTCAACAGCCCTCAACAATAAACAAAGCACATCAGCCACTGAGTGTTTTTGTTTGTTACTCCCACATGGAGGCAGATAGAGAGAAATGAACAGAATAAGTGTTTACATGGCTAATATTTCCTTAATGAACACATTATGAAAGGTCTGCACCACTCCTCCCGTTCCACTTGAAAATTACAGTCTTTTTGATTTACACGGTTACGCATTTTTACTCTAATTTTCAGGACATAAGAACCCTTGACGTGCGGGGGTGTCAGTCCAAATAAAAATCTGGTTAAGCTGAAATGCTGTTGTGAAAAGAACAATAAACACAAATGAGCTTTATTGTAGATTTGAGTTTTTGAAATCATATTTACCTCTATTCTTTGCATTAGCTCCTCTCTGCATATTGGTGTCCTGGAGAACTAGTCTGACTACTAACTGCAGTGATGTCAAATTCACTTTAATTAAAGGGCTACATAGAAACCATTGTGATGTCAAGCAGGCAAAATTAATAAAATAATAACAAAAAAAAGACACCTTAAAGTTTTTCTTTATTGTAGTACGAAAAAGTAAAATTACAGTATGAGGATGTTTACAACTACAAAGTCTCCTTAAAAAATGGGAATACCATGAACAACCTGAAAGTTCTTAAGAAAAATAAGTGCAATTTTAACAATATCATGTATGTCTCAGTTTATCATTTACACATGTGCATTACATTTACAGATCATAACTGATCTACTGATGTACTTACTTCCCTTAAGACACTTCATGTTGTTCATATTTATTCAGGTTGTTCACATTTTTGTGAAAAGATCATTTATAAACGTAAACATTTTCACGTAATTTTACTTTTTACACCAAAACAAAGACCAAAATTCAGAGTAGTCCTTATTTATAGGTTATTATGATAGTCTTTTACTGGTTTTAACCCACTTGAGATTGAATTGGTCCGTGTATGGCTCCTGAAGTAAAAGGATTTTTGAGCTTGACTTTTAACCCTTTATCAAGCAAGTGACTATATCTGGTAATTTCTGCTAACATTAAATATGAAGCTAATCCCATGTCGCAGTGAGGTCAAGAACCATTTTTTTTTTTTTTTTTTTTTTTTTATCCAGAGACTCTTTATAGAAATTCTGAGGCTGTAAATAATGAAAATGAGTGATTTTTGTCAGTTTATGACCTTATAACAGTTGTTTTATTGCATGTATTTACTTTTTTAACAAGTGCTGCTCAGATGCTTTATGGCAAGAGGAGGGAAACTGTTGTCACGGCAACTGACGAGGAGGTAGATGATGATGTCCAATAGCACACCGAGGTTGAAATTTAGAATTTTCATAGTGTTTCAGTGAGTGCCCTATAAAGGGTTAATATCTTCAGGGTAAAGTCACCAAATTCCACCCACGTGCCAGACTGGACGCTTTGGAAGGCCAGTTGTAGCCCGTGGGCTGTATGTTTGACACCTCTGTTCTAGTGTACTGGACAGACGCTCCTCCAAACTCTCTCGACTTCACACCACTTCCTGTAAGCCTGTCTGATAAGGTGGATGAGGGACTTTCTCCCTTCTATCCAGTGACCTATCAGGAAAACTCCTGTAAATCTCCTGCTCCCTCTCTCTCAGTCTGTCTCTCACTGCCCTCTATCCACCGATGTCCCGTTATTCCATCCTCTCCATCCTAAGCAGTAAAAACCCTGCAGCTGTCAGCAGCGCTGGATTCACCCCAAAGTCCACTCTAAATCTGCCGCTTATCTCTGTGGCTCCACCTTTCAGCTCAATTTAAGAAGATTTTCTCTGCTGCAATTTTGTTTTACCTGCTCCTTTCCACGTCTCATAACCTGTTTTTTGTCTCTATTACTACATTTCTCCTTGTTCACCTGTCTCTCTTCATCATTTTTTAGGTCTTTTGCAAACTCTGCTATTGTCTCCTCCCTCTAACGCTGCCTTTTTTTTTGTGCACCTATATTTGTGTCGTTGGAGGTGCTGAACACTGTTTCTCTCCCATCTTTCAGTCTTCCTTACTCTCTTTCTCATAAACACAAGTCTTTCAACTGTGTCTGCCCTTTTTCCCACTTTACAGCAGTAAACCTGACAAAAGGAGAGATTTATGGGCCCCTATTCATTCTGTGGCCTACAGCCTCGATGCAGGCATATAATACAACTCAACAATCACACATTTTAAGAGTTTAGTCGATGCTTTTATCCGGTCTGGCTAAGAATGAGTGAAAAGCTCCATTAAGTAATCAGGATCCTGCTTAGTGGGAGGAACTCATTGGATACTGCGTTCTGCAGATCTGCGCTGGGCTGTATATGAACTTTTAAAAATACATTAGTATATTTTCAAACAAGATACATGATGAGATAATATTGTTTATACACGGTTCTCCACAGAAATGTATAGTCCCCTCCGATGGTCTGTTGATTGCATCTGTTTATGAAATTTCCCCCGAAAATGACCCTTTAAAATGTTTGTGCAGTCAGATCCTGACCAATAAAGGCCCATTTATGTTCAATGTTAAATATGGATACAGACGGAGCCCCTCTGTCTGTGCTTGTGTTTCGTTTGACTTCTGTACGTTTCCATAAAGCTTATGGATACGCTAGATGGATGGATGGATGACTAGATAGATAGATAGATAGATAGATAGATAGATAGATAGATAGATAGATAGACAGATAGATAGATAGATAGATACTTTATTAATCCAGAGGGAAATTCAAGTATTCAGCAGCTTGGCATACTGCACAAGAAGACAAAAAACAGACAGGTTAGTAACCACGTTGACATTAAGGTGAGTCTATACTCTAAAAAAAAAAAAAAAATGCCATAGAACTTATTCTAAAAAGTATTGCTAAAAAACTTAGGTTAAAATTTCTATGCCAGTATTTGCATCTCTGCTCTCTAAATGTGGCCTTCTTAAGCATCATTTCATATTTTTACGCTTCTGATTTAAAAAAATGTGGATTATATCAAAGATCTCTAAAGCTGAGGTTAGCTTCAACAGAGCAAAACATGTCACCCACACTGTCTGAAGTTTACAGCTACTAACGGCGTGGTGTGATGATCTGAACTTTTGCTACATCTAACTTTGCTTTACTTCCTCAGTGACAAAACATATTACACAAACTTCTGCCATTTAAGGTGGACTAACTGGTTGCTTTCAATGCAGACAGAAGCACAGCTGTATTCACATCGTCTAAAAGCATCTGATTCGTACCATTTGTCAAACGCAAAGAGGCAGTTCTTGTTTTTCAAGGATTTTTTTTTCAATGTATAGAACTTGCCTCTTTGTATTTGGAAATGACTGTATATGTATGTGACTCAACAGCCAAAAGAACAGACAGATGGAAAAGCTCAAAATTCAATGGGCAACATGTATGCAGTTTAGAGATGACTTTAGACTTTATTTATTCAAATCTAAAGTAAAACAAACTGAAAATGATCATAGTGACTAATATGGAGCAATAAAAGCAGATCTTTAAAATCGACCGATATTCTTCTGTCTTTAACATCTTCTTATTTAATATAAGAAAAAAACCCTCTCTATTATAGATTGCTGGTTTCGGAATATCTGTAGATAAATAGTGAGTGTATCCTCATTGATGGTTTGAGAACTGGAATAGTGAAAACTTGAAGTGTGTGACCTGACTGTCCTGAGCCAGAATGAAACCAGAACATGGTGAAAACACTGATCACATCCACCAGCAGTGTAATAATAAACACCATCAAATAATTCCATCTCTTTACTACACGTTAACTTATACTTAGTTCACCATCGTCCAAATCATGAAATACTGTATACATGGTGTCCCAAAAAATTTGATATAATTTCATCACCTAATAATTTGTTTAAAACTTTTTTGCTCAAAGTGTACTCATTTTTATTGTTCCTCTTTCAGGAATAGACTTGCTGTTTACTGCAACAGAAAAGGCCCAAATGCAGTCAAATGGGAATGTTAGAAAATGTCATAAACAGGCCCTGTTGATGCTCCATTCCACTTTTGTCCACTCTGGGAATGTTGGAAAAGTAACCCTGAACACAAGAAATGACTGTTGAAAAGACAAACTGTATTGGGCTTCCCCTGGTGTCCTGTCTGCTCATTAGTATCTACATTTGTGTTACTTGTAAAAACCAAAATATAAAAATAAAGTTAAAAGGAAAAAAAAGAACATTTCATAAACAAGCGCCAACAGAAAAGCAGACCTGGACATGGCATAAGAAGTTTCAAGATGAAGGCTGTTTGTGTCGGAAAACAGAACTCCACTACCGACTTGAAGTAGCACACATATTGAACATTTGTAATAACTGTGGAACATTATAAGACTACCATCCTGCAAAATATTTTCTTTGAAATTTGTAGAATAAAACATTTTATCCAAAGACATGCACTGATAGGTTAATCGGCTCATCTAAATTTCCCATAGGTGTGAATGAGAGAGTGGTTGTTTGTCTCTATATGTCAGCCCTGCGATGAACTGGCGACTTGTCCAGGGTGTACCCCGCCTTCGCCCTAAGTAGCTGGGATAGGCTCCATGCGACCCTAGTGAGGATAAAGTGGGTATAGAAGATGAATGAATGAAAAACATTTTATGTCCACAATGTTTTCTCCTGACCATGTAGGCTCTCCGATATGAACATATCAAATGTACATTTTTTGGGACACCCTGTATAAACCTACTAGATATGGCTAACTATTCAGCAGGCTAGCTGACAGACCATTTAGTTTAACACATACTAATACAAACAGTATTAATAACAGTATTAACTGTGCTAATGCAGCTAAGTTGCATCATTTATTTTAATTAAGTACATGTAAACTAAAGGACAAAATCCTGTTTAAGTCCCGCTAGTGCAAATCTTTAAACACAACTATAGTAGAGCTGCCTGTCAGAAACAAAAAATAAGTTTTACACAATAAACTAGTTCTCCAAATGTCCGACTCGATAGCTGCTGTCAATCAAAACCCACACAGATTCAGTTTCAGCTGTCAATCACAGCGGCTACTCCCTTAATTATGCAGAACTTTATGTAAATGGGTGAGTTATATATAAATTCACCCTTGTACAGATGTCAAGGAGGAGGATATTAACTACAGGCACTATAAGCATTTTGGCACCAGGCTTATTTCAGCTGTAAACTTTAAACATCAGGGTGAATGAATTCAGTCCTGGAAGTTTCCTGGAACTTGGTTTCAAAGAACACAACGAGCAGAAGCTGCACGCTGGTAAATACTGAATAGACTACTTAGATTAGTCTCCCTACAAATGGAAAATCCAGTGTCAGACCAAGGCACATTTATAGTCACTTATAGGTTATTGTGTGGTTGTATATCTGTGATAATAACGTATGCTCGCAAAATCCCACGATACACATCGGGTTGCCTCACAGTAAACCATTTAAAAGTCACTGCTTTAAAGAATCTCCATAAACAGACTTTAAAAGCCCTTGCTATATAACCAACATTATTATATTATTTATTTGTAAAATATTATAATTACATTCAAAGGAATATTAGTGGAATGGGAACATTTGGACAGTGCTGTTACTAATTTATTCAATAGATATCTTATTTTGGAAAATAAAAAAATGTATTGAGAGATGACATTTTTTGATCACTGAATGAATTATACTATCATTTACACGTGTTGTTTGTCAGTTGACAAGATGACTTGAGAAAGTTGCAAATGGATGTAAAACTGTTGGAGCATCAGACTGTGAAAGTATGGAAACAGACTTAACTGTCTCCACAATCTGTCTGGAGTCTCTAAATCTGTTTCTACAGCTTTAACATGAACAGACCTGTAGTGATTTTTATTTATTTATTTTTTTAGCTCTTTATCCTTTTCTACCTCCCTTTCAAAGATCAAGATAAAGTGTACTGTTGTGGTGATGTTTATATCGCGTGCAATGAGAGACGCAGTTTACTCAGCTGTTTAACACAATGTCATATTTTTCTTTCCTATGACTAATATGACATTACTATGACTTTCTTGGCTTGTAAAATTATCTGTTAAATTTACAAACACATGTGTAACTAATGCCAAGATTAAGATTAGTAGCTACAACTACAATATACTGAAAAGTAATTTTGGGATCAGACAATTATTTGTCTTCCCCCATTGACCACTGTTGATATTTTTTCTTCAGACTGCTCTTCACCCATAAAGACCCAGTGCTACTTTTGTCAGTTCCAAAATTTATTTTTCTTGCTATTTTATCCTTTCTTGAGCAATTTATCACCATTTTTTCTAATATTATCTTTTGTATTTTGTTGTTTTTCAGTGAGATTCTGATTCTTTACAATATTTAATTCACTGATTATATAGATGACCATAAAAAGCTTAAATTAAAGTTAAGAATAATTACACAAAAACCGAGACAACTGAAGAAAAGGTTATTTTTTCAGCAAAATATATCATTAACCAAACATAAACCCAATATGTCCATCCACTGTGATTAATGACACCCCATGGGTTTTACATTGATCAGTCAATAAAGTAAAAGGCGACGGTGTTTTCACGTTCACTACAGAGCCTCTGAACGTCCAAATGGGTCATATCTGATGACCATGAAAAGATGACAAACTGCATTTTACGTCAATTATTTACATATATGGATAGGATTAATGATCAAGAGGTATAAACAGTTCAGATCAGTAGATGGTTTTGTTTGTCTGTGGCTGTTTGGGTCTTTATGGGTTAAAAACAAACAGAGGTGGCAATTCCAGCTCCATAAAGTAAAAGTCCTGCCAGTATTGTTTCTTCCTGTTCGTTTAACACAGGTGATTCCACTAATTATCCCATCTACCTGTATGAGGAGTTTGGCTCATCAAAATGGGCGGAGTTAGTGAATGGTTGGAACAAATGCATGGCAGGACTTTTACTTTCTGGAGCTGGGATTGCCACCTCTGAGAACAAATCATATGACAAATTAAAGTGAGAAAAATTTCACCTTTGTGTAATTTACAATAGAATATTTACTAATGTCATAATAAATACAGAGATTTTGTATCATGTCTCCATTCCGCCTTAAACTACCAAGATATAATCATTACTGTATAAGACAAGGACCTTTGAAAGAATAATAAGTAATTGTTAGAAGCTCATGGTAATCCAACTATTGTTTCCAGATTCATTACATGATAGATGTTTAGTGTTGCTTGATTAAAAATCCCATTATTATCTTTCAGCATATTGTTATTCCTGAGCCTGGGAAGAAATCGGAATTCTGCACCTTGTTTTTAGGTTGTTCATGTTGGTTTAAGTGAGTAATGGGGCTGAAATGTATAGCTGACAACATTGATTATATAGATTATTGTTGAGATTCCCTGAGATTCGACTGGCTGAAGCACAGACAGCTCCCATAACGGTGATATGTTGGCTTTACTTTTCAGTGGCCCAGTGAAATACCATCATTGGCATCCCATCATCTATCTTTATATTAAGACCTTTGGGCAGAAAGGGGAGCACTGCAGAAAGAGAGACGTGCATATCTACATTCTATTGTTTTTTTTTCTGTCCTGTCTTTGGCTGCAGCAGTTTTAAGTTCACTGAGGTTCACAACTTTCCAATGTGTCTCCAAACAGAATAAACCAAAAAAAAAAAAAGAAAAGAAAAGAAAGAAAAGTCACAACCACCACTGCAGGTAAGAAGCCATTAGAGTTTGTTTTGGGAATTTTCAGCAATCCACACAAAAACTCTCTGACTGGAGAGAAACAAAAACAGCTTTTCTTTAAAGCACCTCAACAATTTTACCACTGAGCACCAGCAATCGCTTTAGCCGTGGCCCTTTCCCATGTTGTTTTCCTGCAATCATCCGTGGCTCACTTTGAGGAACTGTACACCTCTGTATTTCACCATTTCTCTTCTCTCATAATAAAAAACCAAATGCCTAAAAAATGTCAAGGGGTCTAAAAGAAATACCAAGAAACAAATTAACCCATAAAGACCCAAACACCCACCATTGACCAAAACTATCTACTAATCTAAAATGTCAGTAACTTCTGATCACTTTGTTGAAATAATTGCTGTAAAATGCAGTTTGTCATCTTTTCATGGTCACCAGATATGACCCATTTGGACATTCAGAGGCTTCATAATTACGGTGGAAACACAGTCATCTTCTGCAACTTTGATTCACCAGGAATTTGATAAATGACACTGGATGGAGACTTTTAATTTTATGTTTAGTTCATGATATTTTGGCTGAAAAAGTCACTTTCTCCTCATTTATTTTCTGATTTGATCTAATAACCTTTGAGTTTACCCTGAGCTTTCATAACCATCTACATAATCAGTGAATCACATTTAGAAAAATACATAATTTACACTGAGAAAAGTTAAAATAAAGAGGATAGAAAGGGAGTGGAAGGCTCCGTTGACTCTCAGCTTTCCCTCAGTGGTATACTTCTCTTGGTCAACTGGCAGTATACAAAAAATGAAACTGAAGATATTAACAGTCAAGGACGCTTGAGAGGCTCCATGCAGACACGTTTGATTTAGTTTTTCTTTGTTTTAGTGTAAAAAAAGTAAAATTATACTTAAAAATCTTTACATTTACAAGCCATCTTTTTACAAATCATGTGAATAACCTGAACAAATATGAACAACCTGAAATATTTCAATAGAAGTCAGTATAATTT
>JAQQZY010000008.1:9225225-9237829 GCA_030068375.1 Ostorhinchus rueppellii
AAGGACAGGACAGATTTAAAGGAACACCAACCCTTCACCAGCGGACAGAACCCAGAACCAAGAAACACATATGACAGAACCCCCCCCTTAAGGGACGGCCCTTGACGTCCCAAAAAGGAACAAAAAGAACCAACCCCGGGTGGGCGGATGGGGGTCTGGAAGGAGGGTTAGAGCTCGTCCGAGGAATACCTTAACGAGCCCTCCATATCCGAACCCTCCTCCTCAGGCCCCCAATCCACAGATTCCATCTCCACGAGGTTCGAGTCTGAGTCACATATGACATCTTTGTGTATTTGGACCCTGAGAAAATGAAATTAGAACATAAAATTCCAATTAAAAAAGCAAAATATCACTCGTTTAAACAATATTATTATTTTGTAAAACTGCCTGTCTAATTTTTTATATATATATATATATATATATATACACACGCACATGCACAGCCTAGTCCAAAAAACAAAACAACAACAAACAAAACAAAAACACCTTCCCACACCACCTTCAGCTTGGATTACATCATGCATTTGTTGTGGCATTGTTTCAGTGAGCTTATGCAATGTCCCAACATTAAGTTCTGTCATTTTAGGGAAATGTAACGTTGCTGAACATAGACCTGATCAACTGAGTCAACCCCAGATCAAACCCCCAGGCTTTTAGTGTAGGCACCGGGCATGATGGGTAATCATGTCTTCCACCTCATCACTCTGGAACAGGATTAATCTGGACTCATCAGACCCTGTGACCTTTTCCCATTGAAACAGAGTCCAATCTTTTGCTCTCTTGAAATAAGAAGCTACTCACAGCATCTGCAAAGGGTAAAGAACTTTTTACGGCTCAAACATATTAATCACCGCAGTAATTATCCAGTGGCATGTGCCTATTTGCTTGGGTAAATCTTTTCTATACATTATATAGATGTTATATAATCAATTTTATATGTTATGATCTTCATGCCAAGCACATTGGATTTTTGTTGCTAACCTGTCTATGCCCGGCATAAAAAAATGAAAGGAAAGCACCAGAATCCCACTTTGGAATGACTCTGAATATGCCTGTATGCCACTCAAGAAAAAGTATCTTTTACTGTTAGGTTATTTTTCAAGTGGAAAAATACTACAAATATAAAATGGCTTAGAAACAAAAAAATCCCTACAAAAACAGCTAACCTCACTTGTCTAAAAAAAGGTAAGGACAAACACAGTGACTAATGCACATATTATATGTGAAATGGTTCCTCTGTCCTTATTGAAAATGGCAGGATGCTTTGTATTTTTGACCTTGTTGAATCATGTACCTGACAAAAATCCCATATTACAAAAAACAATGAAACCAGAAGCTTTCCAACAGTAGCCTGGATATAAAATATACATTTTGTCTTTGGCGTATCTGTTTCTTTTATTCTATAAACATAGAATTGAAAATATCCTTTAAAAGTCAAACAGCAATTGAAAACAAAACGATGCTAAACCATTCTTATCTTGCTACTAAGAGTTTGAAGAGTTTGACCATAAGTTATGTTTGAGACATTAGTATGTAGGTGTGGAAAACTGCTGTTAGACATGCAGAAATAATAAAAGATAATAAAGTGAATACTTTGTACTTAACAGAAAGTAACTGTGCTAATTTTAACTGTGAATAACTCTCACCTCAGTAGAATATCTGTGAAAATGACACCACAGTGAAAGGCTTATGTACATCCCTTCGCAGCCACAGATCTGGAATGTGATCTCCCTCTTATCGTCTTTCCTTGTACAAAATGACACCCCTCCTGTCTTTCACTTATGTGGGTCTGGGGATAAGTGGCTGACCTGTGCTCTCTGTGGCATCCAGACTGCCTGCTAGTTGCTCCAGCAGACGTGCCCTGGCTGCGTTCCTGCGATGTTTCTTGCCTTCGTAGTGTTGCTGGGCCATCAGCGGGTTGTTGAACCAGGCTCCGCACAGGCAGCAGTACTTCCCAGCCTCTCTTCCACCATTTCCACCAACCACTCCCATGGGCCACGGCAACGTGGGGGGAGGAGGGGGACATGCAGTGGGGTCTGTGGGCAGTGGGGTGGAGGGCGAGGAATCTGTAGGAGAAGAGACCGAACAAGAGTTAGACAAGATGTACGCAGTGAAGCATGAAAGGAAGAGGAGACAGAAGGAAGCATATTAACAGGAATTCAAATGCAAATCAAGTCCTATATGAAAAAGAAGACATTTATAGAATGATTTAAAGCATTTATAGTCACACAAATGCCCACTCACTCACTACCTTACACACTGCATATATATTCTGAGATGTTTATGCGAAAGCTTCAGGTTGTGATTGTCCCGATACCTGTAGGCTGCATCAGTGAACACAGATGACTGGTATGATGGATGTATGAATGTTATGATGACTTTTGCATCTGTCAGTGTCATTTACTTGCACAGTGATCAAAGTCACCCACTGCACACTCCTTACTTTATTTGTAGTACTATTTTTTTTTTTGTCATTTTTAGTCACTTAAACAATTTTTAACCTTTTTATTTTTCTACTGTATTTGATGCATATTGTCTTGTGCTGCTCTACATTAGAATTTTCTCATTGAAGGATCAATAAAGTATATCTTATCTTATTATCTTATGTCAGTCAGCACTAGAGCTGCACAATATACTGTTTCAAGTCTTTTTATGGTAACATGCAATGTCAAGTAAAGCAAATGAACCCAACCACAACCTGAAATGAGTGAGGTTGCTGCACAACACAAATAAACATCAAGTGCACTGAAGTATTTCAGCTACATAAAGGATGATGTGGATGGTGTGAACTTTGTGGACGGAGCCTTCCTGATGAGTCAAGAGTGTATTAAACTACCTAGATTCTCTCTAAGATCACATCAGTAGAGTCATCGCTGTGCTCAGCGGCTTTTGTGTTTGGTGTATTGAATGTAGCTGTACAGCATCAAAGTTCAAGAATCGACGATTCAGTCATAAAAAGTCTTCAGAGTAAAAAGTATTTTTTCATGTTTGATTCATCATAATTTTACCTTCGAGATCTGCGAACAGGCTTTCTTTCAGCATCTACTGTACTTTTGAACTTTCCACTTATCTATTTTATCTACATTATCCTCCTCCTTCTGTGTCCTCCCAGTTCCTCTCCTCTGTGAGGGAATGAAAAAAGAAATGGCAGCCTTCCAGGTGACCTGCTACTCGTGACATGACACTGGTTACCATGGTGATCGCCCATTAATAGCCAACAGGCACTGACATGTCCACAGGATGCGGTTGTGGCTCACGCAGCGAGCGGTGCGTATGTACCATGCGTGTGGTTGCACGTGTCTGTGTGTGTGTTTGTGCATGTGGGTGTTTGGGTGGCAGATTGAATGTACACTCCACGCCTCAGAGAATGTGTGAAGACTTAATGTGTGTGTGGTCATGAATGAATCCAGAATAGGCCGCCTGTCTGTTTAAGGTACCATACGTGCACCAAAGAAATCCTTTCTGCTCAAACTGTTTATTTGAACACGGGGAGCGGGTGTTAGGTCCACAGCCAAATTGTGTGAGAAAGCTTATAATGCCAGATGGCATGTCCAAATGTGCCAATTCGCTTTCTAAGTGTCAATGACTTTAGACTTCTAATGGCGATAGCTACACGGACATAATGGGACATGTGTAGATGTTTTATTATCACGAACAAAAACCCAAATGAATCTTCCTACATTTACTTCATCTTTACTTGCTACTAACATTGAACAGTTACAGACCACTGACCAGGGGTTTCAGGAGGCGTAGGTGATGTGTAATTTCTTGTGTGTCTGCCTGTGTTGACTCTAGACCTGTGAGCTGATTGGTTGCTCACACCTTGATGTGTTTTCAGGCTCTGTTCACATAGTTACTGTATCTATGGCCGTATCTCTTTGTCTCACTAACCACAACTACTCGCATTCTCCTCACTTGTTTTTGCCTTCAACACACTATTAGCTCTCTTACAAAAGTCAGTCCTGTACCTCTGACAGTGTTGCTTTTTAGTGACATATTATTTATTAATCTCCAGGACAAGGCAGTCCTAAAATCCCAGGTGTAGCCGTCATGTTTGCGTGTGGGCATGGGTGAAGCTCCTGAGCCCTGACAGCTCTGTGAAACAATGCGTGCAGCCACAGCAAGAGATCCTCCAACATTTTTTTTTCCCCCCTCCTCTACATCTCTTGTCTTCCCACCGTTTCTTTTCTCCTGACTGTGATCCCTGCACACTGGAGCAGAAGTAAGTGCTTTTCACGGAGTAGGGCACAGGGAGAGTGTGCGATAGTGTGTGCGAGTATGCTCAGGACGAAGAAGAAGAGGAGGAGGAGGAGGAGGAGGAGGAAGAAGTGGTGGTTTAGTATGGGGAAGTTATGTGTGAAAGGGGAGGGAACACAGGTAGACTTTCTGTTCTCCACCTCTCAAGGGCTTTTTTTAACACACATGGTTGTCCCCGTCTCCTCATTTAGGGGCTTGTGTGCATGAGTACTGGGGTTGCAGCAGTATACTGGTTTCACATTGTGTTAGTGGGGCTGCAGAGGGAGGCACAGGTGGTACATCTGTACTTAATTCATAATTTCATAATACTATACTTCATGTGCTCTACTGAAAATATTTTAACTGATGAGTAAAATGCCACAAATTAAATCTTAGCCATATATTTTTTACAGTCCTGTTGCTTTGTGTTGTGTCACTGGGCAACTTCACTTTATTCTAATGTATATAAAATAACAGGTCTGTGAAAAGTTTCCTACACAACCAATATTCAAATCCATAAAATTCTGTATTTATTAGGGCTGTAATCAGAAACTTACAAGCTTATACTCCCGCAAAATCCCTTTAAGTGTGTGCATGACTGATGCCTGTCACTGACTTACATTGGTATCATTTCTGTGGGCCCATCATGGAATTTTCATTGATTCCGTGATACCATCACAGATTTGAGGTATGGAGCAGTGTGTTGCATTGCGGGTTGCTCACAAAAACGACATGCCTATTTCTGTTGCCTTTTGTACTTTTACCCAAAAATCAAAATAGAAAATCAAGTTATTTGAAGGAAAAAATATGGATTTTAATTTTCGCCAAGATCGTGCAGCCCTAATCTGAAGTGATAAGATGTATTCTCATATTGACAAGTAGTGACAAAAAAAAGGGAGACTTTTCGCACTTACAGTAAGAAATTGTCTCAAGTTTCATTTATAATGCACCAACAGTGATTTTCTGACATGGTTATTATGCTGTGAAAATCTCACACCACGATAATCCTAATGTGTACATGTGTTTCTATATGAGTCTTTAGATGCAAGTCTATGTCTGGCATGAATGTGCATCCATCTGCCATTCTGTTTAAGGTGGTTTCTCATGATTGTATGCGCATGTGTGTGCTTCTGTGCCTGTGTTGTGCCCAAGCCTGTCAGCTTGGCTGTGCATCTCCGGTGCTGTGCTCATCTCAGAGTGATCATGAAGGCTACTTTTGACTTTAATCTCTCTTGAAATCCTCTTCTTCTCTCTCAGGTCACTCTTACTCTCTTCCTCCTCTTGTTCTCTTGTTCTTTTCCTCCAGGTCCCACTGTCACAAAACCATGGAAACTCGGCAGCAATGACTGTATAGAAGTGACACTTCTCCAAACTAGGCCAAAGTTTAGCAAAAGTCACTCGGAGGCTTGATTATAACACTCCATTTTGTGGCGATTGTGCGTTTATAGCTCTTTGAATTTTCACTTTGAATTCAATTTGAATCACATTATGTAAATCTTTCCCAGAGAAAACTCACCAGTGCTGACTCATACATGTAAACACATTGTTAAACAAACATTGAGTATGAGCAAAAATCAATATATGGACATCTTGATTTGGTTAAGTGAGCTTAAGGCCTTTATAGATTAAAGGATGTCTGAGTGCATTACCTTCAAAGTTTCAGTCCTTGGGCCTCTGGCTATTTATCATCACTACATCACTTTTATTTTTCATCCAAGCAAGACGTTTTGACTGAAGTCTGATTAAAGCTTTCAAAATCTATTTCAAAAAATGCTTTCAGTGTAAAATATGGGTTTGGGTATGCGTTGTGAATGCGACTGGCTAGATACATGAATGCCAGCAAGCAGAGGAACATGTGGCAATTAATTCCATTGGTCTTTTTGTGCTGACAGGCTCTGTGTGTAAGCATCATAATTGGAATCCAATAGAGGTATTGATTAGTTGGACCTGAAAGGGCTGATCACCAAAGTACCAGTTTATAGTCAGGACAATGATAGATTTCAGCTCTCAAGCTATCATTTTCCATCTGACATACAGCCAGACGAATGACACAAACGGAACAAAGATGAATGTGTGGCAGTAATAGTGTAGCACAGTCAAATCAACATTATTAAGGCTTAGTCCACATATTTTTCTGAACTCATACATTGCTTACCTGAAAATGTCCATATGACTTTTGTTTACAAAATATTTTCATTCACATTGTTTCTGGTCAAACATAAGCTATAGAAGCTGTGTGGAGCAATGTAGAGGTCTACTGCCTGTTGATGACATTGAGGAGCAGTGCCTAGTTAAAGTAGCAATCATCAATCTTGATGCTTTTACAACTATAGATCCCAGTAACCCAATTGGAATTGAGCTTATAACCCACTAACAATATTATATGAAAGTTCTTCCATCTACCACTTTATGAACTGGGCGTCTATAGCAGAATTCCCATTAAAAATTTCATCTGCCAACGGATGTGATGTGTGTTTGATCACCACTAGTAACTGTTTGTGGGAATACCGAACTTTTACAGTGTTTCCCACATATAAGCTTTATTTGATCAGGTCACCCAGGTACATTGATTTATCGTGTCTTATATTTTTACATCCTCCAAGGAGGTTGTTCCACTTTACACCTTGTGCATATGAAGACGATTTCAGTCGTATCTGAAAAACTTTTGTATCACACAGGCCTTCGTCCACATGAAACAAGCGTTTTCCATCACTGAAACCGCAACTGTTTGAAACCTGGTCCCAGAGTGGCGGAATTAGAAAACGCCCATTTTTGTGTCTTCGTCTGTACGACCAAAACACAACTTTTCTTAAACAATGATGTCAACTTTCACCCTGGAAGCAAGACGCCACTTCACATCAACAACAATAGTGGTGGACTACAGAGTAGTGCTGGTGCTACAACAGCTATTGAGCTAATTGGAAATATTGGATCAAAATCTTCAGCTACTCTTTCATTACAATGAGCAACAAGCAGCCACAGCTAACAATATTCACTACATGGTCTTGGATTTACCACAGAGAGGGGCAACCAAGAGGAAATATTGGATCAGACCCAGTAGAACCAAGCAAGCTTTATATGAATGCTCCATGTCTTCTTCTCTGATTTTTGCATTTTGAGCATTACAACGCCACATACAGGCCTGACATCAGTACTACATAGCTTTGAGTCATTTCGTGTGAATGCAGATATTTCATGAAATGACTCCATGTTTGAAAATGACAAAGAAAAAGATCGAACAGGAAAAGATGCGGTTTTGTGTGGACATGGCCTAAATCTAATATAACCTGACTTGCATATGTTTTTTTTGTCACGAGAGGTTGTATACCGTTTGGAGACCGTTAACCTAATTTACAAAAAAACCAGTTCATTAATTATAAAGATCCGCAGTGCTCTGATATTGTTATATTTAGTAGGGAATGTGATAGAGTTCAGCTCACAGATGGTTCCCACCTCCAGTGAGCTCACCTTAGGACACCTGTGTTTTGACAGGTGTAGCTCCAGCAGAGCCAAGCACTGACAACAGAAAAGAGAGCACACTCAGGACCTGTCTCCTCACATCACCTGGTGAATGAAAAAGTCCGTCATTCAGTATGTTGCCACGTGGATTTAATTTCATATTTTTTACTCACTCCCCTTTTTAGATAATTTTTGTCGTTGCGTCTCAAATAAACCTATGGAAACACCAGAAATGAGACCATTTATATTCAGAACATAAGGCTGATAACATCATTGTTGAACGGTTATAGACGGTCATTGTCTTTCAGTGACTTTTCACCATCTTGATTTCTGTCTGAGTCTGAGTATACCATGTGTCACAGAGTGCTGCATTCAAGTCCTCAGTGTAAGACAAAAAATATGACTGCTTGACTTGAAGTGGACGATTTAAACACTTAAAATGCCTGCAGACTATATACATGTTTTATATTTTATATGTATGCCAGCTGACTAATCACACCAGATAATATCATACTTTAGTTACCTCTTATGACAGAGCTTTTTGACAATGTTTCTTTAACCTGCAAACTTGTAACTGCTATGACCAAGCACACCTACAGAAATTGATACTTGGTGCATTTAGTTACACAAACCATCAGTGTGCATGTGCAAATATGGGTGTAACGTCAACATTTCTCAAAATGTACACTTTATATGTACAAAAAAACTGTCTATTTTAAAACTTCTCACTTTGGACAGCACTTCAAAATCAGTTTACAGATGGGTTATATATAGTATTTCAGCTTTCAAATATTAAAAATAATGACTTGTATTGGATTGTAACGATAGGAATTGACTTTATTTACACTGACAGTCCAGGGGGTGGGGGGTGGCCACTAGAGGGAGTAGTGAGTTACTCATGGACCAAAGCATGAGAAAGCAACGAGATGGGATGAAGGCTTACGAAAATATAAATTTATGTGATGCTATTATCTTTTATAAGTTGCCATTTGTTGATTCACAGTTCAGACTAAACTATTCTGACCTTGTTTGGACAATTCCAAACAGATTGTTAGTGCAGTTATTCACAACACAAACTGTGGTGACTTATGGATTTACTGACATTTTTCTGTCTAAAAAGAAAGCTGAGCTAACACAGCTTTAATGTAAACTATCAACTGATGCGGCACATGAAGATTTTAAGATGGTGTTATTTTGATGGATTGTTAAAACAACTAGCTCCGAGTTTTAGTGTGAAGAAGAAGAATTGATGATACCATAATACAGATGTGTGTAAACAATTAGCTCCATACTTTATTCAGTGGCTGATACAGTTTGTGGATGCATAACATTGGTTTTGGTAGATTTTCCTCTGCTGCTGAGAGTTTGGAATATCAATGCTACAAATAAAGTTTAAAATACTTCAAGTGGATGATAAAAAAGAATGAAAACAATGGAATGAAGGCCTCAATAATGGTATTCATATGGACAGAGCCTTGAGTAATACATACCTGTATTTGTTGGGCTGCTCACTGCTGTAGGTAAGGTGGGCGGCTCCCCCAGTACCAGTCGGACTCTCTTAGCGTGGGTTTTTCCCTGGTAGTGGGACTGGGCCACAATGGCAGATGTGAAGAACATATTACACAGAGTACAGCACTTGTTTCTGTCCACCTCTGTCTCTGCACAGTCCTACAGGAAGAGAGGAAAGAGAAAAAGTAAAATAGAGCAGTCGAGAGAGGTGTTGAAGGAGAAAAATGGCTCGCCGGGGATGAGGGGGAAAGGGAGGTGAAAGGGAAAAGAAATGGATGGAGGTGAAGAAAGTAAAGATGTGAAAATAGATGCAGCGTGACGTGAAGGTGAGAAAAGGAAAGAAGAGAGGAAAAGGAGAAGAGGAATAGAAAGATGTTCACAGTGCTGACCTCAGTGGGCTTTATCTCACTCTCACAAGCATATATGCGTGCACACACACCAAGCAAAGAGAGAGCTGATCAAATATTCATCTGTCTCTCTGGGCTCAGACTGTGGCTTGGCCCTTTCACCGCTGCTGGTTCATAACTAATGATGAGGGGGAGTCGTTCCCCATGGGAGTGTGGGAACACAAACAAAAAGACCAACTGCCTGATTGACACAAATGTACAAACACAAACACACAGACATGCAAATACATGAGATCACACAGTAAAGTCAAGGAATATTCCCCTTTGTCTAGCTATGTCTTCTGCAACTGGGACTGAATATAACCCATATAACTGAATATAATTTAAGACCCAAAGACCCAAACATCCACTTGTGGCCAAAACCATATACTGATCTAAAATCCAAAATACTTAATACCTGTTCATCCACTAATCCTATTAATACATGTAAACAACTGTGTAAAATACAGTTTGTCATCTTTTCATGGTCATCAGATATGACCCATTTGGAAATTCAGAGGCTCCGTAGTGAACATGGAAACACCATCATCTTCTACAATATTGATTCACCAGCAAAATCCATGGAGTTTGACCCACGACAGTGGATGGACACAATTGTTTTTACATTCAATTATTGATATCTTTGGAGAAAAAGTCACTTTTTCTTCTGTTTTTTGTTTCTGTTCTGATAAACTTTGAATTGCTTTAAGGAACATCTACATGATCAGTAAATTAAAAATGGGAAAATACACGATTTATACTGACAAAGGCAAAATATAGAGGATAGTATCATAATAAAGGGTGATAAATTGCTATAGAGAGATTAAACGGAGGCAAAAATGTATTTCGGAACTATCACAAAAGTAGCACTAGGTCTTTATGGGTTAAAGTGGCATCTATTAAAAATGGTGGGAAATGACTCCAATTATCAAGTTGCAGTAATGTAGGATTGAACCACAGCACCCGTCTGTTACTTCTGCCCTTAACAGACACACAGTGTTTGAAAAAAAGCCAACACATCCTGACAGATGCTCTGTAATACAATGCGTACTATGACTCCTTTTGCATAAAGAGCACAGAGCTCTGACCTCATCTGCATCCAACACCTTTGGTGAACTGGAACACTGACTGCGAGCTAGGTCTTCACACAGTGCCTGACTAACCCTGTTATGACGGAAGGAAAAACAGCCCTGGAGCCAGCAGGGTCTGAAGTGTTATGAAGGCATTTATTGCTGCATATAAATGTTCATGTGTCTGCATATTTTAACCAATTATAACATGATGTGCTTTCATCAACATATTTGAAGTATTAGAACAATGACAGAAACTACAAATTTTAAAGTGTCTTGAATATTGCGGAAAAATGGGCTTATGGAAGTTTAAAATTGTTATGTGATGTATTATGTGATTATCTTTGCTTAGTTACCCTTTTGTTGATCCCCAGTTAAGAATAAGCGGTGACAGTTCTAATCTTGTTTGAATGATTTCATACAGATCTTTAGGCTGTTTTCAAATGGGGTATCTGAGTCCATATCAGAGTATGCTGGACCCCAATGTCCACTTAATTTTATCAATGTGAGTGCAAAAGTTCCATGCACAGTACTAGGGGTGTAATGGCACAGACAAATTTCGGTTCAGTATGTGTTTGGTACAGGGGTCTTTGGTTCAATGCATTTTTTTTGGGGGGGGGGGGGGGGTATGCTCTGTAACTACCTGTAGGACATTTCTTCAAAAAACTGTTCAGTTATTTGTGCATGAACAGGTACTCCACATGCTTTGTATTTTTGTATTTTTAAATGTTCAACACTGTAATTTACTGAGAGTTTTTGAACACCTCACAGTATTCCCTGAGGGGCTGTGAACGTGACCTCACAGTAACACCACAGCAGAGGCATGGTGAAGGAAAAGAGGAGCAGGTTCACTTAATCACTTGATTTCACCAACTTGAGATAAAAAAAAAAAGACTTTTTTGCTATAAAGGATTCCATGGATTCTTGTGCCACAAAGCTGCAATATACTGAAAACTGAAAGTGAAACTTAACGCGCATCAAACATCTGGCCCAGCTTCTGTGCCTCTGTTATACTCCCTGTTGTCATGTTCTGTTTTTTTTTTGGTTTTTTTTTGCAGCGCTCAGAATTCGCTGCTGTTGAATGTATATAGAGGAAACGTGGGTTCTGCTTACCAAGTGTTTATGTTCTTCACATCGGCTACATGTATTCCTTCAGTACACCTCTGTATTGTACTGAAGGCCCCGAACTGAAACAGTTTGGGACAAACGACTGCACTGTTACACCCCTGGTGAGTATCGTACCCAAGTCCAGTTAAGAAGGTAGTCCTGGGTACGGACTGCACGGATTCCAGTACGGAATGTTGCAGTGTGAAAGCAATCTGTACCCAAGACTGGCAGTGACCTAATCACCATACCAGCCTTGGATCCTCACAGCACAGGGTCACCTTATCAACAGAACTGCTCAATGATATATCAGGGACAACGAAGGTCACTCTTCTTCTCTTAGCTTCAAACAGGCAAACAAAAAAAAATATTGCCCATCTTTTGGCCAAATGACAAATGAACAGGGCAGTTGCTCGGTTGATGACATAAGGGTTTGTCTTCTTCTGACTTTTGCATTTGTTAGATAGCTACAGAATTCCTTCCACACTGCCACCTACTGTATCGGCCCTGTAACACCCACTCCTTCTCGAGCATGAGCCACGGTACGCGCTTCTGAACGCAACATCTGTAGAAAAGGTGTGATTGTATCTAGGGATTAGTCTGGCGAGCGCCAGACTAAATCACAAGTGAGATTTAGACTGGAGACCACCCATTCATTTTTTCGTAGAGAGTTGTGGTTTCCGTAGCCGTTGATTGGGCGGTACAAATGTCTATCACTCACCGGGGAGAACCCATGCTGCCTTGCGCGCGATGACGTGTGTATCGCGACGAGGAGAATGAAGAAGCAAGAAGCCAGGAAATGATCTGCAAGAAGCGAAAACAACAATGGACGCTAAACGC
>JAQQZY010000008.1:9251733-9265979 GCA_030068375.1 Ostorhinchus rueppellii
GGCTCATTTGAACATTGTTAAGGAACACTTTTCTTAGATGAAATTGGTATTTCTTTAGGTGAATGAGAAATATCGCAGTATTATTGTTGTGACAATGCTGTACATCCATATCACATATCACAAGTTTTGCCAATATCGTGCAGTCATATATTCATTCATTCATTCATTCATTCATTCATTTATAACCTTTATTGAAACTCTGAAATATGTTAAGGATGTGACCTCAGTTATAATATAGCCAAGACAAAAAAACAAAAACAAAACCATTTGACACATAGGGCTGCATGATATTGGGAAAAACGGACATTGCAATTTTTTTTTAACCCTGCGAAATGAAAAAATATTCAGGAGTATATAATAGTTTTGTGGTGCTGATGTAACACTGAGGCCCTTTATAAGAAAGGACAGAGCCGTCTCTACTTCCTTAGGAGGCTCAGGTCCTTCAACATCTGCAGGACATTGCTGATGATGTTCTATGAGTCCGTGGTCTCTAGTGCCATCTTGTTTGCTGTGGTGTGCTGGGGCAGCAGACTGAGGGCTGTGGATGCAAATGGACTAAATAGACTCATCCGCAAAGCTGGTGATATAGTGGGGGTTGAAACTGGACTCTTTAGAGACATAATAGAGAGAAGGATGCTTCTGAAACTACGGAGCATCCTAAACATCATCACCCACCCCCTCCATCAGCTCCTGATCCAATACAGGAGCACACGGACCAACAGACTCAGACCACCCACCTCAAGAACTGAGCGCCACAGGAGATCTTTTCTCTCAGTGGCAATAAAACTGTACAATTCATTCGTCTAAATCCCAATTCATGTACACAACCCACTGTATGTAACAATAATGCACTTCTTGCACACTGCTCTTTTTTTTGCACCATGTACGTAGTCTTGTTTTATATTATATTTTATACTATTGTATTATATTGCACACAAACCAGTTTTATAGTGTTTATATTGTACATAGTCTTTTATTTTGCCCTTTCCTCTTTTCATTATGTGCATAGCCTTTCTGTCCCTTTCCCTGTTTGTGTCATTGAGTGGAACACTGATACGAACAGAATTTCCCTCGGGATAAATAAAGTATTTCTGATTCTGAAATGGTCAAACTAATTAGTTGTGTTACCTTTCATTGTGGCAACAAGATCATTTCAGATAACCAACGTTTTTGGATGGATGGATAGGATAGATAGATAGATAGACTATTAATCCTGAGGGAAATGTAAAAACACAGAGGAAAAATTCAACATAACACCAAGTCTTCAATTATGTTGATTTTCTCTTGTTCATTGCTCATTTTTCAATACTGTTACCAGCGACTCACTCCAAACTGATCAAGAATGATTGTGATTGGTGGATTACTGCACGGTGTGTATCAGGTACCCTTGAAACAAGATCACAATACAATGACTTGTCATTTGCCTCCTACATTACAGGATCTGCAGTGTGACTATTGCGCACACGTACATCGCGATGTCAACACTTAAACGATATATTGTGCAGCTCTAATACAATGGACATATCAGAAATACCATCGAATAAAAGTAACAAAGACCAATTAACAGAGAAGTCTACTGAAAAACAGGAGCAGCTGGAGGTAAAATAAGATGGAGTTACGGATTTAAAAGACAAAACATTTGAAACATATGATGCACATATCAGAAGTACCAAAAAGTAAAAGTGACAAAGATGAAGTAAAAACATCAGTATCTACTTAAAAACAGGAGCAGCTGGAGGTAAAATAAGAAGTGATTAAGAATAGAATAGAATAGAATAGAACTTTACTGGCATTGCACATATTTCAGAGCATTCTAGATTACAACCAACCAAGATCACATAAACACAGACATTGTCCTAATGATAAAAGTGTGGTGAGTTTCAGATGAATTTGGAGAATGTTCCAGGTTCAAGAAAAACTGGACTTTTTTTTTTTTTTTTCAGTACGTACTGAAGAAAGCTGCAGTATGAACCCATCCTTTGAGTGAGTGGGATAGACTTGGATTAAAAGATACTAAAAAAAAATTATATAAGACGGAAAACGGGAAAAAAAACCCCCAAAACATAATGATCAACAAAATGATGAAACAGGAGGATCAGGATGCAAACAGAAAGGTCCAGTTCCCTATATCAGCTCTTAGAATTTAAGAGCTTGTGGTCAGGTTATTGAAGTCATCCTGTCTGTGCGTGTTTTTCTTTGTGAGAATCACTGTAAACTAAAAATAGGCCGAGACATACTGTGGGGTTTATTTGGAATGACAGTGAGATGTCCTTGAAGCTGCAAAAAGCTGCTAAAATTTTAAAAATCAGGCTGCATCACACACAGATAAGAAGAATCTTCACAGATAATCCTGTTTCTAATCTCAAACATGCACAAACTACAAGATTTCCAAATACTGGGACATCACACACTATGAGACACTGGCCTATGGAGAGAGCAGGGCCTCAGGTGATCTCAGATGTAAATAAATAGAGGATGATGTGGTGCAACAACTTGCTTCACAGTGAAGAAAAAAACAGGATGCCAAACCAATCTGGATGATAAAATGGTTAAAAAGACTCGGTCAACATGGGAGAACTGGAGGTGAGATTTTAAGTGTCAGTTTTTATATCTGTCAAAAGTAGCTCGGTGATGCCGTCACATCTCTCATCGACTGTTGTGGTTCTGTAGTGAAAGTGCTAATGTAAGGATCCTGATTTTAACCCGTAAACACTCAAACATCCAGTACCCACTAAAAGTATTTACTGATCTAAAATGTTTAATACCTATTGATCCACTAATCCAATGTTTCTAGTAACTGATGACAACCAAAATAAAAACTTACTAATAAAAAACATATGGTGAGTTGACAGAGATGATCACATACATAAGACATTACAAACTGAAGCTCTGGTTCTGTTTATCTGTTAAATGTTCACTGTGGTCAGGTTCAGATGCTGCAGCTCTTTCATAATTCATACTTTGAGTTATTGTTTGTTCATTATTAATTGTCAGCCTTGTAAATATAAGCTGGACTGACTGTACATATCCTGACAAAGGAAAATCAAATTCTCACTTTGTGCAGTAATCTGAACCTGGCTTTTCTGCCTCCGTCCATAAAACTATACATTATATAGACTAAATGTCATCTAAAATTCCTGTTTTTTTTTGCAACATAGTATAGTAAAACATTACCTGATCAGGGTTTTCCCCAGAAATTTACAGTATCCTGTTGGTGGGGGTGGGGGGTAGTCTTATGCTTAAACCTCGTGATAGATGTAACTTTTCAAAGGAAAAACATGGCACTGGAAAATGGAGCGTGTCCCTGCAAACCCGATGGATTTTGGTAGATTTTAGCAAAATTATCGAGGGAAATTGAAAATGAGTATAGCGGCGCTGAGCTAGCAGTACCCTGGCGCAACGCCATTGTTCCATTTTCTGAGGAGAACTTTGATAATCAAACAAATTAATTTTAGCAAAAAAAAAAAAAAATTCTCAATTTTGAATGTCTGGGGTCGCCAGAAATTTGCCATGTTAATGGGGTCATGGGCCAAAAAGGGTTTGGAACAACTGCAATAATTTTATCAATAAATGTCAATAATTGGTGTCAAATACAGTTTGTCATCTTTTCATGGTCATCAGATATGACCCATTTGGATGTTCAGAGGCTCCGTAGTTACCATGGAAACACCATCATCTTCTACAGCATTGATTCACCAGTAAAACCCATGGAGTTGAATCACTGACTATGGATGGAAATGCTTGGTTCATGTTCAGTTAATGATATATTTTTCTACATCTACATGATCAGTAAATTAAATATAGGAAAATACCTGATTTATACTGACAAAATGCAAAATAGAAATGATATAGAAATAAATGGTGACCCATAAGGACCCACTGGGACAAATGTGTCCAAAATGAATGTTTCTCAATATTTAACTGTCCTTAAGTGCTTTATCACCATTTATTGTGCTGTTGTCTTCTGTATACTGGGTTTTTCTTTCAGTGAAAATCAGGTATTTTTCAACATTTAATTTACTAATCCTGCAGATATTCATAAAAGCTCAGAAAAGGGAAGAATAATGTTTGGGTCTTTAAGGGTTAAGAAAGGTTAGCTGTAGAGAAAGCCTCATTTGGGAGCTGACATAAAACTAGTGCTGAGTCTTTATGGGTTAATTCCTAAAATCAGACATGTTGGATATTCACATGGGTAGTCCTGATGAGTTTGTGAACAGTGTAGGGGGTACAAGATTTGATCTGTAAACCTCATAATCTGGGTTGAATGCTGTTACTGACTGTGGCCAGACAGCAGATTCCCCCTCTCTGGGGAAGACTGAAAATTGTCTAAATCAGCACAAAAATTTTGGCATAATGCACTTTAATGCAGAACACTGGAAGTCACCAGACATACTCTCAGCTGGGTCTGAATAAGGACTCAGGGGAGTGAATTAGGGTATTTGACAGCTCTGTGTGGTAATGCAACTATCTTACACTATACATATCACATACGACTTTATTGGCAGGGCCTTGTGTGTTGCATTTATGATCATATTGCACTGCTGGCACAAGATTAAATGGAGATGGTCTTTACGGTCGCATCTAAAGTCAAACATGTATTACTGTCTGACATTTATGTGCCAGGGTACAACTCAGGACTGAGATTTGCCAAGTGTAACTTTAGATTGGTGGAAGATGTACATGATTTAATTAGAGTGACAGACAGTTTATCAAATTTATTAAGATGGCTATATCCAGATGTACGCACTCCTCTGAGGCGAATCACTTTACTCTTTAACACGTATGATTCTGGTATTTTGTTTTGTAGATGAAGATGTACTAAGTGTATATCATGTCTGAATAGCACAAACAGAAAGCAAATGGGAGACTCTGACAAGACACTGTACTTGCTGCTCCAATGGTTACATTTGGACCCTCTACCCCCGGGACATCAACTCCCCTCCCCTCTCCCCACCTCACATGCCTCCTCAGTTGTCAGACTACTTTAATGCATTTTGTCAGTGCTTGTGTGTGTGTTTGTGCGTCTGGGTGTATGCTTGTGTTTATAGGTGTATAAATGGTCATGTAGTTGATGGCCCTGGGATATGGGCTAAAAGCGGGACCTTGTGTCACCATGGTTACCCTGCACTGACCCTCAGTATTCATCCAGCTCTAATGGACTATGCATGTCTCTTGTCTCTATCTGTTTTTTCTGTGTCCTCTAAAGTTGGAAAGAGACAAAAAGGGCAGAAGACAGTTATGCAAAATCCAATTCTGAATTCTGTGTTTTCAGCCTATATTTCGTACATGTTCAAGTTTACAGCAAACATCATCCAGCTTTACTATTTCCTAACATGGTCAGACAGTGGTGACAGACAGTGGTTTAATATTTAAAGGGAAGCAGCTTCCCTAAATCTGCAGCTCATCACTTTAACACTATCTGTAAAAGTATTTTCATCTGATATGTAACAAAATAAATTAACTTAAAAATGTGCAACTTCACTGTGTCTGTGTAATCACCCCTCTGTGATCTTGTGCTTATATAGAAACCTATTATTTTGGATTTTCAGATGATCGGACAACTATTTTCACAGCATCAGCCGCCAATTATTTCATGAGTCTTGTAAACAAATCATGAACACAGGCGCATCTGCAGTGCAGACAGCCTTGTCAGTGCTGCAGCTTTGAACAATGTTAGCACTCCACGTTTTTTATTTGAATTAAGTGCAATGCAGACAGAATGCAGAACAGATCTACAGACACAATAAAGACATTTGTGTTACTATAAGTTTGTCGATTTTGTGTGTTATTTGCCCTAATTATCATTCTAAAGTTGATGTATTTTATTAACATCATATTGCCAGTATATTTTGACTATTAGCTGCCCTGCTCACCACAAACGATTGAAAAACCCATATCAGTTGACCTTTAGTCCAAAGCAATTCCCACCCACAGAACTCCATCATTCGTTGTACATATTAAGCTCTGCCAACATTGAAATAAGAAAAGAACACTGATCACTTAACAGGCTCATATTTTGCTAAATTCACTTTTATTAGTCTTTGGTTCATTTATTCGTGTATTTGGACCCTAATATTTCCAAAAGTATGAATTTGAACCTTCCAGGTGCTGCAAAGCTATCTTTATATTCATTTTGGCAAAAAATCAGTGCATTTCTACAACCTGTTTGTTACATCTATAACTAGTTATGTCACAATATTTGCACATATATGGTCAAGACTTCTGATGAACCTTTCTCCAAGTACGTCATAATTGTTTGTCAGTAGCAGCTGTTGTAGTAAAAACTGAAAATATGTCCAAACTCTGAGCCAATTATCTAAAATATTCAGTTGCTGGTTGAACAGAACAGAGAAGCACAGCCAACAACATGGAGAGGGCAGGGCCTGAAGTGGCTCATGTGCATTTAAAGGGCCAGCGCTCAAAATGACTGTTCTGGTGTCATTACTCAGAAATAGGGTTGAAGATGGACCTGTGGAGTTGAATTAAGGAAGAATTCAGACCCAAGCAGAGCATTTACAGTTCATGTAGACCACAGGGAAATGTTTTAAAATAATTATTCTAATGATATTTTAAAAAAAAGCAAAATATTACTCCTTTAAATACTTATTTACTGTCAGTTCTTAAGAGTTCAAAATGAAAACTGACAGTAAGTATTGTTACAATAGTACTGAATTTGACTTTGCTTTATGAAACCAGACACTTAAAAGAATTGTTTGTTGGAAATTCCCTGCAATTTTTGTGATTTTATGCAGGTTGTGTTTGCTATCACCTAGTAGGAAAGGCTACAGACTCCCACAACCCTGCAAAGGATAAACGGGTACAAAAAAACATGATTGGATGTGTGTCACTTCAAATATTGGTGACTTGATGAATAATAATTAGTATTTGTTCATTGTGTCTCACATTAACACTATGCTAAAAAAAAAAAGAAAGAGGTGGTGTACATCACTATCTTCAATGAACAACATTTTGTATTCCTCAATTATTTCTATGTTTAGTCTATCCGCATAGTTGTTATATCTTACAGAAAACTCAGTGTGAATAAAAATGCCATAAGAATAGCATTGCCTTGACTTGGCCTCTCACTAACCCCTTCCTTCCAATTATTTTTTTGCCTTTTCACCTTGATCCGCTCACCTCTGCAGAGACTTTTTGTGGAGTGACAAGGGGAAACACAGTGACTCAGCTTGCCAATTTGTTTGTGCGACTCAAGGCAGTGTGTCTTTGTCAGGCTTGCAACAGAAATAGATTAGAATCAAGTGAATATAGTTGGTGCACATGCATGCAAACATACACATTGTCACTGTCCTTGCTTAATTCTCTCCAGATAAAACCCTTGTCCTCATTAGTGTGCTTGTTAATCCCAATTGCGCCTTGTAATCAAGGACGACCTCAATGCAGCACTAACACGCAAGTACACATTCACATACACACTCAGACATGCATTGTAGTTAAATAATGCACAGGGTGAGTATTTAATGGCAATTCATTAATTTACACTTAAGGAGTCTGCTGAGAGGTTTGCTACATTAAAAAAAGAGTGTGCGTGTTTATTTGTGGGCGAGTGATGAGCATTACCATACTGCATTAAGTATATGTATAATGGATGAGCACTGTTTGGAAAGTATGAGCACAAATTGGAACAAATAAGTCTAATGCAAAGTGTGGATTGGCCTGTCAATGCAGAGGTTGTAACAAATTTGTACTTTTTGTGGGTTCACTCCACTTCGTGCTCTTGTTTTGCATGTTTAGTAATGCAAATAGTTTAGACTGCACAAAAAAAAAAAAAAAATGGAGACAGCACTCACCTCATAGTGAGCAGTGCGCTGGGACTCGGAGATGAGCTGGGCATTGCAGATGTTACAGTAGCTCTCTGTGAACAAGCCTCCATCCACGACGCCCGCAGACTTCATCTTCATCTGAGACTACAAACAAAGACACACACCCAAACATACGCAAATGTGAATATGATTAAAATGCAGAATAAAATGTCAGTGAACCTTACAGTGTGCAGTAGAGGTACATGGGCATGAATACAGAGATAGTTTCCCTGTAGAATGACAGATGCATCCTGACAGTTCAGCCCAAAATATGTTGATCCCCTCTGTCAGAACATCCTCTCATGGCTGATTTTGGCTCCAGTCTTGGAAACAATGGCCTGAGGCTCTGGCTTCAGCTTGTGCATTTCGTTTTGTAATAATGTTTTATTTTTTTGTAGTTTTTAAAAATTAATTTAAAATTATGAAAACACAGTACATTGCCAAAGAAAAGGATTACACTGAATACATTATTGGCAATTACATATTGAGACATAGAACCTAATTTGTGACTTGATCTTCAGTCTCTCATCAGAAGTATTTGAACTTAGGGAACTGAGTTAAAATTAGAAAATGCAATAGGTATCCATACTTATGAAACATACCTACTGAAAATAATAAGAATAAATGTTTAAAAAAAAAAGTGTTCTCTCAGTAGAATAATTAACTTAGTGACTAAAAGTGTTCATACCACCCCGGTATATCTGATCTGATGCATGGACATACAGTATTAACGTTTGCTTTTAAAATCTCCCCTCCAGCTCAGACCAAGAGTTGGGGGAAAAACTATGAAAATAATCCCTAATACTATCATCACTTTCAGTTCATTTGCCTTTATGTTGCTATTATGGTCTGACTGAATACAGGATGAATGATGGTAGTCAACCATATAAAGCCTCTTTAAATTTATGTCTTATAACCATCACTCCCTAACGATGTTTATGCGCCGGTCATTAATGAGGAAAAATCCCAAATCATTTCACGGTAACATGAATTTTTATATGTTTTTCAGTTAGTTTTGCATGGTAACGTTAATAAATGCCACATCAACACAAACAAAAACCTTCAAATCAACTGCTGTTTCAACAAATTGAGCATTGTGTTAGTTCAAGCAGGCCACAAAGCCAAGCTCAACCCACAATCCCAGTACAATACAACTGAGAGTCTCAATGACAGCCCTTTTTACACATTCAGTTGGCAAATCTCATTCAGGCTGCCATATTTAAACTGCTTATCTTGGCTATGGCTGCTGCTTTAGCCTGTTTATCAAAGAGTACAACCTGCATTTCAACACATCTCTATCCCAGCTCCTCATTTACACATGTCTGGCTTAACCAGTGTCATGTTGTTGTTACTGATATCTGCTCTATTCTGTTCCTTAAGGACGGTCTTAGTGTTGGTCTCTGTTCCTTAGGCTTTCCACATATATCTGTCACCTAGCACAATTTACTCCAGAACAGAGACACATATCAAATGTGGCTATACCTACCATCTGAAAGACTAGATGTTAGCTTTGTAACCACCTGGTGTATCCATGGGTGAGTTATTCTACTGCCTCACACACAGAACACACACAGATGGACACGCATGTACAGACTGAAAATACTATTTTTAATATGGACTCTTAACTTGGGCATTGTACGGGCCACATGCAGCCTGATAGCAGACCCTGATTGGCCCACATGAGGTCATTGGCAAATTAAAAGTCAAGGCAAATATATGTCATCATACTAGATGCAACCAATACAAAGGCACTGCTTTTATTTTGAAGGGTCTGCTATATGAATGGTTTTTTTTGCATGTGTTTTCTGTACTTAGCATAAGGCTTATGCACTTTGTTGGTCAGCTGACACCAAAAAGAAAAAAACGATAGACTCGTTCAGAAGGCAGAGTTTTTAACAAGACATGGTCTGTAAGTATGTCTTTACTGAAGTCAAAGGTAAAGAAAAAGAACTGAGATTTGCAAACAAAGGTGTATGGATTTATTTGTTTGTTTTTTTCATGTACAGTTAATGTGGAGTTATTTTTGCATATTTTCAAAACATGTTTTGTGAGTATTCATTAAATAGTTGTTTTCTGTTCTCCGTATTTTCATTTTACTGTTTCAATTATTGTTTTCATAGAGATATATACTGAGCAGAGCTGCAAGTGTATTGATCCGGCCCTGAACAACTGTCAAAGTTTCTCATGTGGCCCCATAAGAAAATTAATTGCCCACCCCTGACTTAACACATAAACTTCCAAGATTTTCTGAAATGGCAAGAATAGGGATAAAACCTCCTGAGACCCAGCAATGCTTTTTTATCCTCTGTAGGGGACAAAGGTCTGACAGTTTTACACAAAAAAAAAGCTCTCTGTTGCAATGGACATTCCATTAAAAAAAAAAACTTGGAAAAATGCATCTAAAAAAAAAAACTTACATTATGCAGTTTCCAATCAAGACAATTGTTTAATATAAAAAAGCAAAAACTTTCACTTTCCTCAGTCTCAGGAGGTTAAAGTCTCTGAAGTAAACTGTTAAAAGGTCTCCAATAAGATTTCCTACAAAGAAACAGTGTCTTGTCCATGCTGGGATTGCCCATCCAGTAAACCTATGAAGAACTGAGCTTCCCAGTGGGAGCCGTTGTGTGGGTTCTTAACAACCTGGCAGTTGTGTTTCCTTGGCTTTTATACTGAGCACCATAATATAAAATGGTTTAATGATGTACTCTGGGGTCTTGTGTTCAATTTTCTATTCTTTTCATTATGTGTACCATGTAGTTGCTGCTCTGACAGGGTTAGGGTGACTAACGATGCTTGGGGGAACGGTATAGGAACATCGACCATTAAACTGGATGAGCTTCTTGCCCCAAGAAAGTGACAGGGAGAGGTGCTGCTGGGGCAAACGTGTTTCATAGCCTACAACGCACGAAAGCTGCAGAGGTCAGCTCTATGCAGTAACAAAAAGCCCTTTCAGATTGCATGGAAGTGTCCTGCGACTCGAAGGGTTAGTGATGAGATCAGACAAAATATACTCCATATGTCAGCAGGGAATAGTTCTGACGGAAATTGGTGTTCTTTATCTCAAGTCTAGTGTGTAATTACCTCCAGACAATGCACTTGCTGAACACTTCCATGCACACACATGTGAGTGCGTACACGCCTTAATACACAATGCAGAGTGCTGGTAATTAGTGCTGTCTGTTCTCCTTGTCTGTTTAACACACCTTGGACCTACCAATTAACTCCAGACATGCTGTATAGACACTTCCTTCTGTATCTCTCTGAACCTACATTATGACCCTCAAACATTAAAATTAAATGGTAACGCTGAGGAGCAAAAGTTGCTGCGATCACCTTAACGTGACGTGCTGAATAAGCTGCAAGAATCTGTGAGGCTTCACTCTGAAATGTCACTGATGACAACCCAAAGACTTGTTTTGTCTTGAGGCATGGGAACATTATTACCTCCAATAGTTGAAATGCCCAGTGAAACATGATGGAGCAGATATATTTTGGAGAGCGACACTTTAAATGTGCTGCAGAAATTGTGTCCTGATATCTATTTTTTTTTTTTTTTTTTTTTTTTTTTGGTAAGAGGAAGACCTTGTGCTGTCTGTCTGGATGTCAGCCAGAGAGAAGCAAGCCTATATTTTAATCTCCCGGATAATTAAAAGTGATTGTGACTGCAGAAATATCCTTATCTTCCTAATATCTCTATTACCTCTGATTATAACATGCAAGATGGAAGATGTAGACTAATTAATAGAGGCAATCTGTTGAGGAGATTAATGACATGGCAGACCCAAGGAAGCGAAAAGATGGAGGGATAGATAGTGGGGAAAATAATGAAAGAGGCAAGGAAAGAAAAAAAGTGAAAGGAAGGAAGAGCTGGATAATTGCTGCACTGAACATGATATCTTCATGTTACGTGGGCATACACCAGTGCTGCGTTGCATTTATTTAAAAAAATGACAGAATGAGCACATCTCTATTTTGTTAACATCATGTGGCTGCTGACCTACGACCATTTAGTGTCTTTAATGAGCTGGTAGTGCAGTGCTGTCCACACAAGCCACATATTCTTAATGATTTCTGAAACTGAAAATACAGCCGAGCTCTAATCAGGTTGATACCATCTACAGGAAAGATAAAGATTTGGGCTGCTCGATTATGGGGAAAAAAAAAAAAAATCAATATCACGATTATTTTAGTCAATATTGAAATCACAATTATTCAAACAATTAATTTTGAATTTCACAATGCATTCATTCAGCATTTCTCTCTCTCTCTCTCTCTCTCTCTCTCTCTCTCTCTCTCTCTCAAAAAACACTGTTATTGATTCTTTATGCAAAACATTCAAATTGAAAATAAATTTTGGCTACAAATATGTACTTTACAGCCGTTTTGCAATGGAATGGAATCTATTGTGCATGTGCGTCACTCAGAAATTGAGTAAAGAAAAATGGAAAATAAATCATTTCAACTCGATTATATGTTTTGAGATCGTTTGACAACAAAATCAAAAAAACTGTGATCAAAATTTGATTAATTGCACAGCCCTAATAAAGATTTCCTTTTTCTTTTTTTCAGCCAGATCAAAAAGGTTAAAGGAGAATTCCGGCCATTTTACAGACATCTGCTTGAGGTCAAAGAAAGTTGGCCAAAGGGAAAACCGGGAGAAATTTTCATGCGGGCTGCGCAAAGTTGGTCTCTTGCGCTGTTTTCCTCAAAAGCAGGTGTTACTGGGCAAGCTTTAAACCCTCTGTCAAAGTCTGAACTGCTATCAAAATGCCTCTGAGCGTAATGCCAGTGGTGTGTGGGTCCATACAAGTCGACCAAGACCACCCATTTAGCATGAACTAGCGCAGGCACCTTACAGTTTGAGCTTTTAGACAAAGCGCACCTACCTAAATTTTCTTCCAGTTTCCACAGCAGTCCGCACAAATCGATCACCGAGGTCATACAATCCTGTAATCCAAAATTGTCTTTTTCTCCAAGGAAAATGACCCCTGAACACTGTCATAATTATTATACTATGAAAACACACTGGAGTGGCTTTAACATCCAGTTCCCTACCGTGTTTACCCCTCCTGTCACATGGCAGTGTCGCGTAGGCTCATGGGAGACAATGTTGTGCAATACTACCACACTGATGGGCAGATCGTAGCTCACTTGAAGATTTGGCATGGATAGAGAAGTGCGTCTTGCACTTCACAAGTAATTTTCTAGAAAATGAGAGTTTGTGCCTTTCCTAATTGCGGGAACCCAACGAAAAGATATTTGGGGTTGAGTTTCCATCGCCTTCCCCTGCGCAACCAGGAGACTTTACCTCTGTGGCTTGTTGCCCTGCAACTGGATGTGGGCACTCGGCTCAAAACACTTTGGGAGAAAGATCACCGTGTTTGAAGTGAACATTTCGATGAGGACGACTTCACCGAAAAGAGTGCCAAACACTGATACTTGAAGGTGAATGCCATTCCAAAGGCAAAACGTCCAGCTGCCGACAAAGCAGAGGTAGGCTAAACTGTAAGGTGCCTGCGCTAGCTCATGCTAAATGGGTGGTCTTGGTCGACTTGTATGGACCCACACACCACGGGCATTACGCTCAGAGGCATTTTGATAGCAGTTCAGACTTTGACAGAGGGTTTAAAGCTTGCCCCGTAATGCCCGCTTTTGAGGAAAACCGGGCAAGAGACCAACTTTGTGCAGCCCGCATGAAAATTTCTCACGGTTTTTCCTTTGGCCAACTTTCTTTGACCTCAAGCAGATGTACTACGTTTGTAAAATGGCCGGAATTCTCCTTTACTGTTTTTACCTTTAGATGTTTCGGCTACAACCTGTGGCCAAAACTGTTTTCTCCAGGTTTGCCAGCTGACAAGACACACCACAGTAACATCAAGTGACCCTTCTGAGGAAGCCCACAGGTTGTAGCCAAGACATGTAAAGCACAGGTGTCAAACATGCTGCCCGGGGGCCAAATTCGGCCCGCCTAAGGGTTCAATCTGGCCCCTGGGATGAATGTGTGAAATGCAAAAATGACACTGAAGATATGAACAATAAAGTATTTTAAAATCATTTTAGGTTAATTTAATCTCCACTTGTTTGTTTTAGTGTAAAAAAAAAAAAAAAAAAAGTTAAATTACACAAACATTTATATTTACAAACTGGCCTTTTATTTAAAAAAAAATATGAATAAACTGAAATCTCTTAATAGAAGTTTGTGGAATTTTACTAATGTTCTACCTGCTATTTAATGCTGTGTGTTCTTGTAGATCCACTGTGGGCTGTATGTTATAAATAACATGTATAAATGATAAACTAATGTACTAACATATATTACTAAGGTAACATTGTTACAATAGGACTTATTTTACTTAAAGGTCCCATATTATGCCCCTTTTCAACATATTAAAATTGTTCTAAAGTGTGTAAAAGACATGTCTGCGA
>JAQQZY010000008.1:9269198-9280753 GCA_030068375.1 Ostorhinchus rueppellii
TTTCAAAATACCCCCCCCCCCCCCCCCTTTTTTTTTTTTTTTTTTTTTAACTTCCTATGCCCCTTCTAATGCTTCCTCCAAGATTAACAACCCTACCCTTTGTACGGTAGCAATCAAAGGTACTAGACCAGGGGGAATAAAGTCTTCAAAGGGACTGGAGCCTCAGTCTGAATCCAAATCCACATTCATTTTGTTTGCACTGCAGGAGCTTTCTTTGTACTCTTCTTACTAAATACTGCAAACTGCAAACATACACAAACTCAAATACTGCCAGAGCACAAACACACAAGTCTTTTTCATTTCTGTGCTATAGAAAGTCAGAAGGGAGAAACTAAATATCTATAATAACCGACAAATATATTCACCTTGCAGCTCTTTAGCATTCATCTCGTCAAACTAAACACCTATAGCAGAAAGTCTGAGGAGGCAGAGTGGGATATCAACAGAGAAATACGCAAGACCTTATT
The DNA here is from genome assembly GCA_030068375.1 of Ostorhinchus rueppellii. Classification (NCBI taxonomy): domain Eukaryota; kingdom Metazoa; phylum Chordata; class Actinopteri; order Kurtiformes; family Apogonidae; genus Ostorhinchus; species Ostorhinchus rueppellii. The sequence goes on from JAQQZY010000008.1 coordinate 9,269,666, forward strand.
TACGCCTGATAAGGACAATGCCTGTTAAATACCTTGGGATTGGATTTTAATTAAATCAGCCACATTTGGAGTTACTCTTGCTCACATTGTGATTTTCTTGATAGAGCCATGGCTCACATCTGTAACTATGACATTATTCTGGTATTGCAGGTTAGCTAGCCTGATTACAATTAGAAGAAATGAAAGATTAATATCTCCAGAGCCATTAAAAAGCAAACAGTTTAATGTCTGTCCAAACAAAGCTGAGCTGAAGTGCTATCCCAGGATCTGAATAGGAGTCAATGGTGAGAGACACATTTTTGATTATGGTGTTTGTCCAATTCCAACAATTTAATGAGCAAAGAAAGTCACAGTTTGTAGTAAAGATAAAGTAAGATCTAGTTGAATGTGAAACGGCTCAGTGGACTGCATCCTTCACATGTGATCCACAATACCACTGCTATATATCACTTCACTCTTAAAGATTGAGGGGAGAAAGTAATTAAAGGGGTTAAAATCAGTACAAATCTGGTCAAATTAAAGTTGCAAAGACATCGACTATCAGTCTGTTGACCAGTTTTGTCAACTCTACTCATTTTGGGTGTGTAGTTTCTTGGGATGTCCGAATCTGATCTAAGGATTGGGATCAGCTGCTGATCTTGCATTTTTTAGAAGATTGGATTTATTCTCGAGATAGGGTCGATCTGAGCCTGGTTCACTTTCTCTTTATGATCCAGTAGTGATGTATGAGTTGAGTTTTTTCCACCTGTGAGGATTTTGTGGAATACTTGACCAATCAAGCCGCCCTGCAAATAAACTGACATTCTTTTGACCCGACCAAATAACCCACAAGCAAATAACCCACTGATCCGCAAATCACTAGCGTACGGCATGGAATGCCAGACGAATACCTGGACGGACCTGTCCATAGACACACTACAGCAGTAGCAAACATACAGCCCCCGGGCCAAAGCTGGCCTGCCAAAGGTTCTAATTTAACCACAGTATGAATTTGGAAAGTGCAAAAACTACACTAAAGTTATTAAGAGTCAAAGGTGTCATACTTATTTTAGTTCAGGTTCCACATTCAACCCAATTGTGATCTCAAGTAAAATAATAGTATAATAAATAATTAATAAATAATGACTCCAAATTCAAATCAAAATTCCATTGTAAAAAGTCGGTATCAGATCAGTATCAGCAAAGCTAATCCTAAAAAAATCTGATTGGAAGCAAAAACAACCCACATCGGGACTTCATTTGTTGTTTCTCTGTTTATGTATTTTTACATTCTGATAATTTAACAGTTTAAAAAACAAAACTCGATCATCTGTCAAACAACACATACTGCACATATGTGAAACTGAAAATAAAACTATGGAGCACAACGTGAGACAGTGCCAACCACTGACTCAAATTTAAACAATGAAGTTGAATAGTCATGGAGATGTTAACATTAAAATAAGCTTTTGCTGCAAAATGCTGTTACTAACATCATGTCAGAATTTGAGTATGGGTTTTGTTCTGGAGGACAAAGATCTGATCATAATGACTATGAGAAAACATTAATGACACCAGGTGTAGAAGCAAAACAAAATGTTTTATTGTCTAGACCAAAATATCAGGTACTAATGGGGTCTGAATACGAAGTTTTTCCACTGAATCTGTGTTAATAGGGCTCTTTCACCACCACTGCTTACTATGCATTGTGTCCCAATTTTCTATCTACTGTGTGTTCAAGATATTTTTTCCTCCCTCTTGTTATGGCACACTTTGATCAACTCAGTAAAAACACCAAGTCCAATGACACTGCTTTCCATCTCTCTTGTCTCTTTCTCCTCTCACCAGCCTCCCTCTTCTTTCTCTCCCAGTGGTACAAATATGGCCTTGAGGGCACGGATTTTTCATGAGGGATGGAGTAGCCTAGACTTATCTACTTTTCAGAAAGTAGAGCAGATAAGCCAGTGTATGATGCACCTTACTACAAAAATGAAATCCATTGCAACTTCAAGATACACATTCACTCTCAGAGATACTATTCTAAATATACATGTATGTAATGAATAATTCTCTTGCTCTCATCTCTTGTATATTAAAAGAAGCAACACAAAGATATAGACCATGTGAGCCAGTGTGTCATTGGTGGTGTCACATCATAGTTTCACGGTGAGATTTTTTTTTTTTTTTTAAACTTGTCTTGTCCAGCATCCTGACAGCAGAATGATAGTCTGGCTGCCTTTTAGTGCTAAACAAATTTTGCTTTGCCAAAGGAAGCTTCATAAAGTATACAAGGCTTCCCTTGATATTCTACTGTCTTTATTTTGAGTTTTGTTAAAACACATTTTAATGCTGGACCTGACATGAGGTCATCACCATGCCCCTCACGGTGAGATTTTGTCTGTTATGTACTCTTCCATTTGGATATTCACAAATAGTGAACACCATGTTCTTGTCTTTAGAAAACTGCATTATTTCCTAAAACACAGTTTTTGTTTTTTGTTGTTTTTATGTTTCTATGTTTTTTTTGGTTTTTTTTTTTTTAATTTGGGGGGGTATTTTTAGATTTCTTAAGACAACACTCCAGCATGAACTGAGCCATCTGTAGCAATTACATTCATCTATCTATCCATCTTCTTCCTCTTATCTGGGTCTACGCAGAGAAAGCCAGACTTTCTTCTCCCCAGCTGCTGAGGCTTTACAACACCAAGGAAGAGACATAATCCTTCTAGCATGTCCTGGATCAGCCCTGGGGTCTGATTTCTCATGCCCAAACCACCTCCTCATCACTGTTACCAGGCATCTAGGAGACCAGATACCTGAAACACCTCAGCTGGCTCCACTGGATATGGAGGAGCAGCGATGCCACTCTTGAGTACCTCTCGGCTAAACTCCTGATACTATCTCTATGGAAAATCACTGTTACTTATATCTGCCGTATTGCTCCTTCAGTCACTGTCTATACCTCATATTCATAGGTGAGGGTAAGAAAAGTAAGGTTGACCGTACACTAGCAGCTTTTTGCTTTTTGGCTCAGCTCCTTCTTCACCACGACAGACTGGTACGGCATCTGCATCACTGCCAACACCATCACAATCTTCCTGTCCATCTCCTGCTAATTCTAGCCCAGAAACATTGAGAAACTTAAACCCCTCCCCTTGGGGCATCAGCTCATCCCCGACCCCTTTGTAAACCACGGCCTCAGAGTTGAGGGTTACAATTACAACATTAACAATTACTGTTGACATCATGTTAATGTGTGTGTTTTATTTATTTATTTAAAAATAACCTATATTTACTGTAATAGTGTAATAGTCCCCTATATGTATGTCTTTATATTCATTTCATATAACTGACTGGCTTTAAGACCTTTTATTCATGAGAGGTCTGTGATACTTTTATCTCTGAAAATTCCTCTCTGGGTCATTAGACGTTAATGGTATTAATAGCAGATCCTCTGCTCTAGGCCACACTATGTATTCATTAGAGGGTGAATAAAGACTTCAGAAAGTTAGATTTTCCCAGTTTGCTGAGCACATTTCTGTGTTCTTGTGTGCATGTGAGGGTGTGTGTGCAGCCTGTGTGTTCAGAAACAGACTGTTAGGCATACTGAGTTTAATGGGGGGAGACAAAAGGCGGTCTTAAGTTTGATTGGGGGTTGTTTTCCTACTGTAACATATGGGGGATGCTATGCGGGATGGCAAAAAACTGTTGGGGTCTCTCTGTTCAATTAGCAACTAATTGCATTGTTCTCGGTACATTTTTTCCCCAAATGTTCTCATCCTGTTTTGTGTGACTTTCGTGGTATAGTTTTCATCTTGCTATTATGACCTTAAAAGCTGTTAGCAAATACACTTTACAAAGAGAAGTTTTTTTTATTTCTGTTTTTGTGAAATTGTCAGTGGCTCTTGGCCTTGCACATAGCAAGTGCACTGCATTGTTGGACGCTTCTGGAAATTGTCATGACATTAGAAGTTTCAGACTGGCTAAACATTATTATTGGGAATTGCTTGGGGGTGCACCCGTGGCTATGGTAGACTTCAGCAAGTGTGCTTGGGTGAAACTGGCAGCATTTTTAGGTGTCACATTTATTTGTACAAACAACGGTACACAAATATAAACCTCGACGGGACATACAGCCACTAAGTTTTTCAGGAAAGAGATATGTTCTGACTCTCATGGATGAATATATTTTGTCTTGTCAGGTTCAAACACATACCAGGGCAACGGTCTATGAACTGATAAAGGTGTCAGAGGTGACTAGTCTGAAAATATCTCTATCTGTACTAAAGAGGGTGTTGCATCTTTGTAACCTGAGGGGCTGTTCCTCAAGGAGGGTACAAGTACTCAAAAACTACCTTAAAAAAAAAACTAAGGTTTGAGAGAGAGCAGCATGACACGTCTGTGGAAATGTTTCCTGTAATTATATGTAGGAGGAAGGCTGAGACTTTAACCCAAAAAAAAGATCATCATGAAAAACAAGGAGAGACATCATGCAGTGGTGTTGTTTTGATGTGCAAGGGATTGGTGCACTTAACCCATAAAGACCCAAACAGCCAATGGCGACTCTAAGCATCTATTCATCTATAATGTTTAATACCTGTTGATCCACTAATCCTATCAATTTGTGTAAATAACTGATGTAAAATACAGTTTTTCATTTTTTTTATGGTCATCAGATTTGACCCATTTAGACATTCAGAGGCTCTGTAGTTACCGTGGAAACACCGTCATCTTCTACAACATCGATTCACCAGTGACACCTATGGAGTTTGATCAATGATAGTGGAAGGGGACGCTTGGTTTATTTTCAATTATTAATGATGTATTTTGCTGAAAAAGTCACTTTTTCTTCAGTTTTTAACCCTTAACTTTAATCTGAGCTGTTATGAAAATCTACATTATTGGTAAATTAAATACACAGAAATACATGATTTGGACTGAACAAATGCAAAATACAGAGGATAATATTACTGCATAATAAACAGTGATAAATCACTTAAGAAACGTTAAATAGTGAGGAAAAATTCATTTGGGAACTGACACAAAAGTGGCACTGGGTTGTTATGGGTTAAAAAATGATGACACCATGAATTAGAATTATGCAGAGGTTTTGAAGCTAAATCTGAGGATATCACCCAGGAAGCTAAAGCATGGATGATCCTATATAGAACTCCAAAATTGTTCCAAAGCGCTCTAGGAGTTTTGGACTGCCTCTACAAAGTCCTGACTTTAGTTAAGTGGAAAATCTGTAGGCTCAACTGAAAATGTGTGTTTGTGTAAAGAGGCCCACCACTCTGACTCAACAGCATACTGAATCAAAGTCCTTGCAAATTGTCTGAGGCTTGTGCAAGGAAATTGGGGGTGTTTGATTGCAGTTACATAACTGAAAGACAGTGCCAGCAGAAGTTTGGAAAATGTATATAAACATTTAAAAAGGAAATAAATATGAATATCAGGTGGAAGCTAAAAATTTTCTCTGAAATGTAAAAATCACTTTTCAGAGCAGACTTCAATGGAAGTCAATAGTGCATCCTATTTTGGCAAAAACTGCACCTTATATGATGAGAGAAAGACATTTACAGTCAATTACAAGAAGCAAAACATTGAATTTTTACTTCAGTGGGACAAGAAACAAGACAACTGCATTTTCCTACCATGCACCATGGTCATGGAATAATTTTCAAAAAAGTCTTAAACCACAAACATTCATCTCTGTTAATGATTTTAAAAGTATTTTGGAGAATGATGTGAAGGGACCTGTCTTATGAATCTTCTCTAAAACTGAAGGAGTTTATTCCTTGACCCATGCTCTACATTTCCACTAAGTAACATGAAAATGGATGCTGTATTTTTTTTTCAGAATTTTGTGTGAAATGGGCAGATAAACAGCAATGATTAGCAAAGGTCATAGTTAACTGAAAAAACAAGACTTATGTAACCAAATGGAGTTTCATACATGAATTGTACCTTATCTTCCTTATTCTTTTACATCCCAAACCTCATCCCCAAGTGAAATTTCGATGAAAACCACACCTATAAGACCTGAGACTGCATTAGGGCCAAATTATGAAAAACCAATAAAACTGTCTTTTCAATAAAACACGGCATTAGAACATGTAGCATCTCTGAACGGAAATGCAGCTGTTACCTCTGGGTCTCTGCTAATTACAAAAGTTCTTTGAAGGCATTGAGTCAAATCAGAGTACCTGCAAAATATAACTGAATTCAATGTCATCATTATTGCATTCCTAAACCCAAAATAGTCACATGTGAGCAATACTGTATAGTATTTCCATGTACATCATCAGTAGGTGGATTACCATAAAACTGAGGAACTAATAGATTTCCCATGAGGCACCATGCTCCTCAAAACAAAAGACATGCATTTCCTAAGAGACCAACCTGGAGTGAAATGTGAAAATAATAAACTCAAAACATACTAAAAAGAAACATACAAAACGTAAAGGAAATCAGGCACATAATTGCAATGAATGGAAGAAGTGAAGTGACACGAGCCAAATAATGCTTGGTAATGACTTTCTCTCCATATTTTTCACTCTACTCTCACTCCCTTTCTCTCAGTCTCCAATATTACGCTGATATGACAGCAAACAGCTAATTAACATTACGCAATTTCCCTCTTACTAATTAGTAAAACAAGCTCCTTGTTCAGTGGCACAAAAGCCTCCATCAATTTGGGAACACTTTTAATTCATTTCAGAATCTCCCACTTACTTTAGGTCTTGCTCTGACTATAAAGCAGGTGTATGAATAGTTTTAGTCCAAAACATTTGAGAGCTAATGATGCATTTTGGTCCTTAGGGGACATGTAGAATAATGTCCTTGTAGGATCAACTGTCAATCTCACCGATCCAATTTATAAATGTGTGTTATGTGTGTGAGTGTGTTAAGTATATGGCTGTCAGTGCAGTGTATATGTACTTGGAAGAATATGGGCTGTTATGCTTGCAGGCATCCCTATAATATGCCAGAGGTGAGAAACAATTTATTTTTGCACCATTTTAAAGAGGTGTGCATCTCAGTGTGAATGTGTCCAACACTTCCTTTTATAAGGTGTGGGTGAAAGCCTACATTTAACCTTGACTGCTGCTGCTGTGTGAAATAATGATGTAGGTCAAGGTCACGGTTAATGCAAGGCTAACGCAGTGGTGTAAATCACTCTAAAGGACAAGCCCTGTGTAAAGGACAGTTCATGCTGGACTGGATACTCCTCCTGATTTCCTTGATTTCTAGTGTGTCAACCCATGCTCTTTTCATTAATTGTGTGGTTTTACAGACAGAATCCACATGGGATTTTAGGTTTGTGTTTGGCCCCTAAGTGGGACAGTGCTTCTGGAAAACTGGAAGTAAAACAAGAATCATAAATTTAGTCAGTCAGTTTAAGGCAGTATTTTTCAACATGGGGTCGCCTGGAATTCAAATAAGGTCACCTGAAATTTCTAGTAATTGATAAAAATAAAAAATTACTAACTAGAAAAGCACTTGGAGAGCGGAGACCTCTGCCAAGGTAGTGTTTGTACTTTTTTTTTTTTAAGGTAGTGTTTGTATTTTTCTCCACTAGATGGCACTGAATGACCTCATAGGCAGCTCTGTGCCGCCATACCCTATCTCCCAATGATAAAGAAACTGTTAAAAAAATTCCTGGATCCAGACGGTGATCCGGATCACCACCAAAATTTAATCACTTGTTCCTCGCCCCATTTCTAACAGTTAATGAAAATTTCATCCAAATCCATTCAGAACTCTTCAAGTTACTTTGAACACAAACGGACAAACAGATAAACACTGGCAAAAACATAACCTCCTTGGCGGAGGTAATACAAGTTATTTTTTTAATGATTCAATATATTTTTCATATAATTAAAACACCACACACTTTTCCTAATAAAAATCCAGTTCAAATGAAATGTTGGAGAGGGCATTTCTTGATTGACCCAATCATGTGACCGGAGACAGTCCCAAGCAGAAAACCAGACCAAAGAGAGAATAAAAGATTTCTTCACCTGCTTGGCCCCAATAAGATATCTCCAAGAGAAACTGAGAAGCAGACACCAAAAAGGTGCATTTATATGTATAATACAGCCTAAAAGTTGTCTAAAATTAACATTTATGCACAACATAGTATAGCAAACTATTACATGATCAAAAACAAATTAATTTTAGCAAAAAATGTCTCTGGTTTGAATGTCTGGGGTCTCCAGAAACTCATCACACTAAAATGGGGTCACGAGCCAAAAACAGGTTGGGAGCCGCTGGGTTAAGGAGATAACTCTGGTCCTAGAAATATACAGTGTAACAGAATTGAACTCAAATTCTGGAACCATCTGCACTCAAGCAGAAAGAAGTCTTTGCTGTAAAAGCCTGGCATTGTAACATGGCCTTCTGTATGGAGGTGACTCACTTCCATTAAAGATATAAAACATCTGCAGGCATCCTGAAGGACATGCCTGTTTCTGTGTCTGAAAGGTACAGGTTTGAAGTAAACTGTTAAAGTATGTAACAATACTTGTACTTGTAAACACAATTATTAAACCTTGGCTTCTCCTTGAGGAGTGGTCAGGAAATCAATAGATGGAATGGCAAAAGCAAGTGATGTAGCAAGAAAAGAAGCTATGAAATAGAAAAATAAGACATTTCTTGATCCTGTCACAGCCGTTATATACTAACAAAACATATAAACACACCCACACCTTTGGTAAACTCTAAAAGAACATTGTAGAGAGGTTGCTAATACCGCTTATTGATCTGGCATCGAGGATCTCGGAAGCATATGGAGGCTTCTAGGAAACTGATCCCTAAAAACAGGACATTGGTGCTAAAACTTCAAACTAGATGTAGACTAATGTTATGAAGTAAGGTAGGAAGCACTTTGGGTCTGTTTTTAAAAGATAAATATTTACTGAGGTAAGAGAAACAATTTTTCAGATAAAACACTTTTTTTTAATATTGTATCTGTATGTAACAGTAAAAAGGAACGAAAATTACACACTACAATTTTTCAATGTCTTTATTCTCTCACAGGTACGTATTGGGAATCGAACTAATTATGCAAGGAATATATAAATCACTCACAATTTATATGTGTTTAAATGAGCAGGTTCCACATGTAACGTGAGTGGACACGATGGGTTACACGCAAAACCTGGAATGAGACTGAGATTCATGAAAAACCTGCTTGTCTGGATTAGAAAAACCACTAGGATTGTCAATTTTAACACAGTGTCTTTATTTATAGCGGTACACAAGACCATTTCCAGCCATGCTTTCCAGATAAAATGCACTTACACTTAGGTAGCTTTTCCTGTCCCAATTATGGCCCAATTTTTGGCCCCAATATTTTATTAAAAATTCATTAATTTTGGGATGGCTCAGAGAGAGTTTAATTTTTTTTGCATTTATCTGAGGTCATCATTAGATACATCCTGGGGGGAAATATGTCTACATTTCTCTTTTATTATTGGGTGTAAAAAAGTTGGAAAAGTGCCAGGTACCAAAATGAACCCAGATTCACAGAAGCACCCATATGGTGGCTTATAATGGTCCATGCAGTTGAGAATACTCTATTACTAGGGGAAGAGCTTGTGCACAGAGGTAACCTGTCAATGAGGAGAGAGTATTTCTTTTATCCTACATCACAGGATCATGGCCACAGAGGTCTTTGTAGCCTTTTATCTCTATGTGAAACCCCTCACTGATGGTGACTGACAAGGACTTCTGTTAGATCTTCATCCACAACCCTCTGTCTTCCTCTGAGAACAACTCCTCCAAGACGCTCCTTTTTGTGCCAGGCAAGGTCTATCTTCATTTCCTCTCCTTCAGACACCTCCTTCTGCTGCTGCTCTAGCTCCCTGATGGTCCTGGTGATACTTCTGTCACATTGGCCTCTATCGTTGCGTTCCTCAGCCTCTTCCCTGTTGCATCTCTCTCACCGGTCTTCCTTTAAATCTGGGCTCCATTACTGTAGTCTCATGCAGGACCACTTGGAGGGATCTTCCCACATCTTCTCTTTGATGCTTACCACAAATGTAGCATCTAAATCCACCACAGTGAAGAGCTCTTCAGTCCTTGCAGGATGAATTCTGATAAGCTGAACAAAGGTCTGTGCCTTGTGGGAGTCGTCACTTTTCAGATGTGCCATGTTATTCTCGCTCATTGGATTTTCCTTTCATGGATCCAAAGCTTCTGTTGGGATCATTGCATACGACTCTGAAAAGCTTTCCCATTTACGTACGATGGGAACAATTCCATGTAATGAGCATTGTTAGGATCACCTCTTGTGTAATTTAACTCACATCATTGAGCGTTTAGCTTGCTCCATCTTTGTCTCTAACGGTATTCATGCCTATGCTGCTTGATACAGTGAGCTTCCCCTGCCACTCAAAGGCTCAAAGAAGCCTGTTTTTTTCTGTATTGGAAATAGTAAAAATGTATCAGACAATCATTTTAATCACTGACAGTATTTTGTGAGGTACAATGTACAATAAGCGATAGCAGAACAATTGCACTGTAGCCCAGTCATACTCTGGTTGTTAATAATTTTGCCCCATAGCCTATTTAATACCAAATTTCAACGCCCATTCCTAGACAGAACTGAGCAGTAAGTGAAAGAAACAGAAAGATAAGAGAGCCTGAAAGGATAACGACTAAGGATCTATATCTGTTTTATAACTGAAAAAGTGGACAGAGCCAGCCTTTGCCTTTTGGAGTACTTCTGTATTTTGGGTCAAGGATCAGACAGCCAAAATCAGATTCTTGATAGGACCAATACTTTTGCAGTTATTAGTTGTTTTTAAAATGACAATGGGCTTACAGGTGGCCCACGAATGAGTCCATTGACAGCCACAAACGGTGGTGTGTGTGTGTGCGCGCGTGCGTGCGTGCGTGGGGGGGTCAACAGAAACACCAGGACATGACGATAGAACAGAATCTGGCTGTGATCGCACACTAACAAGGTCAGTCTGGTTCTTACTGTGGCCTGGTTCCATTTCGCCGGTTTCCAGTCAGACCCAGCCTGCTCCGGGGGGGGGGGGGGGGGGGGGGGGGGGGGGGGGGGGGGGGGGGGGGGGGGGGGGGGGGGGGGGGGGGGGG
>JAQQZY010000008.1:9284908-9298276 GCA_030068375.1 Ostorhinchus rueppellii
TTTCCAGGAGAAGTAGAACTTTCAAAATCTGTCAAGTATTTACCATTCTTATGTCATTAAATACCTAAAACTGTGTATTATAAGAAAAGGACAAAAATGGAATTGAATTTTCTTCAATGTTCTTTTTATAAATTCTTAAAGTGCAAATTAAAAAAACAAAGTAGCAAGGAGTTACAGTAATTTGAAATACACATGCGCTGTGGTGCCACTGGTGATCCCTGTGGTTTGACGAGGGTTAACGGGATGGCCATGGCTCAGGAGGTAGAGAGGGTTGACCAGTAACCAAAGGGTTGGTGGTTCGAATCCCTCTGTCTTAGTCAGTCCATTGTGTTCTTCAGCCTCCTTGCATCCAGTTCCACTCAAACTGGTGTATAAATGCATATGAATATTTGTGGTGGTTGGAAACGCACATTTCCATCAGTCTGTCCCAAAACTACAAATGTCGTTTACCACCACCAGAGAGGCAATGTGACATCGAATGAATAATGGATCGATAATGTAAAGCTCTTTGGATGTCTAGGAAAAAAAACACCAGTGAGTCAGTCATCAAATAAAGTGAGTGTGATGAAGTCATACAGTAATGATGTAAAGTCCTACAAATATATAGTAGTAAAGTCAAACAAATATATAACATCACTACAAATGCATTCTATTCTGTTACTTTTGATTTCAATACAAAACAAAATGAGGGCCATCATATTTTTTCCTAATCTGTGTGTTACACCAGTAAGCTTAGCTCAGCTGCCCATTTCATCTACTGCTACTCCACTGCTTCTAGAACCTGTGGATTCTCATTGGTCAACATGTTGGTTATTATTATAAGTCTCTATGGTGTTTTTCTTTTTAAAAACAGGTCACATATTTGCTTTTAAGTGTATTCTACCATGTTTTATGCTTCTCTTTTTTCATTTCATTATGTTGCATGGTACCTTAGTAGAGAGGCCTTGACTCTTTTTTGCTGAAGGTGATTTTCTTGTGTTGGCACAGAGAATGAATGAGAGGATGCACTGTTTGTTGTTCAGACTAAAACTCATCTTGATTAAAAAAAAAAAAAATCAACAGCTTCATTATTTCAGTTATGACTGAATCATCACTTGCCACTGTATAACTGAATAAAAAAGTGCATATCCAAAATCTAGAAATGGAAAATATCAAACCAGAGAAGTTGAATATTTGGTTCAAGTTTAACTTTTTGGAGCGTTTTCCCTTTATAGATTTTTAATTTAGTCTCTCATATAGACTAAACAAATGCAATCTCTATGGTACTCAATAGATTAATAAGTGATTCCAATAAATATATATATATAAACCATAGTTTCAGCCTCACCTAAATTTAACAAAATTCATCTTACAAACTATTGCCTTTTTCAGTCGTGTGCTGTGACTCTTGGCTTTAATTCACAGAACATCCCATTGTTACATGAGAGAATTATCTAGTTTATTTCATCCACAAGCGGCCTGTGTACATAAAACACAGATTTTATGGTAAGTTATTTGACATAAGCCATTTCCCATATGTAAACACTACACTACATTGATTTAAAATGGCCTGAAAGCATACTAAACATTAAACATGAAACTGTGCTGTGTTCCAGCCAAACACTCAAAGGAATATGCTGCTGATATGCTGATGATGAATGACCTACTATGTGTGTGTGAGCTTAGACTACATGCTGTGATTGTGCTTCACATACATGTTCTAAATAGAGCATGACCTTGGCACACCTACGAAGCTCTTACCAAGTGTTTACGCTTTTGTTACCCTTCAGTAACTGTGTGAGTATCGTTTTCTATTAGACTTATGAAGTTTAGTTAAAGATAAAGACAATGAATTCTACATCTGATAAGCATATTTTTCACTTTTCACTCACGAATGTATGTAGAACAACAACAATGCTTGGCTCCCCTCTTCTCTTTTCATCCCTGTCTGGCACATGGCCACTTTCCAACCATAGTGATGGAGCAAAAGAAAATTGATTTCTAAAGAGCTCTGTCTGCTCTGCCCGGATATGAAATGTGCAACCAGTTATTAGTACAACACTGATATTAACATAACACGACGGCCGTGTCAAGATATGTAGAAAAGATGTCTCTTCAGTTCCTTCTAAGAGATGAAACAGGGCTAAAAAAATAAACTGCCACTTGTTCAAAGCGTGTGACATCAGTATTGATGCACAATTGTGATGATGACCTGCTTTGTCTGAGAGGAAAACGGAGCTCAGAAAGCTCTTTGAGAAGGTTGGCATCACACTGATGCAGCCATGAAACAGACAGACTCAATATCTTGATCGCACAGCAGGTGGTTCCATACGAGTTATTATGCTACTATTAATGAATGTACACTAAGAAAGGTCAAACAGGCCACAGACTGATGCACATGGACACACACCCACATCAACAAAGATCCGCTCATGTACATGATCAGCAGAAAGGTCACATACAGTTTGTGAGAACAAAGATATGCAGCCTGTTGCTATGGAGCAGTCCTGGAGGAAAATGTACACGTACAAGACACACACCTACACACAATGCTCTATCACTCCTAAAGAAACTGGAGCAATGGGAAGACAAGTGCACGCACATTCACGCAATCGCTCAATCAATCCTTGTCGTATTAAAGAAAGCACAGAAGTAGCAGGCACTTTTCCAAAGCATCACTGCCTCGATCATCGCTCTCGAACTGTGTGAGCTCCACAGTTTACATCTTCTTTGTGCGTGAGTGCTCGTATGTATGTATAGAAGGAAATTGTGCCACTTTTCAAGAACAACACCACTTCCTCGCCTATTCCTCCAGGACGGGATAAATTATGCCAGTCGGTTAATCACATTCTCCCCCCTCAGCACCCTGAGAGTCAAAACAGAAAGCAGGGGAAAGAAAAGACTACTTCTAGAGGGCTTTAAAGCTGGGAACAACTGCCATGAATATGTTACTCATTGTGAGCATCCTAATTAACTTGTTTTTGTTTTAATTTTACTATTTACATTCTTTCTTTGTACAACACGATATCATGAATATACACGCCATACATGCCACTGTTAATTGGCATGTTATCTCTAAGCATTATAAGCTTTCCACGTGCATTTTCATGCTGTGTCAAATACCACATGATTAGCGGTTAGGGTTACGGTTAGGCTAGGGTTTGGGTTAGTGGTTACAGATATGTAAACCGGAGATCTTGGCATAAATCGACACAAAATCAAATGGCGTTGAATAACACGCAAAAGGATGAAAATGCAATATGTATAGCACGCCAAATACTGCAAGAACTGCCATGACATACAATGCGATTTCATGAGATCAGTCTACTTTGTATGATAAACACAGATACAAGTTTTAACAGGTGCAACAATACTGTCGACAGTAATCCTCTTTCGATACAAAACAAAAATAGCCACCTCTAATGCAACGACTACATCATTTAATCAGTGATAAGTAAATACCTTTCAGTGATCATCAAAAATAACTTGTCAGTCAATAACACCTCCTTTTGCATGTTTTTGTACTAAATATATTAGTCCAGTTTAGTGTTGAATTGTGCTTTTTGCTGTTCCCCTGCACTATGTCGTGCAGAGTATTTATCAGTTGCATCAACTTTAACCCATAAAGACCCAAACGTCCACCATTGACCAAACAATCTACTGATCTAAAATGTTTAATATCCATTGATCCACTAATCTAATCAAAACATGTAAATAATTGTGTGTAAAATACAGTTTGTCATCTTTTCATGGTCATCAGATATGATCCATTTGGACCTGTCTTCTACAACATTGATTCACCAGTAAGTACCAGTAATGGAGTTGGGTCAATGAAAGTGGATGGACACACTCAGTTTATGTTCAGTTAATGATATAATTGCTGAAAAAAATAACTTTTTCTGTAGTTTTCTCTGTTTTTGATATAATAACCCTCAACGTTATTCTGAGCTTTAATGAACATCTACATGATTAGTAAATTAAATATGGAAAAATACCTGATTTTCACTGAAAAAACACAAAATACATAAGGTAGTATTACAGTAAATAGTGATAAATCACCTAAGGAAAGCTAAAAATAGAGAAAAATTCCTTTGGGAACTGCCACAAAAGTAACACTGGGTCCTCATGGGTTAAGTATAAAACAGTATAAGGTGTATTCATGTCCATTTCTTCTGCTCTGTTTCATTGTTGCTCAAGGACACACTGCCACTCTGCAGCAGTGACCTGAAGTACAGCAGAAGTCGGTCTGTGCAAAATCGATCACTGCACAGGACTAAAACTCTACTGTGTGGATTTCTGATCAATAACTGTATGTAAACAGAGTATGAAGTCTCAGCTCTAGCTACATATGGAAGAACACACTTGGCGCATCTTCATGAGGTGGCTTGCTGTGAGTCGTAAGGACCCAGTGCTGCTTCTACAGAAGTTCCCAACTGAAATGTTCTGTTTAATCTGATTTATCACCATTTATTATAATATCACCCTCTGTATTTTGTGTTTTTGCTGTATAAATCATGTATTTTCCTATACATAATCTTTGATCCTGTAGATGTTCATAAAAGCTCAGATTAAAGTTATGTTTTATTATATCAGAAACAGGGAAAACTGAAGAAAAAGTGACTTTTTCAACAAAATATATCATTAATTGAACATAAAACAAGGGTCTCCATTTACAGTCATTAATCAAACTCCATGGGTTTTACTGGTGAGTGATTGTTGTAGAAGATGACGGTGTTTCCGCGTTCACTATGAAGGCTCTGAACGTCCAAGTGGGTCAAAACTGATGGCCATGAAAAGATAAACTGCATTTTACACCAATTATTTATATTCATGAATTGATAAGATTAGTGGATCAACAGGTTTGATCAGTAAATGGTTTTGTTCACCAGTGGCTCTTTGGGTTTTTATGGGTTGAAAAAGGGCATTTTCTGAGAATTGAAAAGACGGCAGCATGTGAGGACAGTGAATTGTTGGCTTTTTGACGCTTCTCAATGCGTCTGAATGAGTGATATTTAAGGAGCGTCTGTGTCTGCAAGGGTCTGCTCTGGTGACAGACGTGCGAGGGCTGTGCAAAGACCATAAGCTGGTATCATCCTTCCACAGACGCCCAGTATAAGGCCGAGTGAACATTCTTCTCAAAGTGACAAATGCTTGCAGAGAGGGCTTTCAGTGCGATGGATGTCATGGGTGTCACATCTAATCCGTATTACGCACAACATTCATCTCATTTTACTATACTACATGGTCATTACTGAAGACTTAAAATGTGCAATGCATTAAAACTTTTCTTTGCTAAATCAGGTTGAAAATGCATGCAGCTGCTGCACTGTGGTTGGTGTTTTCCTTTCAGAAACACTTCACTTGCTCATCAGATAAAGTTGCAGCGAATTCATGCAACACCTGCAAACAGGCATCGGTGGCTCTGATGAATGAGCTGCCGTATGACTAGATCCTGTAAGAAAATAATTTGCATACAAAGGGAAAACAAGGTAAAATGTTAATATCATAGTGGCTCGTATGCGTCAGTTTGGACAGAATGACGCCAAGTTTGAAGTGAAAGCTGAACTCCACAGACGCTCACTGTCCCAGAAGAATTATTTAAGAAATGCGAGTTATTTCCGGTAGAAGATCAACGTTTTGACCCATACGTGAGTGGATACAGGCTGAAAAAAGGTGGGTGTTGTATCTGTTGAACTACTAATATTTGGAGTCCATCACTCACCTTGCGCAGAGGCAGTGACTCCTCTCAGCCAAACCGACAACCATCCGCAAAATCCTCAAACGCACCTGTTCGGTAAAATCCGCTCAAACTCAGCCGGATACTTTATTTCTCCGAGCCGGGGCTGATATTCGGTTCAGATTTTTATTTATATTTTAGCTGCTTTTTTTTGTTTGTTTTTTCTTTCCTTTTTTCTTTCCTCCTCCTCGTGCCGCCTCTTCCTCCAGAGGAAAAAAAAAAAAAAACACTCCCTCGTGCTGCTCTGTCGTGATGCGCGTGTCCTCTAGCGGCTTCCCTCTCCGTTCAACCGCGGAGGTAAAAGACGCAGATATCATCCACTTCTACTCCGAGTTCAGAGAAACAAACACAGACAAAGTATCCCGGAGTGTCAGGAGGAGAAGTGTGAGCAGCCTTTTAACGGGATGAATGGAAGACACAAAGCGCTCTCGGCTTACACGCGCTGTGATAGTGTACCGCGCTCCACTCGCGGACTGAGTGAGTGAGTGAGTGTGGGAGCATTGGTCGAGTGAGTAGGTTTCCGCACAGTGCACCAACATGAATATCATCTTACATAAATTACACTGACACACAGCTACAACACTCCCTTCATCAGCTGCGATCATTGCAGTTTTGGTCCAACTGTAAGTTGCACGTGTCATTGTCTGACATTTTTCCATTTTATGGTGTAATTATTATAAGTGTAGATTATGTATTGTGAGGCTAAATGATGCTATTCTTAACTCTCTTTTTCAGTTAAACAATGCACATCTCGAACTGGTTGTAGTTATTATTATTATTATTATTATTATTATTATTATTATTATTATTATTATTATTATTATTACTACTACTTCTACTACTACTAATATAATAATTAGTGCTGTCAAACGATTAAAATGTTTAACCCTTTCATGCATAGTGGTCATTACATTGGACAGCTTTTCAAAGCTGTTCTCTTATATATTTATGGGTTTTGTTATTTTAGTTCCATATCAGACAACATAGTGGACACTTATGCATCATCCCATACACTGTGATTCATACCATCACTATGCTGTTATTGATAAACCTGATCTAAAGTAAAATGTTTTAGGGTAAATAAACAAGCAAAAACAGTTGGTTTTTTGTTGGTGGTTTTTTTTTGTTGTTGTTTGTTTGTTTGTTTGTTTTTGTTTTTGGCATATTATCTCCAGTGAATAATAACTAGTATTAGAGTATGGTAAAATGTGGGGAAACATCTGATTAGCAGCATTAAAAAAGTTTTTATTGCAGTTTTTCATATCACTTTCTTATATTAGGTTTTAAATACATGTTTATTTGGTTCAAAAATTAAATGCATGATGTCTGGCTGAATGGACAAAACAAAAACTCAATCACTTTTTTGTTCATATCTAAAGAGCAATAAAACACTCAGGAACTATATCTTGACTAAGGTTGTCAAAAATTCATCACAGGGTTGCTGTGGATTAATTTACATTAATCATGATTGAATATCATTCATTTTTAATCTATATTAGTCACGTTTCGTTTTGCATGAGCAAACAAACTCAAGAAAAGGGAAATATATATGCACTCAACACATTCAACAAAACAACTTGAAACAATTGCTCAATCTTGTTTTTGTTTTGTACTTATATTTCCATTGAGAGGGTCAACGTGTTGTTTAGCATCTTCCATATTTATGGATTGGTTCTGCTGCCTATCACTAGTGGATCAACTGCCCATTTGAGCATGCGCAACGATACCACTATTTGGAGAAACTGCCCAAAATGTGTTGCCAGAGATGTTCAGAGTTATTTTGTGCTACAGATGGGTTAATTGTGCTAAACTTTTTAATCAGATTAATCATGATGATGGATTAAACTGCATTAATACATTAAGTTTGACAGCCCTAATAATAATACAGTGGAAGATCTGTAGAGGGTATGGCAAGGCAAGTTTATTTGTATAGTACTATTCATAACCATGATGCTTAAGAGGAATAAAAGACAACTTACAAATACATAGGCAGGAATACAGGGGCTTGTCTAATATAATCACAGAGGCTATTTCAGATTTTGGCAGCATGAAACTGATGGGCTGCTTCTTCCTGTTTAGTACTAACTCAAGGCATGAGCAGAAGGCCTTTCCCTCAAGTTCTCAGATTTCCAGATGGTTCATATGGCAGTAGCATGTCTGAAAAATGGTATGAACACCAGCTGACAACTGTTTCAGAGTGACCACGTGCCATCCTGTGGGATATGCCAATCGAAAGGAATCAAAGCCAACAGGCCAGATATTATAATCAAAGACAAGAAGAAATAGCAGTGCATACTGATTAACAAAGCTATCACATCACAAAGAAAAACCTCTGTCACGTTATCCGAAAAACTTTCATAATACAAAGACCAGGAAATTGAAATCAGTAAAATGTGGGAAATGAAGGTACATACTATACCAGTTGTTATCAGAGCACTTATTAAAAAAGACCTCAACAAGTTTGCTGCGACACATCTTGTCTCTCAACACAAGAAGCACTTAAAAGAGTTAGAATGATAATAATTATACATTTATCTATAAAGCATTTTCCACCAGAGTCCTGTCTATCAAATGGAATATACCGTATTGGAGAAAATGTTTTCATAGACCCTTAAAATTTTACATAATCTCAAATATTATTATAGAAAATGTACGGAAATATCTTTTTTGTCTTTCAAAATGTGTGGCTGCATCGGTCGGACACAGACAAATGCTATTTATTTTTACTCCTAATATATGCATTTGTGACATCATGATTGGATTATAGTAATACCCTTTGTTCTGGTTTGTTATAGAGGACTACTCAAGATCTGCAAAATGAACTGGACCAGGTAAGTTTGCATACATTACTCCGATGCTGACCTCTCTTCATTAGCTACAGGTCCAGGTCAGAGCTGATTTTACAGGGCTGCTGCTCATATATAAACTTGTTAATGGTATAGAGGCCCAAATGCACAAAACAGGACCAATATGTACATAATATGTGTCAAAGTCAGCAGGTTGTCTCATGGTTGGGAACCCTGGAGCAGTTGGGGGTTCATTGCCTTGCACAAGGGGATCTCAGCAGTGCGTGAACTGACACCTCTCCAACTACTAGTTCACTTGTACTAACTTGTACAGGATGAGGATTGAACCTGAAACGCTCTGGTTCCCAAGCTGATTCTCTTCTATTTGAAGTGAATAATAGCCTGGTAGGCCGAACTATCCATGAACTGTATAGTCTGGAATCAGACCATTGAGAGAGCTGAAGCCTGTGGGTGGATTCAACCGTTGTCGTTCAAACTGTTCCTGCATGTAATAGGCCAGATCTACGACTAATCAGAGCAACTGACAGTGTGATGTATTCAGAGCTACAAGCAGAGCCAGCTGGTATATTAGACTTTTACCGTAGCTGGTCGGCAAAACAGCAAATACATCCTTCTTCAAAACGATTGACTTGAGTGCTTCTTTCTGCTCAACTTTCAAAGAAAAGCCCAAGTCTAACTCTTAAAACTTTTAACTTAAAATTTGTGACAAAAGCTGATTCAAACGAGTGCAGTTCGTTCCACATCCATCTTTGTTACTCTCTATGGTTGTTCTGCTATCTTGCCCTCACACAGCCCTCTTGTCATTGTGCAAAGCCCGCCCCAACCACTTGCTACACAGACAGAGCATTTTGATTGGTCCGCCATACTTTGTGTCGGACCAATGATGGGCTCCCACCATGTGATGCTTGACCACAAGCTCGGCAAGAATATTTTCTGCCATTATGTGGTCTAGATTTCTAGGCTAAGTAAATAGAAGAGCCAACCCTCATATAGCAGTAGCAGGGGGCAGTCATGGCCTAGAAGTTTGGAGAAGGTCGACTTGTGACTGAAGGGATGCTGAGTAGGTTATCCAGCCCAGCCAAGACATTGCTCACTGATGTACCCTTGAGCAAGACACTCACCAACCCTCAGGGACACAACATGGCAGCTCACCACACCCAGACTGTACTCTTGCATGTTCAGATACTGATGAGTTTAACGTAAAGGGTCGATTTCAGTGTGTGTTGCAGGTCCACACACAAAGTATATACTGACAAAGAAAGAGTCTTAAACAAGTGTACCTTTTAACTTTGCTCTAAATACATCAACCAAACATCAAACATACCTCCCTGTTATCAAGAGGCAGACAGTTCCAAAAAGAACTTGCACTTTTTGGAGACCTTAGGACACACACAGAAGGCCAGACTCCTTTGAACTCAATGAACATGCAGACACATACAATTTACACCAAATCAGATTAATATGAAAGTGCTACAAGTGGGGGGTAATGCCTTAAAATTAGTTCTGACCTGTACCGGAAGTCAATGAACAGAGGTCAGCACCGTAGAATTATGTTCAATCTTACTTGTTCCAGTTCAATTCATAGACCTTGAGTACTCTTCAACAAGAAACTGAAGAAAAAGAGTTTTACAATAATCCAATCCAGATGTCACAAATGCATGGATTAGGATCTCTGTATCCTTAAATGACAAGGCAGTTCTGATCTTAGCAATATTTCTCAAATTAAAAAAAGATGATTCTGGTGACCCTCATATAAAGTGGAAGTGTCTTATCAAAAAGCACAGAAAAGTTATTTGAATTCTTTTGTGTTTTCCTGCCCTTTTTTCCCAGCATACAATTGAATAACTGCGGAAGAGCCCAGTGGACAGGTCGTAAGACTAAGTTGCAGGTAGCTGCATAAGCCATCACACTGCAGGATTGTAATTTGCTTGAAAAGTCGAGTGTAGATTGCGTCAGATATTTTGGCTTGCTACATCAATAAAAACACAGATGTTACCTGCCAAATATCACTTGGTATTAAACACAAACTGCCAATGAGAACGTCCTCTAACAGTTTATTTAGGACCCTAAATTTAAAGCTCTTTTATACAGTTTATAAGTCTACCCTGGAGCTTTATTTAACATGAGTGTGCTGCCAAATGTGATCTCAACTCACATAATATGTAGTGTATGTGTGGTTGTAAAGCTTGTCATTTGTATGGTTGTGATCTTGGGCTATGTATAACTGTGGGAAATGTCATTTCTGTAGCTGTATATTTAAGAGCGTGTTTATGTCTTGCAAAACACATTTTAACCTTATGATAAAGTCATATTGTTTAAGAGGAATGATGACTCTACTGAACTTTAGAACCAGCATGTGCCAACAAAGGCCTTGGAAGTAATATAACCTAATATAATGCAGTCAAATGTCCCCGTGAAGAAAAAATATCATACATTAGCAGAATCTATACACTTTTATGAATATATAATATAAAAGAGGACGTTTTCTGTTTGAAAGCTTGTATTTGGGGCTTGGACCTTTGATCAAACAAACCTTTGAGACATTTTTTTTTTTTTTTTTTAATTAAAGCTACAATGTGTACATTTTAAGTTCTAAAAAGGACTAGGCTCATGTTCTATGTCTTGTCTTATGTACTTACACTTCGTCAAAATTCAATTAAATAAAATCTATAATTTTAATAAATCTAATATCACTGAACATAATGTGAATATGTTTTCATGCATCATCTCATCAGCAGATACATTTTCATCATCAGTGGATCATGATGCACAATTCCAATGATCATAAGCTACTTCTCAAGGTCTATCTTATTCATTTTTTTATTTATTGTTATTAGAAGTCCCCTAGTGGCAGAAATTACACATTTTGCATTTTACACAATAACTAATTGTCTGTAAAAGCAATAGATTTTGGCCCATTGCATTTTCTTATTTGTTTGTTGTAGTGTTTTTTCCAAAATGCTGACTAATCATCAGATGCTCTACTGCATTAGGAAAATTATGGTAGTAAATATAACGGTAAATTTAATATTAAATATAGTCTTGCATCTTTTACAAATAATTATCTTAGCAAAACCCAATAGCTGAGAATAAGGACGTTTTGGTAGGACATATTTATAGTATTTGGAGCGCATAAACCATCCCCCTTGAATCTCAGTCAAACTAAGACAGCATTACAAAGCTATGAATCACAGTCCAACTTCCAGAAACTCTGTGGTTTGTGCCAGAATGCTTTTCAGAGCCAACAATAACCACCCTTGATCTATCAAAAATGGAGTTAATTCAGTGTGGAGTGCAAACACTTCCCAAACAATCATATGCACCAAATTTGGAGCTTAACTGAAAAGAATGACATTGCTATGCCCCTTTTTTCTAATTTTTCTGTTCGATTATCCCAAGTCTTTTTGAAATGCCATTTTCTCGCTGGTGTATGGATGTGTATTCACTCAGAGAGAATAGGCGCCTATTACACGCTTTCAGAGGCTGTGACAGCAGCCCTCAGTGAGGAAGCCAAACACTTCACAGCTCAGACAATGTAACCGGGTAGACACACACATGCACATGCACTCGCAGAACTAAATACACACGAACCTACTGACACAATGCACATCGACGAGATGAAAGGGCCAATTTATCAAACCACCAGCTAAGGCAGGCCTGAGGACGCAGTGCCAACACTGGCCTGGAGAACGAGGGCAGAATGTGCCTTTTTGTGTCTGTAACATTGTGTGACTTTCTTCTTTTATTCTTTGCCAAAACAGAACAACAGCAAAGTTGTTCCTCCTAACATAACACACACTCTTGCTTTTGATTCCTTTTCCAAATTAAAATGCAACACCTTCGACGCTGACACTTGCTGACTTGAGAATCTGGAATCTGCTTTAGTGTCATGATGAGAGTGTTCACATGTTTGTAAGAAAGAAAGATGGAATGGGAAAAAGTAAAAAAACAGGGAGTGGAGTAAAGATGGCGCGGGGGTCTGTCCCATGCTATTTCTCATTACACTGCAAGATCGATGTTCATTCTCACAGCTTTACAGCATTTACAAGCCTAAACTAATCCACTGTTAGAAAAATGAAAGAGCTCCAGAGCACAGAGCAGGAAGGAGGATATATTTAATGAAAAGATTGCTTGCCTTTATTTTAAAAACATTAAAATGTATGTACAGTAACTCAAAGAGAAAGAGATTCTTTGTGTCCGACATCTGTAGAAGTGGTGTGATGGATTTAGAGCGGCTCATTTTCTTAAAATGATCATTATCTCAATGCATAGTTTTACTTTAATAAAGCTGTCTAAATGTTCAGGCTTATAAATGCAGACCAGACAAAGAAACCTTGAAGGCATAGTGAATCATTATTATAATAAAACATACTGAAAAGCAGCTTAATATCAGGAATACTGACTTAAAAACCCCCCCAAAACAATCCTTTAAATAACACAGTATTGGTGATGTTAATGTTATTACTGACACTGACCTCATCCCTTTATAGGGCACTCATCGAAATACTCTGAAATCCAACATTTCCACCTTAGTGTGTTATTGGAGGACATAACAAGGCTTTATTACTTTTGCAAATTAAAAAAAAAAAAATTACTGCCAGGTAGAAAATCAAGGTAATTGAATTTACTATACTTAGTTTCTTACTTGGAAGTGGCAAAAAATAAATAAACTAGAAAAGCCCTCGGAGAGTGCGGACCTCCGCCAAGATAGTGTTTGTATTTTTTATTTATTTATTTATTTTTTTTAAGGTAGTATTTGTATTTTTTTTTAAGGTAGTGTTTGTACTTTTTTATGGTAGTGTTAGTACTTTCCTCCACTAGATGGCAGTGAATGACCTCATGCAG
>JAQQZY010000008.1:9306815-9319082 GCA_030068375.1 Ostorhinchus rueppellii
CGTGAAGATTCAAAGAAACTTTATTGTCCGTCACATAGCGACAGTACTCAAAACAGGAAGAGGCACAAAGACGAAAAATTACGTTTTTTGAATCATGAATCATTAGCTCTCGGATACAAACAAACAAACATGTCGATGCTGTGAAACTACTTTGGAGTAAATGAGACAGATTAAAAGTTTCAACAAGACCATGACGTCATTGATCGGATCGGTGATTTACGGCATGATGGCCAATCACGAACATTTTAAAAAATGCCAAATATCGGCCCATCCGGTATAGCCGATATGATCGGTGTAAAGCCTACTTATTTTTCTGAAGTAATTTCAGGTTGTCAACTCCAGTCAACTTGAGAGTTTTCTTATGACCGAAGGGTCGCTAGTTTGATTCCCTGGACTGGTGGAGAGTTGTTGGCTGATGTACCCTTGAGGAAGGCACTTAACCCCCATTTGCTCCCTGGGCACCTGACATGGTGAGCCCACTGCTCCTACCATGCAGTGTGTTCATGCATGATCTAGTGATGGGTTAAAGGCAGAAGACAAATTTCAGAGTGTGATGCATGTTTGTGTGTGACAAAATAGATATTCTGTTCTATATTATTTTACTGGTCTGGCCCATTTGAGATCACACACACAGGTATGTGGCCCCTGAACGAAACTGAGTTTGACACCCCTGTCTGTCTGAGGTCCACTGTAGGGTCCATTTGTTAACACAAGATGTCACTAGAGTGCTTCTATTTCCATACTGGGGTGTTACGTGAGGACTCAGGCTTAAAGAGTGAGACAGCGAGAGTGAAGTCAAGACCTCCGCAATATTTTATGATGCACAATCAGCTGAGTGCTTCCATTTAAAGCACCGTTAATTAAATTTATGGCGAACTGAGTTTACACAGTTTTCTTTACTGAAATCACTTTGAGTTGATTTACTCCATCTTTTCCACTTGGTTGCCCATAATTAGATCCAAATGACTCAGTCCTCATTACAGATGTCTCTGTGGAATTTAAACACTTGTGTTGACTTGCTTTGCATCTTCATGTGTGTATGTGCCTAGAGGACTATAATTGTATTACGTTACATGAATGCATTTACTGTCGGTGTGCGCTGTGATATGTCGTTTTCTCCATGTTGGTTACTGAGCATGCTTTTGCAGTGTGTCACTAATAAAGTCAGCCATGTGAAGTGCATTGCTCTCTGGCCAAAAGTTTGTATGACTCATGATTGAGCTCCTCTTTGGCTCTTTTTGGGAGGTGGGGTCAGCTAAATCCCTTAAACCCCACTTTCTACCTCATCACATCCCAGCCTTCCACTCCCCAAATCACTCCATAATTTTGCCTTCATTCCAGAGGATCTTATCTGGTTCATTTTGGTGAGGCTAAATCCGAATACTTTAAGGAGCCTGTGCATTTTTTCCATAAGCATCACATAATAGAGCTGTCCATACCCATGCAGTATAAGCACACGCAAATAAATGCATGCACTGATGTGGTACAGTGTGAATACAGACCTGCATACAGCTGACTTTGACTTTACACATTAATCTCTCCATGATCATTTCCAAACATGTTGAACTATAAGCTCTACCTAAGCTCTGTGAATTTCCATTCCTTGTGTATCCATGCCGCTCTGAACAATGACATGATCCCCAAATGGCTTTATTTTAAATCCCCAGAAATCCGTAACAACCACCGGCATGAAAGTAAAGCAGGGTAACCCATTCCAACAAACCATTATTCTCCTTCTTCTAAACAAAAGGGACTCAGCTTTCCAGCTAACAAGAATGAACTCATGGTCTTGTGGTTGGAACTGAACAAAAACATTTACAGGGTCCGTATGCTGCGGGGTCTCTTTGTAGTCGCAACTATGCACTCTTGGAGAAGCGCATGTATTCTTTTAATGTTGTGTTTGTGTTTTGACCTGCGCTCAATATGTCTTCTCAGGCAGCATCTCGGTCTTGTAGATGATTATGTTTGTGGTTTGAGGTTCTACCTGTATGAGGCCCACATGGTCTTAAAGTGGTTTGGCTGTACAAGCGATAAAGAGGGATCCTGGATTTTGGAGGGAAAGGAACTCCACATTGACAGCGATGAATCTGGTCTACATGAATATGTCAAAATAGTAATAAAACATTTTTTTAAAAAAGATAATAAAATAAGAAAATTCTGGGAAGTACTGGCCACAGGTTGGGTTGTGCATACTTCTCACCTTGTTCCTGTAAATCAGCCAAATGGACAGTTTGGCCTGAGCAAACAGAAAATTTAATATCACACTAAAACTGTTTAAACAGACACTGCTAGAGAAATAGAGGTGGTGGCTTGGTAAAGCTATCAAACAGAATTACCTGTGAGAGCTGCTAACCTCACTGTACAGTGTGTGTACTTTGTGTGTATGTGTGAGTACGGAGACTGTTATTCCACTAATTCAATATCCATCATTTCCTACCATTTTTTTTCCTCCAGTTCTGGTGTGTTTTGCTAAGATGTGATCGACAGCCAAGGCAGCTCTCCCTCTATGATGTCTGTTTGCATGTTTGCCATGGCTCAGCGGGATCAGTGTTCATGATTTATGTCTCTCAGGTGACACCTAGACAGGCGTCATGTGTAAAATGTCAAATGATACAGAGATTAGGCGCAGTGTAATTTTGAGCATGTGTTATGGTTCACTGTTGCCTCTCAGGTGAGTGTGTTCTTAAGGTATCTACGGGTCTGCCTACCTGCTGCTCTACATCTATCACAGCTGTTTGCAAGAATCACACAGATTCATCATGCGAGCAGACTGCTGACCCCACAGTCACATGAGCGCTCTGCTATGTGTCCTGTAGCGTCAGTATATGTATATTTTTTTTACATAACTTAGCAGAAAGCCTTATTTATCTCCCCACTTTGGTGTTTCCTCTAAATGTGTAACCACTGTGTAGCAACTTCTGTAAAAGTTGATTACATAAAGAAGGGATTTTCAGATTGTGCCTATTATGCTTTGTTTCCCTAAATTATGTGTGTTCTCATGCATGGATGTGTGCATATGACTGAGTGCACATGTAATCAGTCTTGCTCCTCTGCACTTTGAGCTTCTGTGTGCATGTATTGGACATATAAGCCAGGTGCGATGTGTGTGTTCTGGTCTGCTAATGAAAATGTGTTCCTTACTGACGTGGTATTTGGAACAAGGAACTTTCTGGAGCAGGATTTTTAGCGAGACATGTGTCATCAGCTCGGGACAGGGTGGGGAGGAGATTTATGGAGTGCTGAGACTGACATAGGCCTTACTGGTGTTGCTAATGCTCATGTAGGTTTGGAGATAAACACCCATACACCTACTGCACAGGCAGATACCTGCATATGTATTCAGATACACAGATGATTATTTTTTATTTTATTTTTTTAATTATTTTTTTTCTTTTTTCTTTTTTTTTTACAAATGCATACTCTGCATGGCCACACACAGAGAAATGTGAATATTTCCAAGCTCTCAGAAAAACAGCCCCGCCGTCCTTCTGTCTACACGTCAGTAACACATTCTAAATTAACAGACAGGAAAAGGGAGGGTTGAAATATATTTGATATTACATTAATTTATAGGCTGCAGATGGACATTTAAACTGTTACCAGTAACACTTAAGGCCCAGATTAAAACAACAATCTATACTGCGCCCAAGTGCACCACTATCCAGAGCCAAGACCTGCCACAGACCAAGGTCTCACCAGAGACCAGGGTGTCATTCTTATTAAATGATGCAATAGGGAGTTCTGCATGCAAATGACCACCCTGATGGGTATTCCACTCATACTTAACATGAAGTGAGCTCAATTTCAACCTTTTTCAGTCATCTTCTATATATTTATTTTTAACACAAAACACATAAAGGCATTTTTTTTTCTGCTGCATGAGCAAAGCTACTCTTGATGGTGTCCTTCAGTGATTTATATATGTCTATGTATGTATTTTTTTTACTTTGAAGCATGCATTTTGGAAATTATATGATATTTATTCAAGTTTAAAGACCGCTGGCATCAAACTGGGAACATTGAGGAGATTAAGAAACCTAAAATGAAAACTTTTAAAAGCAGGCCAAATTGAACCAAATCTCATTTCAGTTGAAACTTTAGTATCTGGCAGAACGCCGTCGTACTGCAAGATCGCAAATGAACTAAATCCCTTTAAGACCAAAGACATTTTTATTTTCATCTGTGTTGCTGCGTTCCATTAATCAATGGATTTTATACTCAATAACAACGCCAGTGAGTCAATAACAACATACTGATGTCTGGGTGAAACGCAAAAACATACTGTACCACACAGCTCTATGAGAAGATACGAACATAAACGCACATACGTACACACAGAGTCGCCAACTAAAACACAGAAACTTCTAGAAGATTAACTGCTGTCCTGGTTGACATATTATCAGAAGGGTTGAAGTTTGGGTGGTGGCATGGTCAGCAGGTTATATTACCACGTTTGAGTCTGAAAAATAGTAGCTGTAGTTGACTTTGGACTAAACTTTCACTTATTTCTACCTACATTCCTGGGCTTCTGTCTCTCATCAGTGTGTAATTGACATTTTGCTGCCTCAGTGGTTCTCTGTGTGATTTTCTCCATAAATCTGTGTAAGAGCCAGTGTGATTTCAGACTTTATGAGTGGAAACATTTTGATGGTCATTTTTTCAGTCCTTTCCTTTTGGATCCTAATAGTGCAAATATGTGTGATTGTTCATACAGAGATGAGCAACAGCGTGAATAGTTGCCATTTGGTTCCTTCATATTTTATGAGAATGCTTCAGTCTACCATGTGTGTTCCTGTTTTGGTCTTTGTTCAGATCCACTAGAATTACCAATTACATGATGCTGAGTCAGTCTATTTTTTTTTTTTCTTATTTCATTTTAACTGAAACATGATGTGGCATTTAGAGCCAGACTAAACAAGTTTTACCTTTGTGTGTACACATGCCCACATATGTCTCAGACTAAATAAGAAAGAAGGTCGGAGAGAGTAGATGTGGTTTTATTCCAAATCTGCAAGTGGCTATTTTATAAATGAGGAAATGTGCAATGCAATTAGAATAATGAGCACCTGTGGCCAGTGCAGCCAGTTGTGACCATCTGCAGGGCACAGACACCACATGAATTAAAATGTGTAATGTGAATCATGCAAAACACGTGTGCATATGCATGTGTATGTGCATTTGTAGGACTGAGAATGTGTGTGCGCACATGTACGAGTGTGTGCGTCCATGATCATATGTAGCAGGACTGACTGAATCAAGATGTCAGTGTATGTTTGCACAGACCATAATGATTCTGCCAGGCTGTTCTCCCATGGGGCAGTACAGTTGCAAAGACACACTAAGGCCCCCCACCACATTCAACACTCTCTTCCTCTAAGGACATCATTTCCCCTGTTTCTTATTTACTCAGGCCAGTTGCACTGCCATGGCAACCAGCAGTGTTTTGGAGAGTGCTTGTTTAGGGAATGTGTGTCAAGGGACAGATGAGTGAACACATGGGACCGTCTCTGCTTCTGCAGGCACCTGAGAAGGGAGGAAGTCAAAAGAGGGGGATTAAGAGGGAAACTAAAGGGCAGTAAGTCCACAAGTAAAAGACACGTAACATTGTTTCAGCGCCTGACTAAAGCTGTACTGAATAGTGAGCAGAGGGATGATTCGTTTGTTTTTATCAGCTATTTTGATTAAACAACTGCATAGTAAAGATGTCTGTGATGCCTGCGTCCAAATTTTCACTGAAATCGTGGAATGTCTGAGCTGCAGCTGTGTCCTTCAGTAGCTGAGAAGCTTCTTGAGCAACTGAGAAACACATTTTAGGCCTAACTCATCCTGTTTCTTTTCTATCCTTTAAGTCACCAGAAGATTTGTGATATCATGACACATTCTAGTATGTCGCTTTTAGTAGAGTGATGGAAAAACGTCCGGCTATGAGCGCAAAATGACGGAAAGTGGACATTTGGAGAAGCTTAAATGTTTAATTTAAGATTTTTAATAAAGAGTTTTTACAATTTTAACAATGTGCTTAGTAAACTTTTGGGGGAAACAGCTTTATTATGTCTTTAAGGGGTTCTCCAACTTAAAGGCAACAAGAAACAACTACGCTCAGTTGTTTGCATCTACATAAAGACAGAAGGTATACAGAACTGACCGTTGAAAATGAACTGTATGAACAACATTAATAACAACAAACACAGCTGATGTCCCAATTTCTCATCTTAATGCTTATATTTTTATATTTTAAACATCTGTGACCAGAAGAGGGCAGTCATGTGTAGTATAAATATCAAATGTACCAACTGTCACATTTGTTTAATTAATACATTTTGACATACAACGCAAATGAAATAATAAATAACATGAAAGTCCTCCCCATATATAAATATAAAAAATAATGATGTCATTCATTTGAGCTTCAAGACTACACTGTTATTTAAAAAATGGATAGAAATGTACTATACATAGAGCAAATGAGTGGAGATTTTTATTTACACAATGTCGTATACAAAATAAATCAACAGCAGTCCACAACAGTAAACAGGTGATGCGTAACCCTCGAAGCAAGTCGGGAAGAAAGTACTGTAAATAATATAAATAAATAAGTAAATTAAGTAAATAAAAAATGTTAAAGAATAAACAAGAGAAGAAGAGGTAAACTAAGTTGAAAAAAAAAAAAAGAAATTGCGGTTTAAATTCATTACTTAAAGCTTTAGTTTTCACAGCTTTAGAGTTTGTGCAAAATTTAAGAGTGTCCAAATAGGATTTTAAGTAGAATTGAAAGACCACACAGTTGGGTTTCTGGCACATTTACTAGCATGTATGTAAGTGAGTGAAGATAAGGTTTGTAGATGGAGGTATTTGCATGTGTATCTTGCATTAAGTGTTGTCTATCACCTACATTGTAAGTGTCCATGTCTCTGTGAATGTTTCCTGCAGTGGGTTTTCCCCATCCAGCAAAGAATCTGAGGAACACGTACAGAATGATAAGTGAATTTATCCAGAAGTGCAGGTGTTAAAACTTTTATCAGACACTTCGCAGATATACAGCCCTTCATTCTCTGCAACTCTATTCTGCTATTCATGGGCATCCTTTCCGTTGTGTTGTGGTATTGATAAATGTGTAGCTGCAGAGATGGAGATGGGGGCTCCCACTAGATATAGCAATAGTTTGCATCCTTCAGATAGCCGTGTAGTTAGCATGCAAACTGGGCTGATGCTGACTACACCTCAGCTTCAAAGGCAGCGGCTGCTTTGTGTGGTTGGAGTGATAAAACTGCCCTTCAATGTAAGAATGTTAATGATCAGGGCTGTGCTGCTTTTGGTGGAAGAATATATATAGAGCCAAGTGAGAGCGTGTGAAAGAGCCTGAGTGGGTGTCTATGGTATTTCACAATAAAGCCCCCCATAAAACAGTACTTGAACATGATACTTAACATTGTAATACATGACAGAATCGCAGAGATAAATGAGACTGCTCGGGCCTAATGAAGTATCAGTGAAGACAGGCCAGCGCTGGTGCGCTGGGAGGTTATTGCAGGTTCGTAGTGTGTGACCACAGAGGCTGATGAATTGGGACCGTGTGAAAGTGAGGCCTGCTAAGCTGTGTGTGCAGCTAATTCACAGGGCCACTCAGGGGAAATTATGAATCAGATTGTTTTCGACACTAGAACTAGAATTCGGGCTCAGAGAAAGAGAGAGAGATGTAGTGAAAGAGGGGAATGGAAAAAATCACAGAGGATTTATGATGTCTGAGCCCTCCTGTGAGAGGGCCTTTCCTCTGACAGGCAAGGAAATACCTCTCCAATCTGTCTCCCTGCTGACACCAGTGTGTTAAAGACACATACATGCGCCCCCACCACCCTCCTTAACTACCCCGTGCCCCCTCACTTTCCCTGTGTTGATCTTCATCTGCTCTGTCTTTAAATCTGCTGGTAATGATGCAGCTCATTGAAAGTGGTGAGAGCAGGGGAAAGAGGAAAAAATGAACAGAAAAAGAGGGATTCATCCAGTCCCCAGAGCATTTGGGATTCCCGAGGTGTGGAAAATGTGCACTCATCTTCTCTTCATCCTCCTCCAGAGAACACAGTTTCCAGGAAGCGTAGGGGTTAAGAACACACTGTTTGGCGCTGACCTTTCACCTCTGATTATCCTAGCGTAGCCGCAAAGTGTTTCTCTGTGACTCCTCCACTCAGTCCGCCAGCTTCTCTGGCCACTTTCTCACAGTAGCAGCAGGCATGGTGTATTTCATCTGCCATGTGACCTCAGCTATTGTGGCAACCAGGGCTGTGTCCTAGAGTTCAGCAGTGTAGCTCGGTTTCATTTATGGTGCAAATATGCACGTCCACTTTAGCGCTGATCAGCCAAATTTAGCTGAGACATGCTAACTAACAACAGGCTTCAGTTGCTTTGAGTGAATGTCTGCAGGCTATAACCCCAGCTTATTTGTGGATTTGCGTTGTGTGATTTTAAAACTGTACCGCTGTGATCACAACCACCGGCTTCAGTCTTGTTTTTTTCCTCTTTCTCCCACCGCTGACCCATTTATGACCCGTTTTTTCTCGTCATGCCTGATATTAGAAAAGTTTAATCATTGCTAGGAGACATACAAAGAGGATTAACATTCCTGGGTCTCCTACACTCAGACGATGCCCTTCTCCCTCCCGCTTCTCTACTGCTTGGTCTCTTTCGCCCTCTCCTTTTCCACACTTCTTTCCACTTTTCAGCAGCTTTTTCCCTTTTTCTATGCATATTACTTTATTCTTGCTTCTTTCATAATAGTGAAAGTGTAGTCAGTGATCATATTTGGAACTTGCTATAAGTTTTTGGCTGCTCCACTTCCTCTACTCTGACTAATCCACTGTAAAAGAGTCAATTGTTATTTATATCCCTATTAATATTCAACAATTATTGCAAATTTGACAATATTCTGACGCTCCATTTAGATATTTTGGATTTTGCCTTATCCCGAATGCATTTTCTCTGCTTAAGATTTATGCGATATGCCAATGTTAATCAAGTTTTATGTGCATTATTTGGACATTGTATATTCTACGTATACAGGTTGAAGTTTTTACATAACCAGTTAACAAGGCCAACTGTGTGAGGCAGCTGTAGGTGTAAGAAATCCTTGGTTATCAAGAGGTTTTTGGATATGTAACCTTGTCAAGAAATTGAAGAAGGGAGACTAAATTCACATGGATGAATGTGTTTGGGAAGAGCAGGAAAAGGAAGAAAAAAAGAAAGCAAAGTGGGTGTATATGTAAATGTGAATATTCAGTTTTATTAGCAAAATAAACAGCTTAGTAGAGGCACTGTCCAATTTGGAATTAAAGCAAAAACTGTTGCTTTTTCATTCCTTAAGTACTAGTAATCAGGTAAAATAGAGCCACCAGAGCAGCAAAGACAGCATCATATGTTTATGTTGATGTATTTCTGTTCCTCTGTCTTTGTTTGTTTTGCATCACTGCAGGATGTGACCAAATTGTTTGTGTTTGTGCTGGACAGTTAAACTGCAATTACAGCATTTCACCATGGAAGCTTCTTTTTCACCCGGTCTATGTTCGGTGTGTGGGCTCTCTGGTGCCATGTCCTCTATAATACATACAGGATCTGTCTGCTGTCTGTGTATACTGTATCAACACAGCATCTGTATGCTGTCATCTACTGTACACAGTGCTCTCTGTATATACAGTAATAGCGGGGCTGCATTTCACTTAGTAATGAGTTTGAAGAGAGATTAGTGTGTGTGCAGACCACTGTCTTCAATCAGCTCCCAGTCTCTTCTATCTATAAGTAATCGTGTACATATCTGCCACCCACTAGTACTTACAGAGATTTTACTTTCTTCAAAAAACTACATGTTGGATAGGTTTGTGTGTGTGCGTGTGTGTGTTTTTTTTTTCTTTCTTTATAACCACAGATAAAATCAAAACAGTTCAGCTTCAGTCAGCTCTTATCAGGTGTAACTGAGTAAAAGGATGATCACTACATTTCTGGGTGTAGCACCAACTCCCTCCAACTATTTTAGAAAGGAATGAGTGGATAAATACTGTACTTATCAAGATACGAAATGTTTTGCATATTATTCACATCAGCACCAAGTGCACTTTTGACCTGTGGATGAAAAGAAAGATCAGATATTAATCAAAGCTTATTTCATGTTTCAACAATTTCAAATAAATGTACATGAAAACTGTGTTGAAAGGGATGAATTTTGCAACCGATCCTCCTAATGAAAGCTCATGGTAAAGAATTGTGAGTGTGTTTAAGCGTTCTGCATGTATGTTTTCCATGTGAGACCATGTGTGGGCTATCAGCAGGCTACTTTGTGCTGCAGCCATACGGCAGGGTAGGGTTTCCAGAGTTTGTTTGATGTATGATGCTATCTACTGGATGTATAGCACCACCTCAGCGCTGTCTCCGGATTGATGAGTCGTCTGCCTGAGGCTACACAGTAGAAGCTTGGCTGTTCTTTGAAGTATTTTGTTGGTGACGTCAGCCATCACTGGTCTCAGCCTTGTTTCAGCTTTCATAACATTATGCTTCAAGAGGTTAAGTATTTTCTGGCTTGCAGATACATTGAGCTAATTTGGACTCTGAAAATATTTTTACTGCATTACATGAGCAGCTCTTTCACAACCAAGTACTATACAGGTAGCCAAAATAATAAATAAAGAAATGAAACAAATTATACTTTATTACCTCTTCTGAGCCATTGGAATAGTCTGAATGCACTTTATTTTGAGTATCTACTACCCTGCTGGAAGGATATGACAGTGTTCTTCCATATGATATCACATTATGGGGCTTTTAATTGCCATAAATAGTTGGTGGAATAGGCTCCTTCAGGCACACATCCAGAACATCCCTTTTAATAAGTGGTAATATGTGACTGACATGGTCATGGCATATGGTTCACATCATTCCAACGCTCATCAAAACGTTTTAGTGACCACCAGGGACCTGGGGATATGGCCAATGTCATCCTGTAGGCAACCACTCCCGTCGCCTCGTAGGATAGCAATCACTCTCACTCATGTTGAATTTGCAGTATTTCTTAAAACCTGAGGCATATGCAAGACAAGACCAGACAAGATCATATCTATAAGGCTAAATTAGAAAAAGTTGGGACAAAATTGAAAATACACATAAAATCAGAAAGCCAAGAAGAAGACAAGATATTTAATGTTTTGTCTGGATGGATTTATTTTAATCAGGAGAGACGTCAAGTGGAATTCAAAGAAAATAAAGATTGTGCAGTATTGGATTAGTAATAGACTCATAGAATAGACTTTAGTATTTTGACCCAGGCAGGAAGATCATTATATGGAGTGATCATAGGATTCAGGACTCACAGTAACGGAGGAAAAGCCCCTGGAGATGATACACTGGTAGTGGTGGGGATGATGGTGGATGGAACTGAGGATGTGATGCTTTTAATGGGACAACAGAACGGAGTGGACATGAGACTGTTGTGGAATCACAGCAGGGGACATCTAAAAACACATGACTGTCTGATAGAGAGTGTGATTGGATGGAAATGGGGATCAGATGATTGAGATCAGAGAGAGACGGTAACTGAAACTTAAAGCCTTCACAGGAAGAAGGCTTTGGTATTACACTGACTCAGTTTTACATTTGCAAATCTTTGCCAAATAATACAGTATATAGTTACATCCACAAATACCAGATGAAACTACTGTACAAAATATAAGCCTTACGTTAACAGTGTGCAGGTGTATGGGTGTGTGTGTGAATGTGAGGCTTTGTAAAGCGCTTTGGGCATAATGAAGGTGTAGAAAATGTGCTATATAAGTGCTGTCCATTTACCATTTACCATAAGTTCCTTCAACCTCTCTGGACCACAACACAGTCCAAATAGCAGGAAAAGTGGCAAGCCTCTGTTCTGTTCATCTTTGCTTTAGCTCACAGTTGTCAAACATGTGGCCCAGGGGCCAAATCTGGCTCGCCAAAGGGTCTGACCCGGCCCGCAGGATGAATCAGTGAAATATAAAATTAGAATGAAGATATTAACAGTCAAGGATGTTCAAGTGATGTAGTTCAAGTGCCACTTACAGGGTGACACGGTGGTGCAGTGGTTAGCACTCGTGCCTCACAACAAGAAGGACCCGGGTTCAATTCCTGGACGGGACCTAGGGACCTTTCTGTGTGGAGTTTGCATGTTCTCTGGGTTTTATTTTCTCCGGGTACTCTGGTTTCCTCCCACAATCCAAAGACATGCACTGATAGGTTAATTGGCTAATCTAAATTGCC
>JAQQZY010000008.1:9361207-9373997 GCA_030068375.1 Ostorhinchus rueppellii
TTATTATTATTATTATTATTATTATTATTATTATTATTATTATTATTATTATTATTATTATTATTATTATATATTTACCCTCTATCTCTTACCAAATTAAAAAACAATTCAGTTTCCTGGTGTGTCCACACATACGCACCATGTTTCTTTTAAAACTCTTCTTCTTCACTTGCTGGAATGTCTGTCAACATCACTTTTATGTTTATTCACGTGACTCTAGTTGCAGAAAAAGGTCTTTCCATTGCAGTTTTGTTTGATATACCAATTGCGCTATGCACAAAAACCACCTCTTGCCAGTGTAAAAAAGTTTAATTGAAAAATGAGAGTTTTGGCAAAATTGTTGTTTTTCCATCAGGTACATTTTTATGTGTCACTTGTAGTCGTCCAATTTGAGGGTCAATGGAAAAGCAACTAGTAAAAATAATCTATTTTGTGATGTTCAATTGCCTGATGATGCAGAACTTCATAAAAGCTCAGATTCAAGTCAAAGGTTATTATATCAAAATAGAAAAAAACTGAAGAAAAAGTGACTTTTTCAGTCAAATCTGTCACTAACTGAACCTAAACCATGTGTCTCCATCCACTGTCATTGATCCAACTCCATGGGTTTTAATGGTGAATCAGTGTTGTAGAAGATGACGGTGTTCCCATGGTAACTAGAGAGCCTCTGAACAAATGGATCATATCTGATGACCATGAAAAGACGACAAACTGTATTTTACACTAATTATTTACATGGATTCATAGGTTTAGTGTATGAACCATGATCAGTCAGTGTTTTTGGTCGACAGTGGATGTTTGGGTCTTTATGAGTTAAAGAATCAGATGTTTTGGGACATTTTTGGAATCATGGCTTAATTCTTTGTTTTGCCAGTCTCACTGTTACCTTGATACTTCCTTTTTATATTTTACCTCAAAGGTGCGGAACAGGTTTCCTCTGGGTACAGTTTTTAAGAGTATACATGAGGAGTTCTGTTACAACAATCTCTGATACATCAAACCACGAAGCACTGACTCGTATCTCCTGTCGTGCCTGAGGTTTATATATCCATATTTTTACATGTGAGAGATTAAAATTGAACTGCCAAACATTTGAGAGAGGAATTCTCTGGGTGAACATTTTGACAGGTGAAATTAATCATAGACCGGGCAAAAGCACAAGGTCAGTGTGAAGCATCGCTATGTACCCGGGCCTGTTGGAAGATCGCCATTTCACTTCTCGCCTGCTTGTCTACTGTTGCATAAACATCCCTCAGTTCACTCCGATAGGTATACAGTACATGTGAGGTGATAGCATGTTCAAGAAGGAATGTGTGTGTTGAGTTACCCCACACCCATATCTTAAATCACATCCAATTCCTTCCCTGGGTGTGTGTATTTAATGCATTTGCGTGCCTACGTCTAAGAGTGTGTATACATTTGTGAATGAACGCATTCATGTATGTGTGTATTTTGAGGAAAGATAGGAAGGATAAAATAACCACCCCCACCTGCTGCGCTTTGAATGCCCACCCATATTCAATCATATTCAGTCACAAGTGATGCAGAGGGGCCCACTCTGTAGCCTGGCCAGTGTCCCTGTGACAAGCTGTGCCAACGTCTTTATACAAACTCTTTCTTTTTAAAGCAAGTTGAGTGGATGTAGGGGTAGAAGCAGATGGAAAGTGAAGGAGAGAGAAGTGTGCTGTCATTTTGAGGAGAAACAGGTTTTCTTTATGCTAAAGCAGCAGCCTCTTCTATCAGCCAGGTGTAGGCTGAATGCCTGTAACCACGGAAACTCATTTCCCTCCCCATCGTCATCTGATGATACTTTTTATACTGGTTACCTGCAAGGTGGAGATTTTATTTTTATGTTTGACTTGGTTATTTTCCCTTGCACATGGTGACGAGGCGTCCCCAAAGCAATGCAAATTCAGTTCTCCCTCTGTCTTTCTTGTTATTTTTGTTCTGATGTTAACACTGTTCACTAATTGTCATAGTATGTTACATATTTTTCTACGTTTAATTTTCATAATTCTTTTAACTGCTGAAGGCCTCAGTGGTATTACTGTGTATTGTGTAATCTGGGTTTCACAGTTTGCATCTTGTTGCGCTCCAAGTCCCTATTTCTGACTGGATTCCAGCGACCCTACCCTGCCTGTGTGTATTCTACTCTTGTCATCTATGCCATGCAGCTGGATGGTACATGAAGGAATGCAAGAAGAGATACGGGATCAGACATCAAACGTAGTCTGGAATAAAACCTGAAGATCAAAATGCTTCTAGGGTGAAAAGTGTCCAAAGACAAATAGGTAACAAGGCGTGAGATCGCCCTATAGAATAACATTGTAAAGGCATTCCTGCCTTGATCTCCAAGTCCATATGTCACAGTTATCTTGACTTCTCTTCTCTTCATCTCTGTGTCTCATCCAGTGACATGCATTCAAGGCCAATAAAGTGTCTGTCTATGGCTGGCTATCTTGTTACACATGTAATCATGTTTCATTTTAATGAACACAAAGAATTTGTCTTCTTTCCGATCCAGAAAACACCCTGATTTTAGAAGACTGAGACGTGTAATGTAGTAATTAATCAAACAAATGAATGTGATTTGGTAGTTAATTAATCATGGAGGATGAGTCTAATGTTTTGGCTGCAGCTCAAAGTATGAGCAATGTGCACAACGATGCATTTAGTTTCAGGTTGTGATCCGTGGGTGTTTATTAATTTGTGATTTATAATGGGTCATGTCCTACAGACCGCATTCATGCCACTTTAAAGGTGTGGGTAGTTTCCAGAAATGGATTAGGAACCTTGGTTTCTTTTAACTGTAGTCGTCATTTCTCACAAGGAAATATGGTTATGAAGCCGCATATCATTTTCAATTACACTATTCTCACTAATCAGTCCAAAACAAAAACTATGTTCTTCTTGAGCTTTTTTGTCATTATTTCTAGTTCAGTGCTCATAATCTTATGACTGGAGAAAATAGCGAACAGCATATCATTAACTATGAAGACTGGGGCAATAGTCCGTACAAGTGGGAATTCAGCTGCAGCGGAGGACCATGGGCCAAAAGCCGCAATGAGCAGAAATAATGGAATAATTATATTCTGGCTTCATGCGCAGGTCATTACTGTGGTGGTGAGGAACTGGAATGCTGGGAAGGAGAAAGTTTAGAAAATGGTGTTGAATGGACATTAGGGAGTCGAGTCTGTTAATTTATCAATTTATAAGAAAAACAGGGTTATAAAAGCAGGCAGCGTGGTGCAAAATGAATATAGAGCCTACTTATGTGTGTTCATTTCACAACTTCACAACTTTTACTAATAGTAGCAGGACTATATGTAATATGGTCATGCTCACACTATAAATATATGATGATGTATGAATGTGTATATGCTTTAGTCACTTAAAAACTTTTTTTTACATGCACTTCGTACCAGGGCTGAGTCGTGCTCCTCTGCCTCTAGACATTGCTCTGCATTTCATCACCTTTTTCTTGCAGGTCATTTTGTAATTTATTTTAATTAAGACAAAACTCTACTTGTGAAAGTGCAAGTTTGTGCAAATCACCTGTCACATTTTTATACAGCATTACACTGTGTATAATAATTAAAAAAAAAAAAAAATCGTCTTGACTGCAGCTTTGAATTATTAGCATTTCTGCATCTATTTCCCTGCCCTTCTATGCTTTTGCACAGACTAATTTATGTTTATTGTGCTGCAAACTCTGAAAGAGGTGAAGCTTTCAGAAAGTGGTTTATGTTACTTCAGGAAATCCATCAGCGGTTCAGACTTGTAGATTTCATGATTTGTTTGCCATTACGGACAAAGACTCGACTAACCGCTGTTTTGCGTCTACTGGTACATACAGACTAACTCTTCTCATAATTATACCTGCTGTCTGTCTCACTTTGCACATATTTAGTCCCCATACATTTTAATTATTGGTACTTACCAAAGTCACTGGCACAGTAATGCTCCATGATGTTATCTGTTTTCAGCTCATTGTCACATGGAGGGCACACCTTGGAGACTGAGGAGAAAAAACAAACAATGAGCAAATAGATTTTCTAATATACAGCCTATGCAAATATCGAACAGTTGAAGTGGGGTCAACGAATGCGGTGTGTAAAACCCAGGCTGTTTCACTATAAAATCATTAACTCCTGAGCACTTTTGAGGCACTTATTTGAAGCCCCCCTTCCCTTGTCGAAGTCTATTTGCTGTGGAGGGAATATATAGACCAGCAGACTGACTGATGTTTGCCCTGCAATTACACCGGAGAAAATGTTTTTATTCTGGCCGTTGTATATTTTGGTGGTGCAGGCGTGGTCTTGGCTGTGCAGAAGCATAAACGCCGCAGCAGAAGCAGCTGAACATGGTGAAAAGTGATTCAGTACACAGGCACAGCCAGCACTTAGGCCACACAGCAACCACACATTGTGAAACAGCAAGTGGAAACCAACGCAACAAGTTTAGTTTTTTTTTAACTCCAAATTTATGCTCGTGCCTCCTTTATTTAAAAGCATGTTCGGCCTCTCCAGCTTTGATTTGTCATTTTGTGATGGTTGTTATTGTGTACACAAACACACAGCGGAGATGTAAAAGTAGAGATAAGACATACTCCCTTGCAGTGCATCTCTTTTATTTTAAAAACTTAACCGGAAAAATTGGTTTAGGAGTATTATCATCACATGTAAACTTATCAGATACTCTTTCACAGGTAATTTCACAGCTTTGTATAAAAATTGACAGCGTTACCACAAAAAGTCCTTTCAAAACTCCCAATCC
This sequence comes from Ostorhinchus rueppellii, assembly GCA_030068375.1. Taxonomy (NCBI): domain Eukaryota; kingdom Metazoa; phylum Chordata; class Actinopteri; order Kurtiformes; family Apogonidae; genus Ostorhinchus; species Ostorhinchus rueppellii. The sequence goes on from JAQQZY010000008.1 coordinate 9,365,984, forward strand.
CTCAGATATACAATCCACCACTTTGTGATTTTTCTCAAAAGGCTCTTCAATGTAAAACTTTATTATGACAATTACATCAAAAACTCCATGTAATCCTAGAGGAGCTGTGCACATGTAATATAAGTCCACTTATCCTCAAATCCACACAGGCCAAATGGGAGAACAAGGTTTAATAATAGAAAGGGGCAGCAAGGCGGTGGTTGCAGCAGGTAGGAGAACTCCTGCCTATTCCACATACTGTGTACACCTACAGGGCAGAGTATTATGATTAGATGGGGAAAACAACACAGGCCTTGTGCTGAGTAAGCAGACTTTTCAGGCTAGCCGGATGACTCCTTATAGGGGAGCTACATTTTTCTGTCGTTCACTCACCACAATATCCCAAATATTTTCAAGTCTCTCCCCCCAAAAGCTTCCTGCTCTGTCTTTTTTCTCTGTCTTACATATTTAGTTGCGCGCACACACACACACACACACACACACACACACACACACACACACACACACACACTATCCAGCCCGAGCACATGGGTTAAGAGTCAAGGTTCAGAGGTTATCACATAGCCCAAACCTCAGAGTCTCAGTAGATAATGAGATGGGTCAAAGTTTAGCTTTATGCTTTGCTGCTCAGGTTGTGGGGAGGTGAACCCCCCTAACCACTGCTGAGTGTGTGTGCATGTGTGTCCAAAGGAGCTGAACCATGTTCTTGTGGAGCAACTGCCAGTTTTTCTCCTCAGAGGGTTCCCGTGCTTTCACTGGCGGGAGACCTGCGAGACCTATGGGGTCAGGACTTAATTGTTTGGTGCTGACATGAGGACCGAGACATGAACATAGAAACACACGTACGTCTATGCGCGCACGCAGAGATCAAGAGGTGCCAAAACTCTTCAGGATTTGTCTGTTTTGAATGATTTCCTTGAAAATGTTGTGTCTTATTCAGGCTCCACGGTTATTCATTCTGGTTTCGCAGGGGTGGTATGTTGGCAGGAGGCCCAGTTGTGCTGATGCCAGAGCATGTGTCAGGAGAAAGCAGTCCCTCTGTTAAACTTAGTTGAGCTTGGACAGAAAACCACCATTTGGATGCTGCCGAGAAATCAATTAAGCGACGACTGCCCTCATCACGGTCTGGTCTCCGTCGGGGAATCACCGTCATGTTCTAATGGGAATCACTGCTGCGTGGCTTGACGTCTTTCTTTCTTTTTTTTTTTCCTGGACACATTTCTGCTCAGCAAATATTTTGACATTAGATCATAAATGTACTTTGCCATCACCTCAAAGCAGTTTTGGAATTTTTATCCTGCCGTGCAATTATATTGCGCAAATTATGTTCTAGCTTTGTTTGACTTTGCCCTTGACTGCCATTTATGTGTTACTTTTTGTCATTTGCATGCTGGGTTATATAGTTAAAGGCAGATATATTAATTTTCCCTTAAACTGTGACAAATATAATAATATTGTTTCGCTGAGCTGTGAAAGACAAATGAGGAGATGGGGAGTCATTGGGAATAAGAGGAAAGAGATGATTGGAGCAGAGTGGGTGAGGAGGTGGTCTGTTGGAAAGGTCTGCTGTTAATCTTCAAACAGAAAGCCAGAGTGGAAACGATGTACGGCAAGAGTCCAGTAATTTAACTGCACAACTTCACTTAGTCATAGCTCTGAGGTTAATATCACTTTCTCCATTCCTCTTTTCTCCCCTGATGTATTTTCACTCTTTTTGCCTTTATTTCTCTCTTTGCCTTGGTATTTTTAACAAATTAGACAGGTTGAATGAAAACAGAAAGATCCTATAAAATCTTGAGTATAATAAAACAAATCTCTGCCCTAAAGTTGCTGGAGAAGACCTCTGGTTTTTAGAGCTTATAATAAAATTCTGAACCCTACTTTTAGAATAAAAGGTCACATGTACCTGTAGTTTTATTTATAAATGTTATTTATTTGAGTAAAATGAGAACACACTGATATTATCCCTACCTGGTAAGTGGAGGTTCCCCTATTTTCATGCTTCGGCTCATCTTTTCTCACTTACGTCACATGTTCAGATCATCGTACAAAAGCCGAACACATCCAACAATATCGTCACCTGATCCCCTAACATGTCTTGTACCTCATCCCCCTGCAGCCTGAGCACCATGGTGGCTTTTATAGGGAGTACGTTCTTGTTAAAGTATGCGCAGGTCACCATCTCATGCCTCATTTGGACCCTTTAAGTTACGAGCAGCAACACTTATGACATAAAATGGTACTGTGCTGGGGATGAAATGCGGCGTGTGATTTATGTTGGAGGGTCTAACATCTGTTTAAATGCGGCATGCAGACAGACAGAGAAGGACCTAAACATGGCCCACGGGCAGCCCCTGGGGCCCCTAAAACACAGCAAGCTCCTTGCATCTGTAGGAATCCTATACAGAAGAGAAAAAACATTCTCAAAAGGCCTTGGCAGTCTTCTATGCACGGAGCATTGGATCACATTTTCCCTTTCATATAGCAGCCAGGGCCACATGAGTAGCGCCCATTGTGCTGCTAGGGACCTGACAGTGCTGCCTGTCTCCTTTGGCATGGTTGTAACTTACACTAGCCACATCAGTGAGGACAGCGAGGACAGACAATATCTTTCACACCATGCAATTTTAACGACTTTCACCGGACAACGTGCATATTGTCCCGAGGTAATTTGCAGAAACATGCAGTTTACCCCATGCACTAAAATAGACACAGCACAGAACGGTGCCTAAATTTATCTTACCTGTTGATTTACTGATGCTGACAGTAGGCAGCATCATTAAATCGATAACATAAAGCTGACGTGAGGCTTTAACTCTGGCCTTTTTTGCTCCCTGGATGCCTGTGCTCTCTTTTGTCAGCAGTCTGCTTGTCTTCCCTGGTATAATATCTACAGACTTATATTTCAAATAATAACACCCCATGGGCCCCTGTTATACACACACACACACAGGCAGGCTGGCAAATACACACAGACATTCACAAACACACATGCCCAAGCTCATTAACACACACAACCTGAGCTCAGGTGGTGGTGTTCCTCTAAGTTTTGGCTGTGACTCACAGGTGGAAAGTGAATCTCACTCTGTACTGTTAGTTTCCACAGGAGCACATGAACCGTGCTATATCATGTAATTGCAGAACAGCTTGGATAGCGCAGGGGCCTCCTGCACAGGGAGAGCAGCAGGTAGAAAAGCACTGGATTCTCGTGATCGATCCCTTAGATTCACCTGGATTACCACGAGACCTCATATGATCCGGTGTCCTTTGACACTCGGGGTTCCCAGGAAACTCACTTCTATGAGTGCTTAGCTGAAATTCCTTTTTATTATTGCTGGCTGTGTGTGTGTGTGTGTGTGTGTGTGTGTGTGTTTGAGAGCCAAAAGCTTGTCCTCAGGATGGCCTCATCGGCACATCTGAGAATCTCTGTTTCTTAACAAAATGTCAGTGCCTGTGCCTTCAGGCTAGAAGTGATATGGGTTCACTCTCAGTTTCAAAAACACACACTCATACCCACACACACACCAGAATACATTTAATTTCAGCTGTTAAACTCCCTTAAACTTTGATTTATTGTTTAGAAATTCTGTACACAATACTGTCCCTTTTTTTGGCCTTAAATTGCTGAATAATAGTGACCATCTTCACATTTTTCCACTGATCCCACACCACAAAGTGTAATCTTCTCATCTCTTATCTTTACTTGATTAGATAGAATCAACAAACATTTTCCTGTGCGTGTGAGGAGGTGACAGATGAAGTTTAAGCTGTCTGCTTCTCAGGGAGCATGTAAAAGAATGAGTTATGCCTCTGCAAAGCCAAAATGTCACATAGTTGATACCAGGCCTACAAAAACAGCACAGCTATTTTCCCTAATGGAACAAATCAGCTCTGTATGAATACACCACACAATCCTCTGACAATACTGCCCGTTTTTATTAGTTTAGATAGATAACACTTTTAAACTTATGACTGGCAGGACTGAAAAAGATGTTTTAGTGTCATTTGCACCGTGTTGAAAGCATGTATACAAGAAGTCTGTCAAGATTTGTAAATATATCAGTTACAGCACTTTTAACAGAATACAGTACGTCAAATTAAATGAACATTATGGTGAACAAATGTAAATGAGAAATGAACGGTTAAAGGCAAGCAGTGGGATAATAGGAATAATAAACCATTTTCTCCAGTTCGCTGGTGAAAGCAGAGAGGCGGTCACTTCTTCTACAACAGGAAGCAGCTTTTCTCCTCCTCTAAGGACTGTCTGCCTCTCTCTCCCCTCTCCTTTCACTCTTTTCTATTCTGTTCTCTTAGGGACAATCGCACTTCAGCCATTCCCATTCTTGCCTGCCTCTCTTGTCCTGTCATGTCGACTAATTAGTGGGAGCTCAGTAATTGGCCTCCTAGCTAATTGGCCTGCTGGCTGCCAGACCCAACAAAGGCAGAGCAGACTGGGACACAGTGGTGACTGTCCCCCTCCGCCGCCTAAAGACTCTCATCAAATCCTTCTCTCCTCCACTGTGCCCTGACTGCTTTTGTGAAAAGGCTGCTTAAGTAGTCACATTGAATTCACACATACACACACACACACACACACGTTACGCACACAATATTTCTCTCTTTATTTCCCACAGCTCACCATTAGACAACCCATCTGTCCTCTTACATGCTGTCTGGGAAAATGCTATAATAGGCTCAAGTTTTGTTAGTTTAATTTTGCAGAAAACACTGGAATGTTGCTCTTCTTATACCATCCATCCATCTTTTTTTTTTTTATTTCCTGACACTCTGCAGACCAACATGCATGCATGGCAGGTTGAAACAAGACACTCTCCATTTACTCACTTGTTACATGTTGATTGATTAGACTTTGATAGACGTCTGCTGATAAAGGTGTGCATGTACGCAAGTGTGTGTCCTTCCCAGTTCAGATGGTGTTTAACATCGCAGTCCATTTATCTTAACTGAGTGACTGATCTAGCTGCCGGAGTCTTTCAGTCTCCCGTCTCTCTCGCAGTCCGTCTCCGTCCCTCCCTGAGGCGCAACAGCAGATGGCAGGGAACTGTCTTGAACTGGCCACTTAAGCAAGAAACTTTCCCCCTTAGCCTCGTCCTGCTGCTGCCTCTCTTACTGACCTCCTCTGGAGAGTCCCTCACTTAAAGTTTCATCTGTCATCAGCACAATGCGGGGAAAACATATGGGCCTCAGAGCTGCTTTCTGACCCTCACTGTTTCAGTCTCCTCAGGTTTTTGAGCAGTCATCTATCTTTGAAATGTTGTGAGTGAGACACATCCTGACATTTGCACTGCAGAGTATGATTATCATAGGCATCATTATATTTCTGCACTCTTCTCTTGTTACATTTTTGCATCACATATTAAACATCGCATCTTTAAATCTGTTCAAAATGTCATAGATCATATGGACATGTTACCAAAGACATAAAGTCACACCTGAACTTGCTCTTGTAGTTACAGTTAAGCTGTCTTGACCTGTGATCTCACTAAACTCAAAGTTATTTACAATATTACACTTTTGTTATGTGCTCCTTTACTACATGTGTGCACGTGTGTGGGTTGTATCCTACCTGGTGGCTGGGTTGCGTGGTTCCCTGTGAACTGCATTGGGATGCAGAGGTCATTATCGATGGGGAACTTATCGCAGGTCAACATCTCAGGCCAGGGGAAGCCGTAGGTCTCCATCACCGGAGCACAGCTATCCCTAACTGCTTCACACAGGGAACGGCATGGATAGATGGGCCTGTCCAGACACACCGGTGCAAACAGGGAGCATAGGAAGACCTGGGTATCAGCATGGCACCGTTTGGCCAGGAGAGGCACCCAGCTGCCCGCCTGTTGCTTCACCTCTGGCATGGTCTCATGGTCCAGGAGATTGGGCAGCCTCATTTTCTTGTAGCCAACATTGTGGCACAGGCGCAGGTCAGCTGGAATGTCCACACACTGGGGCTGCTTGGTGTAGAAGCGGCCGTTGTGGAAGTTGTCTGACTGCCAGCTGTAGTAGTCGTACTCGTCTGCGGCCGAGACGGTGAGGAGGAGGAGGAGGAGGGAGAAGAGCGACAGGCCCAGTGCCAAGCTGAAGGAACCCTGGGTTAATGCCCACCTGGGGCTCTTTTGTCCGTGCGCCATGTCTCTCAGAGCCTGGACCAACAATTCAAGAAGGCTGTATCCAAAGTCTCCAAAGTAACTCAGTGAAAACAAAATGCAGGGAGAAGAGAGGAACAAGTGGGACAGGCGTACAAGCTGTAATCCCTTTTTTTTTCCTCCTGAGAATGAGCGCAGCAGATTGAAAACAAAAGTGTTTAATTCCCTTCTTCCCTGGAGAGTCAGCCCTCTAAGCCTCCCTGAAACACCTCCCTGTGTGTGTGTATGTGTGTGTGCCTCAGGTAGTGGAGAGGGGAGGCAGAAGTGAACGAAGGGTAAACACAAGTATAAGACTGGATATGTTCTAACTGTCCCTGTTTCACACTTTCTCACTCTCCTTGCCTCTCCTCTTAGAAATGTCTCCAGCCCTCCTTTGCTCTCTGTCCATCAGTCTGTAGCTCTAATGAGGAGTACCTAGGTTTTAAGAGGCAGTGGTGGCTGCTCTCTGTGGCTGCCTGCCCCCTAGCAGCCACTCAGACCACTCACCTTCCTACTGGCCTCCCCTGGTCTCACTCATAACCTCCTCAGCCAATCACAGCTCAGTGGGAGGTTCCTATTGCTCCTCAGGACCCTCCCCCTGCCCCTTATTCTCAAAAAAACCCCTCCTCTTAAACAAGTTAACATGAGAGAAAGGGAGTGAGCGAAAGCTGTGGCAAGTTTTTCAGCTATTTTTTTTTTTTATTCGTCTCTCCCACTTTAAGTTGGAAACAAATCCACAGTTCTTAATCCCACATTGTCACACACTTAGTCATACTTTTAGTGTCAAACATTTAAAACCACTCAACTTATTAGTCTTAGATGAGCTTTATTGATCCACAAGGGAAAATACTTGGTCACAATAACTGGGTTGCAAACAAAAACACTCGAGACAAAAAAAAAAAGCAAAAAAAAAAAAAAAAGTAAGTTTGAAGAGATAAAAGCAATAAATAATATAAATAGAATGGACTAATAAACTGGAAAAAATACAAGAGTACAAGTACAACAGTAAATACAAATGTTCAGGAAATGGAAGTAAATCTAGACTATATACATATAGGTGTGAAAGTAACATGGATGTATAAGTAATTATTTTTAAAATCATAACATTTATTATGGGTTTTTTTTCTTATTTCACAATCAAACACTTTACTTCAAGCATAACTTATGTCTGGATTCTACTGTTTCTATTTTTAACAGCCTGTGCTGGCACCTAGAGTAAGAAGAATTAATCACATAAACAAATGCACAAGCAAAACCACATAATATATAGAGATTAAAAACAAATTTAAGACAAGAAAATGATTGAAATGGGAACTGAGTGAGCTGCAGTGTGGGAAAGGCAAGACTCATGAGGGACACTTTGGAGAGGATTTGCAGCTACAGGTGGCTAGGTGGTTTGCCCGTGGTATGTGTGTTATGCTAATGTGTCTGTTGGCTGTGAATAGAGGCACGCTGCTGCTCTGTCCCTTTTTATCAGTGCCACTGACATTGTGAGGGCTTTACCTTGGCAGCAAATTCACCAGAAGGGTCACATTCATATTCAAAGGGCTGGAGCATTGTGAGCAGGGTGCAGGACAGAGGCTGCTGTTGCATCTAACATTTGATCTGTGTTACGCATTATGCTTTGATTCACATATACGGTATTGTGCAAAAGTCCTACGCTAACATTAGGTTCGCTGGTTTGGTAAAGTTCTAATGACCACACATGCATTTCTCAGTGTGTGTATTAAAAGGGTCATATTTATCTAAACCCACTTTTATTCGTCAGTGGTTCGTTTATTTGTGTATTTTGGATCCTTCCTGAATCTATCTATCTATCTATCTATCTATCTATCTATCTATCTATCTATCTATCTATCTATCTATCTATCTAT
>JAQQZY010000008.1:9421839-9443318 GCA_030068375.1 Ostorhinchus rueppellii
CTAGCTTCAAAATAAAAGCGAAATTTTGGGGGGCTTGGGACGGATTAGGGCATTTACATGGAAAACACGTCTCTACTAACGAAATTTTCTACTTACGAAACTACTTCTGGGACGGATTAATTTCGTAAGTAAAGGTACCACTGTATTTAATTGACTGATCGTGTAGGTTTTCATTAAAGCTTAGATCGGAGGGGAACCCTAGTCCTCGAGCGCCACAACCCTGCATGTTTTAGAGATAACTCTCTTCCAGCACACCTGACGGTTTGTGAAATGAGAGTTTGTTTTAGTGTAAATATAGTAAAATAACATGAAAATGTTTACATTTACAAAGAGAAAAATGTATAGTTGTGAGTATTTATAGGTTATTATGATGGTATTGTCCTGACGTGACCCACTGCAGATTAAATCGGTCTGTATGTGGAACCTGAACTAAAATAATTCATACCTCAGGTGTAAGTTTTGTATTTCATAAATTCATCCCATGGGCCACATGTTTGACACTTGTGTTGTAGAAGATGAGAGTGTTTCCACGGTAACAACGGAGCCTCTGAATGTCCAAATGAGTCATATCAGATGACCGTGAAAAAATGACAAACTGTATTTTACGCCAATGACATGTGATTAATGGATCAACAGGTTTTAAAAACATGTTAGATCAGTAGATGCTTTTGGTCGCTAGGGGGTGTTTGGGTCTTTACGGGTTAAAAATAGCGCACATGGCAGCAGCTCATTAGGAAATGGTTAAACACGCCTTTACCTTAGTCGTAAAGTGCAGGGGTAAGTTGAAGTTTCTAAATAGCGAAGCTCAGTGTGTGGCAGTTGTTTACAGCCTAACCATTGAACGCATCCTTTCCAGTAGCATTTCATAAAGTGGCATCATTTTCTGTAGTTATGTGAATCAAAGTACGTGCAACATTATCCAGCCAGGCTGCTTTAAAACATCACTGATTTCTTGGAATACTATGCGGATTTTGCCGATGTCACCCAAGCAGAGAGCTAGTTTAGATGAAACGTCTATTACATCAGCTACAGGCGTAAGAATTCCTGAACCAACGCACAAAATCTCATCATCGTGTTATTTCTCTTAATATAGCTTTTTGTGAGCCCATGGGTGCTGTTTAATAATCATGCTCTGTGGTTTTGATGTTTGGCTCAGAGGGACGGCGGCTGTTACATTTATTCAAACAGCGACTCAGACAATTTTTTTTAGCTCTTGTTGCTCGAATCAAACTGTGCTGAAAATAGTGCGACATAATAGAGAACTAGACAACACTGTATTTGTGAAGCAGGGAGCAACACAGGAGAGCACAGTTTTCTGAAAAGTTAACTCATTGATTATTCATAAACATGTTTCCACGGCAATCAGGCGTATTTTTAAAGGGAAAATTCACCTCATGCCTTAGTAATAAGTTTTATTTCTGAGGCCTTTTTTCCTCTTTTTTTTTTTTTTTTTACAAGGCACAGTAGCAACCGCGAAGGTGAGTGAAACCATGGCAACAAACCAGACATATACGTATGTAAGCATGAGTTCCACTAGCTCAATGGGAAGCTATGTGAGTCTCAATGCACCAGCAGACTGGGATGTTTTCTCTGCCATAAAAGCCTTTCCACATGTGTCCACCTCAAACCTGCAGGAGCTGAGAGACCCGCCGACTGTTTTCAGAGCTGCTTTCTGAACACAGTCACACAAGGGGAAAGAGAAATCTTATAATCTCTGCAGCTCAGGCCAGGTCAGCCTTCAATTGGAAGCAAAAGTGAGAAGACAAGTCCTGTGGTTTTGGGTTTTTACTGCACTTGAAAGCCAGTTTACAGATGTAGCTGTAGATTACAGGCCGAAAACAGACATGTTAACATTGTAAGTGTGTGTTTCAGCAGGAGGGACCGCTCTTCTTCCTATGAGTCTCTTTAAACAAAGCTAGATGTGTCTTTATATGGCAGTGCAGCAGTGTGCAGGCAGGAATCTGTTGGCTCATCTCATTTCTCTCTTCCTCTTCCCTCTGGCAGTGGGCATACAACCACAGTTGTCACCACACGATAGCGTACAGTGGAAATATTACGAGTCTGTACGATGGTGAAAAGCCTGTGAAGCATCACTTTAATGGGGATGCAAAAACACAAAGGATGGCATTTGAAAGTGGAGCAAGATAGATGTTTGTGTCAGCCTCCATCAAAATATTCAGCCTTAACCATCACTTGTCATTTGTCATTATTAAACCCAGAATGTCAGGCTTATAAATTATACCCTTGTGCTGCAGCAGGACCCAGTCATGTTCTGTCTTGACACTTCTACGCTCATAACTGAGGTCAGTCTTCAACCAAGAATAGAAATCAGTGTCATGCGTTCCCTTTAATTTAATGCATTTACATCCATAAAATTTGCATGATATCAATTCTTCTTGAAGCCACAGTCTACCTCAAACTGGCATGGGATTTTCATTTGTTGCATATTAAAGCTGCACACTGCTAAATTAACAATATTGTCATTCACAGGGGATTAAACACACATGAATCATATCCTCTCAGTCTTTCTGTATTCCTGTTTATGTCTTGCTCCCCCTCCCCCCCTCTCCTCTCCTCTCCTCTCCTCTTCTTCAACCCCATCCTCTGATAGCTCAAAGGAAATAATCCTGTTGATGTCTTTCCTATGATCTGAAATTTATTAGAGGAATGCCTGTTTTTGCCTCCGGTGTGTCACTCTGCCATTCCAGCTGGACTACTCAATAAAGATCTCATATTTTTAGCGTCACATGAAACGAGTGCATATTCTCAGTGCAGCTAATTGGCATTTAGGTTGTTTTTTATTTCTAAGAAGTGATCTCTTTTCGATTTCTGGCCATGAAATTCTGCGTTGGCTTTTACAAAGAGGAAGGTGTTCATCAGCTGCGACTGTGTTTTGTCCTGTTGAAGAGATGATAGGAAATATAAACAATGTCAGACCCTTTTTGAGTTTTATGTCTTCTTTAGCTGCAGGTGGATGTTCCCAAACAAGCACTGAAATATTAACCCTTTAAGCCCAAAGCCTAAAATGGTCCATCTGGACTAGTTTTCTTATTTTGACTATAAAAAAGTTAAAAAAATATGCAGGGAGTGAATCCTTTCCCCCTTTTTTCCAGAGCGGTTTCAGAAGCTGTTACAATTTTTCCAAATGGTGAAAGAGTTAAAGCCATCCCAAATGCATATGTGCCGGGTGTTTTTTAGCGATGACACGTCAGATTTTAAAGGGGTCATATTTTGCTAAACCCACTTTTATTAGTCTTTGGTTCATTTATTTGTGTATTTGGACCCTAATAGTTCCAAAAGTTTGAATTTGAACCCTCCAGCTGCTGCAAAGCTATATTTATATTCATTCCTGTAAAAACTGAGTGGATTCATGCAACCTGTTTAAATTCCGCTTTAATTTGTTACATTTTATAACTAGTTACATCACAAAATTAGAAGGACAAGACTTCTGATGAACATTTCTCCAGTACGACATAATTGTTTATCAGCAGCAGTTGTTGGAGTAAAAACGGAAAATATGTCCAAACTTCAAGCCAATTACCTAAAATGTTCAGCTGTTGGTTGTGTGAAGGAACACTTGGAGGGGGCGGGGCCTGAAGTAGCTCATTTGCATGTAAAGGCCCAGCGTTCAAAACCACCTTTCTGGTGTCATTACTTAGAAATATTTATGAAGCTGGACTTGTGGAGGTGAATTAATGAAGAATTCAGACCCAAGCAGAGCATTTACAGTTTATGTAGATGATAGGAAAATATGGCTGACCACAGGGAAATGTTTGAAAATGTATAAATTCTTTTAAAAAAGCAAAATATCACTCCTTTAAGTCATAAAAAATGCTGGTTGGCTTTAGTTTCCAAGAATGAACGAGAAAATGGGTTTTAATCAGAAGTAATGTTTGTCTCAGAGCTGCCAGATCTGCTTTGAAACACTGTCTGCACATTCCAATACATTTACTTTTCAGGTTCTTTCTATTGGAAGATTTACAAATCTATTGTATAAATATACATGACCCAGTATACTGTATATGTATAATAACAAAAATGGAAACATGGACCTGTGGAGTTGAATTAATGATGAATTCAGACCCAAGCAGAGAATTTAGTTTATGTAGAGCACTGGGAAATGATTTAAAATGCATCATTTAGCTGTAAAATTGCCTGTAATAAATAAATAAATAAATAAATAAATAAATAAAACAGTGACTAGAAAATGGTTAACTCAAGAAAAGCCTTCTCTGTCAGCATGGATGGACAGAACAATGGACATTTACAAAATGGAGAAAATAACTGCATTGGTTCATCATAGACTAGAAGTTTTTGCTTCTTAATGGGAACTAGAAAAGGACGCAGACCTCCGCCAACATAGTGTTTGGATTTTTTTTTTTTTTTTAAGGTAGTGTTTGTACTTTTTTTAAGGTAGTGTTAGTACTTTCTTCCACTAGATGGCGGTGAATGACCTCATGCAGTTCTGTGCCACCATGCCCTATGTCACAATGATAAAGAATCCTTTAAAAAGTTCCTGGATCCAGACGGTGATTCAAAACGCCTCCAAAATTTAATCATATCTTCCTTGACCCAGAGTGGACATACCCTGAAAATTTCATCAAAATCCATCCTTAACTTTTTGAGTTATGTTACCAACAAACAAAGTCAGATGGTAACAAACAAACAAATGCACAGTAAAACATAACCTAAAAATTGGTTCAATTTCTGATTATCCAGAGGCCTGATTTTAATTTATGCAAATGAATATTCGTTGCTAAATGATCACTCCCAAATGTTCACTGTTCCAGAAGTGTGTTTTTTTCTTCTATGTCAATGGAAAATTATAAAATGCAATAAATGAATACTTATTAAAAAAAAAGAACCTGTGTAATTTCTTTTTTTCAAAAAAAAAAGCTAAATATCACTCCTTTAAAGAGTTAAGTTGTGCTTCCTAAACACCAGCCTTGTTGCTCTTTGTGAGCCTGTCTCATCAAAACATCCTATAATTAGAATCTTTATTTCTCATTATTTATTCATCCATTTCATCAGCTTCTTTTTGGATCTTTTTTTTTTTTTTTTTTTTTTTGCACAGCTGTGGATTTAACACCTCAGTCATAATGAGCTTTTTTTCATCCTCAAAACATCTTCCTCTCATTTGTTCTGCGAGGTGACTTTGTTCCTGCGGTGACGTCTAAATCAAGATGATGAAGCTGCCTTGACAGTTTCTTGTGCAAATTTAACTAATATCCCAGCTGGTATACAGCATTTAGCTGGCATTGATATCAAATATCAGAACATCTGCAGCTCTAAAATGAAGTCTTTCATTCAAGATTTGATTGCCCACAAAAGGGAAAGATCACAGCGCATTCCTGCCTGACCATGCAAGGGACACACAGACACACACCGGCCTTTAAAACATGGCGGATGTGTTACAGACATTCAAGTCCAGACTCACTGAAAATAAGTTGAAGTTTTATTTAGTTCGACTCTGCTACCCAATACGTTGAAGGCATTTGAGGAGATGTTTATTTGCTTTTAAAGATTCCAAGTTAATATATTTTTTTGGTTTAAGAGTTCTCATTTCCTGTCATGTTGGAGAGAAATAAGATCTCTCTCAGTGTGCTCCTCTGACAGTATCTGTGTAGTTGTGTGTAAGAGATTCTCAACTTGTGGTTAAGTCAATAGGAGAGGGAGTGTTTGCCGTGGCACAATGCCCAGACGACTTGCAGATTCAGAGCCGAACATGAACATGAACTAACTTCATGCACTGTGCATTTCTACAGGTAGCATGTGCAAACAGGCGCTAGCAGTGCTATAAGACGCATATGAAACATGCACTGCACAAATAATTCACTCAGACTTTACCAGCAAGAGGACAGTTTAGTTACTAAGGGAGTACAAAGCACTCAAAAAGTTTTCATTTCTGGTTTGTTCGCGAAGAAAAGGGCAAAGATCAACATTCCAACATGCAATCACACACACATATTCACAGACCGTTAGCATACTGTAGGTGTAGAAACATCCAAACTGTGGTTATGACAGCAATTTTTCCACTTTGCAAGGGGCCAAAGAGTCTGGGATCTGTTGTTTAAAATCACAAACAGCAAATACAAAACTACGTTGACACTGAACAGGGATAAATTATTTCCACACGTGTTTATGCCAGTTTCCAGCATACAAAGGTTTGTGGCCAAGCACGAGCCAAAGTCCTTGAGTTTGGGAACTTGATCTTATTGCTGCAAATATTGCTGATTTTTTTGACTTTTTAGGCATTGGTGTATTTTGTTTTTACAGAATCGCCATTACATAACTGATAAATGGAACTGTAGTATGATGTATTATGTGTTTTATGAAGTGTAAGGACTGTTAAAGTGGACGCTCTTTCACAGCTCAGGTGATGATTTGATAAACCTGCCAAGTTGAATCCACACAAACCAAGGAGTCCGGAAAAAGTGTTAAATGCTGCTTCAAGATTTCAAGTCGAAGGACATGAGAGAAAAGAAGCCACGGTAATGGTTACTGTTTTCTTTAGTCCTTTTTTTCCTAATCATTGCAGGGTCAGTATTACCATCTTCAACATTTCACAGCACAAGCTTCAAATAGAAACTGTCAGTTTTGGAGTGAAGCGGAAACCAATAATGTTTCATGAAATAAATATTTTATGAAGTTTGAATGTGAAAAAGGCAATATTCGTGTGGTGTGTGTATGGTTCCGGACAGTGCTATGTGTTATTATGATAATTTAAGCCTGCGGTGAAGTTATTATTTTCTGCTGAAGAGCAGATTCAGTCACACTGCAAGACCAGAATGAGATGTAATATGAAAGCATCTGCTTTTATTACATCCTCAATATGAATAGGAATGCATATATTCAGCCACGATGGAAATGTTAATGAAATAACCCAACAATTTTCTTCAGTCTTCTTACAAATCTAGTCCAAATGGAGTCTGTTTAAATCTGTTTCCTAACAGACATTATATCCAAACCAAAATTTTGTCTTATGTCAGTCAACATATGACCAAATATAGATTTCTGTGTCAATCTTGTGACATTTTTACCGCTCACCCACACATGAAGGCATAATCATAAATCTACATATTTTAACTAACAAGCAGAAAATGAGCAAGGCCCCGTTTGAATCGTGCATCATTCTATTTGTAAATGGATGTCCATCAGTCTGGGTTCATCTACAGCTACAGGGGATGCTGGGACATTAATCCATTTCCTTCATCTACTGTTTATTTGACTGCTGTTAAGTTTCATATCCAACTAATTCTGTAAAAGCCTGTTGTGATATAGGGCTCTACAAATGAAACTGAACTGAATTGAATTAAATTGAATCTTTTTCAGACCACTCCCACACCACTTCATGATACAGATGTTCATGTGTTTGCTCAGAATCTAATTCATACAGGAAGTGAATGCTGCTATGAATGTAAATACAGACATTTATGACATTTGTCTCCAAACCTTTCACCCTTTCATACATAATGGTCACTCCAGTGGGCAGTTATTCTACAGCTCTTCTCTTGTATATTCAAGAGGTTTTGTTGTTTTAGTTCCATATCAGCCAACACAGTGGACACTTATGCACCATCCCATAATACACTGACATTCATTCCATAGTGCAACTTGCCTTTCTAGATAAACCTGATCTGCAGTGACATGTTTCAGTGTAAAAATTGCAGACTCTTATTAGACAGTGATAAACATTTTTTTTCCCTTCTTTGTTTAAACTATACAGACACAGATGACCCTGACTAAACATGACCAATGCTTAAGGCCGTGTATTGTCAAGAATTTGAACAGACATATCATGATCCAATGGTTACAGTAAAATATACCATTATACTTCAGTAAAATGACAGGAGATAGATTATAACACTGGAGCCTATTCTCATGAATTTTCTAACAATAAATAAAACACATTAACCCACCTACCAAAAACATCTTTATTATTCACAGGTATACTATGCATGCAAAAGTCTTAAACCACCCTTAGTTTTGTTGTTTTTATAGGATTGTCATGATCATACATATATAATTCTGGGGAGGTCGGAAGTGCCGCGCAGCTCCACCCCTGTCCTAACTCCCATTACCCACTCATCATGTGCTTTGGGTCTCGTGCTTAAATGTTTTCTTTGCGGGGGTTAATGCTTTTTTTTTTTTTTTTTTTTTTACAATATAATCCTGCAAAGTCACTGCAGGATGATATTTGTGTTTTTTTTCTCTTCTCTAATCCTGGTGTTTCCATTTTTGTTCTGTATTCCCATGTATGTCTTGTTGTCTAATGTAATCTTGGTCGGTTGTAACTGGAAGGTAATTTTGTTCTTCTGAAATATGTGCAATGACAATAAAGTAATCTTGAATCTTGAAATGTTGAATCTTGAAATTTGTACACAGTATTAAAAACACACACATCAGGGTGTACCCCGCCTTCACCCTTGAGTAGCTGGGATAGACTCCATGCGACCCCCGTGACCCTAGTGAGGATAAAGCGGGTATAGAAGATGAATGAAAAAATCAACATCAGATCTAAATAGTTTCTACAGGTTACAGTCGGTGTTTAATGTGACATGCGTTCACATAACAAAAAGTAGTTCAAGCAACATGAAACGTCGAATGTGTTGAATGAAACCTGGTGCAAAACACAAGAAAATGAACACAGTGAGTCCTTTATTGTCTGAACAAAGAGTTAAATGTGAGGAGCCGTTGGCGCAGATTGGCAACCACACTTCTGTCCGCCTGCGCCAGTGCAGCTGTGGCTACAGATGTAGCACTATCAGAGCGTGAATGTGTGAGTAAATGAATAAAGGAGAAGCGCTAAATAAATCCATTATTATTACTACCGTTAAATGTATTGATATTTTCTTACACCCTCATCAGTGCTTCAGCAAACTTTTGAATATTTAAGTCTTTTCATGGAACCTTATAGGATTAGGGTTACAGACTTCTATTATTATCCAAGTGTTTTTCCAAAATCCAACCAAGAACATGATTCAATCACAACAGAAAAAGCTTTTTGTTAACCCCACCCTCCACAGTAAAAATGTTTAGCCTATATAGACCCAGTGCTACTTTTATGGCAGTTCCCAAATGAATTTTTCTGTACCCTTCTTAAGTGATTTATTACCATTGATTGTAATATTATCTTCCTTAATTTGCATTTTTTCCCTGTAAACCATGTATTTTCCTGTATTTAATTTACTAATGATGTAGATGCTCATTAAAGATCAGACAAAAGTTGAGGTTATTTTAACAAAAACAGAGAAAACTCAAGAAAAGTGACTTTTTCCATTAAGCTATCGTTAAATGGACATAAAAATTAAGTGTGTCCATCCACTGTCATTGATCCAAGTCCATGGGTTTTACTGGTGAACCAATGTTGTGGAAGATGATGGTGTTTCCATGGTAACAGCTGTGGCCTAGTGGTTAGAGTGCTGGACTTAAGATCGGCGAGTTGCAGGTTCAAATCCCACCCTAACCAGTAGGCAATGGCTGAAGTGCCTAACCCTACACTGCTCCAGGTTGTAACCAATACCCTGTAATAACTGTAAGTCGCTTTGGATAAAAAGCATCTGCCAAATGCATAAATGTAAATGTAACTACAGAGCCTCTGAATGTCCAAATGGGTCATATCTGATGACCATGAAACATGACAAACTGTATTTTACACCAATTATTTACATGTATTGATAGAATAAGTGGATCAGAAGTGATTAAACATTTTAGATCGGTAGATAGTTTTTGTCACTGGTGGATGTTTCGGTGTTTATGGGTTAAAACATATTAAAACATGCTGTATTAAATGCTGAACTGACATCAAACACCAGGAATGAGAACGTCCAATTCTCCAGATATTGTTCATTCTGTAGGTTTTCTTCTCAAGTCAGTTTTCAGTTTATGAGCAGTAATGGCTCCTGGTTTCCATGTTGCATATGATAATAGCTCAAAAACTTTAACCCTTCCACAGAAGACCGTAAGAATATCCTGTCGGTATCAAACTCTGCACAGTATAGAGAACATGGAAACGGATTGTTTTGAGTGTCGGGCATCTTTAAGCTTGACCATAACCGTGCTGTTCTGGAATGAAACAGTGATAAATAATGCCTTGACAACCATTAGACCATAAAGTCTCCACATCATGTTCATACTCTATATATAGGCTTATTGCACAGTTACAGTCCTGCACATGGAACCTTCACTGCACACTGTGTTTTTTTTATCAGTTGATTGGTTCCATAGGCTGAGGTTTATGCGATGTGCTAGAAAAAGCCATGGGGGAAACACACACACACATGCTTACACACATATAACAGCATGCATAAAACGTACACACAAACGTGAATGCGCACACCCTAAAGGAATCTGTGCCAGTGTGTGATTAGATACGCATCTTTTCTAGCAATCTGGAGCAAAGCAGCAGGATCTTGGCAAATAGCATTAGTTTTGCATAATTCTCATTTTGTTAAAGCTCTTCCATCGTATTTTTGGATTCTGTTTCCATTCATAAGAGTTGGAGGCTGCTGTGTCTTTGTGGATAGATTTGTTTGTTTACGTGACTGTGGATACAAATGTCTTTGCCAGCAGTGCGATCTAAGCATACCTCAGGGAATCTGTATTGTAGTGATAGAGAAAGCAACTAATTTCAGTGCATGTCATGACTCATGTTGTCAAGCCTGTAAAGGGAAGTAAAAGTGTCACCCAGAAATAGCATCATCACTCGCTATGTTTCATCTCTTTTGTATCTAATCAAAAACATCTTGCTGTCCTTGGGAGTGTCAGGAGCACAGATATACAAGCTTTTATCTGGCAGCCGCATTTTTTTTTTAGTTTTTTTTTTTTTTAGTTTTGGTCATATTTCTGAATTTTAAGGCAGCCTTGTAAAAAATTTAACACTGAGTTGGTCCTTGATCTGTTCGTGAACTGGGAGAATTTGCTCCCCTTGAAAGGAGTAAAATGGTAGGGTAGTGCATCCAAGTGGGCTCTGATAAATGTTTAATGCGAGCCCCTCCTAATAGTGCAATAACATATGGGATATGAGTCACCACAGGATGACCACTTTGCACCAGAGCCAACCTGCCTTTTTTAGGACAGCACTGCAGGCTACAGTAAATCCATACTGAGCAGATACTATGTTGGATCATGTACATGTATTATACCGTAAATATGAACAGACTTGAGTTGAAATACCACTGCTGGCCATAAAGTTAAAATAATTTTGTTTCCAGACATATTCCTCTTTTTATTCTTATTTATACACGTCAGTTATCACCTTTGACCATGTGCATGGATTACATATTGAGTTCCAGTTACACTTTCTTCTATCTATTCAAGAATAAATCACATTGGCATGATCAGTTCATGAGAAGAGTTACAAATGTTTTATTCCAACATTATGGACTGAAGAGGATAAAACTCACAAATGTTGGTTTTAGTCACTGTTCCATGTGACCATTAAGTGAATTTAATACAAAAGTCAGTTTTATTAAGGAGTTTCATCATGATGGATATTGGCTACAGTTGTATCTGCTTATGATCATATCCTTGAATTGCTTACATGAGCAAAAAGGTGGTCTTTTTTTTTTTTTTTGTCTTTTTTGTGTGTTTTTTTTAAATCAGGATACTGTATTTATTAGAGTAGAATATTCCAGCTGGAGAAATACTCTTTAGCTGTTGTTTTTGTTGCTTTCTTTGCTTTGGTCACAAATGGAAACAGCCACTCAGTCACTTTATTTTAATTATTGATTTTCAGTGAACTTATTAATAAACTAAAGCACAAATGGGGGTCAAAAAAAAAAAAAAAAAGAAACACTGGCCCAAATAAACCAGAAGACTTTAAAATCAAAGCTTTGACCTTCAAAACTGAAACAGAGAGCAAATTATTCTCTTCTTGTGCATTATTAGAAATTCGTGTAATTTGCATAATATTCCCTCCGCTCCTCGATAACGTAAAAAGGCGCGCGCAAAAACTCACACAGGCACGCACGCGCGCACGCACTCACTCGCGCGCACCACGTACTCGTGCGTCCGGTCTTCCTGACAAGCTCGAGAGTCGCGGTGTCCCACGCCGCACGAGCAAACGGTGGGTTGTCGTTGTCAGTACGGGACACATCCTGCACCGTCTCTCTGCAATATGGCGACAGAGGTAAGAAATACATCTGTATTTTCTTTTAGTGGTTTGAGGATAAAAGACTCCAGGTCTCCGACTATGTGTGTGTGTGTGGATGTGTGTGAGATGCAGTGCTGTAAACTGAGTGTGTTGCTTGTTGTGGCTCCGGTATCTTGGCTGATCGTGTTGTGAGTGAAGATTGTTTTAATTTCACCGAATCAACCTTAAAAATCCGACCTTATTATGTATGTGAAATGTACTAGTAGAAAGTCAGGGGATGTTACTATCACACAGCAAATATTTCCATACATTAGAATCTGTTTTATTTATTTCTAATGAGTTTTTCAAAACTCCAGCAGCAATGAGGTATCCTCAGGTTGAAAAGTCAGTATGTTCATTATGTGCCGAGTAAATGAAGTAGAAATAGATGACATGCAGCAGGTAAAGCACAGGCAGTAGACTGGTCAAAGTGTTGGTGATGGGGATGGAGCAGTCAGCACCATGGACAGGGACAGACTGTCTTTCCCTCTGTCATACTCTCAAATGGAAATGACAAGGCTTCATTAACATCCCAGTCTTTGTTCCTGCATCTCAATTGAGTCGCATAATGAAGCAGCTTTCCCCACTGAGTTCTGTGGTGTCAGCCTCTATTCATCTCTTTAACAGCTGACATGACTGACAGCCCCGTACAGATGCAGAGAATCTGTGTTACAGGCTGTTCACATCTGGTTACTACGAATGCGATCACCAGTACTTGCAGGTGTATTTTTAGCCTCGGTAATGCCTGGTAGCACTAAGGCCAGCAGTGCGTCTTCCTCTCCCCCACTTGTGTCCTTGATGATATCACCATAATGCTGAAGACGGAGCTGCCTTCGTTATCATAGTAATGACCTGACCAGAGGAGACTGCTTTTACTTAAGTGTAAGTTTTGGACAGTGTTATATTTTAGACTTCCACACTCAATATATGTGTGCCTTCATATGGATATGATCCCCAGATAAAATAAACCCAATACAGTTTTATTTTGGCATGATGTTACTGCAGGTAAAGGTTCAGTCAGCTGTTTGGATTCATGAGGATGGTGTTTCTTCTGAGTCTGTAGAACATTGGCATCATTTCCTTGATTTCCTGGGTGGTTTGCCAGTTTACTTGTCCAAGCCCATCAACTGGATGCTCACACATACACATGAAAGCAGATGCATGTACAGAAACACAGCATGTGGAGGAAGGACATATTTCATGTCCAAGGTCCATCAATTATCCATGGCATATTTAATGTGAACAGGCTGCTGCAGTTTGTAATGATCAGTGGTTGAGTCTGAGCTACGCAGCACAGTTTACTTCCTATCCAAGGCATCATCCATCTCTCTCTTGCTTTCCTTCTTTCCCTGTCTCTTCATATAATATTAGTACTCATTCCATGGCGTTCACTGTATGCCCAGTCAGCATGATGAAGCTAAGTGAGTGAGTTACAATCAGCTTGTACAGCACACTGCGCTGCATGGATAGTCTCTGGATTCATTAAGTCCACTACTGCCAAATTCTCCTCTCAGTCTGCAGGCTAGCCCTGGCTGGACTATTACACTGTGGAGGAATAATGTGTTGAAGCAGGGTAATCATCTGAGAGGCTGGAACAGGCTCACTTCTCTACTGAGACACCATTCCACCTTTTTTTTTTCTTCAAGAAAGATTTCCTTTTCCAGCTTTGATCCCACAGTTACTGATCTTCCACCTAAATGTCATGGAAATCTGACTGGTTTGTCAACACTGTCTAAACTTTATGATTTATAGACCTCTAACTAACCCGGCTTGGCAGTAAACATAAAAAAAATCATGCTCCTAATGGCAGTAAACCAGTTCTATCATGAAGCAATGAAGAGAGAGCGGACAGTATGAAAAATGCTGAAAGAGCTATCGGAAGAGAATAACAAATGTAACTCTGAGTGCATTATTGTGCTTGCTGTAATTGTGTGTGGCCTTTGCAATTTCTGCCCACTGGCAGCACTCACCCATACTGTCGCTATGTGTTTCTTGAGTTGGAGTGACTAAACAAGGAAACATGTCACAGCAATAAGAGTCACACAGACCCACATGTACAAGCTGGAGGACACTAGTAGATGGAGGGCATTAGAGTGAGAATTAAACAGATGTGACGTAAAAATTATGGTAAAAGGCTGTAATTTGTATATTTGCTGGAGGCATTTATAGGTTGGTTGGTTTGTTTTTCAGTCTTTGTGACACGTAAAAGCCAATATTTCAGAACTACAGTCACAGAAAAAATTATCAAACCATCAAAAGTCATCAAAAGCAATAGTTATTCAATCCAGTACTAACTCCTGTGTGGATCATGTGACTAAAACAGACAGAAAAGAAAACATAGACTGCCTAAAAGCACTGTTTTTGTCAGTCCAATGCCATAGATATTGATGTAAGAACTGAAGCAATTTTAGTTACTATCAAGAAAACATGTTAAATGGATAGATATCAGCTCTGAAATTAAACTATTATGGGCTATTTTTGATGTTATCATTATATTTTTCCAAACAAATGTACCTTTAGTTGTACCAGGCATTGAAATGAACAAGAAATTGAAAAAAAACAAGGATGGTCTAATATTTTTTTCCCTCTCTGTATCATGTCAGAATTTTGTCAACATTAGCATAAACACTCTTGAAAATAAGACGATAATTGAGGGTAGTTGAAAGGAATTTGGTGGTCCATGTTTAAAGGTGCCAGTGTGACCTCATCACCCCTGAGTGCAACATCTCAGGAACATTATAAATGTCCACTTGGACTCCAGATAAACTATTTACATGTTTTGTGGCCATAGGTTATAGTCACTGATTATAGAAACTACAGTTTGCCAACTAAAAGTAAAGAGTGTCACTAATGGGTTGCCGGTAGTTGAAAGAAATGCATGAACACTTAATGATGCCAGGATGGAGGATGCATCTGATTGAACTTAGGGGTCTTGTTATTTTAATTAAAAAGTCTCTTTGGTCTTAGACATGAATGTGGTTGATGTGGTTTGGTGTATCTAGTGCTTATATCTGCTATGAAACATGATAAAACTTTAATGATGTGCGCACTGATTTTACACATAGAATCCTCACTCATCATATAGCAAGAAAACTTTAATTGTATTTATACTCTATGAGGCAGTGCATCTTTTTCTAACTATTTTTAATTGCTTATTTATGTCTTCTTTGTTGAATCTAAATTGTTTTGATAAGTTCCCTAATTGGTGAGTTATTCTCTCGTCATGCAATTTCAGAGTTCAGTAAGATTGCAAAAAATATGCACCCTTAACTAAAATTAAATGAGGTGTGGGTGGAAGCCATGTCAGGCAGGGCAACACGATGCACAGTTTCTTAATAGACTCCAGTGTGATTATTATGACACGCTAACACTGCTGTCTGCCTGCATTTTATATTTAGATACAGGAATAGACGAGATTGAACCCCAATCTCCCACACAGAAAAGTAAACATCAGCACTCTCCCAATAGAAAACATTTATCTTCACGACTGTCATGGAAACAGACCACATGACCAGAAAAATGTTTTATGAAGTCTTCTCTTATAGAAACGCAGCCACACAGTTGGACCACTTTGTCAGTCGTTTTTAAAAGGTGCACAAGCTACTTCTCCAAACTTCCTCAAGTTTTTTTGTTTTTTTTGGGGGGGGTAAAGGTGTTGCTGAAGACAGGATAAACTGATTTTGTAGAAAAGCACATAAACTATGGTGGTTGAGTAAGCAATGGACAGTAAATAGCTTCCCATCAGACGAAGTTTTAAAGAGTGGAACAAAGAGTCCCAGTTTGTCGACATTCGAGTGTCAGAACTGGACCGACGTTAAAGAAGTTCTGTGTAGTACTGATATTCCCAACTCTCACCACTAGGAGGAAGTTAGGAAGTTGCGTACCTGACCACCGAAACCACTAGGGGATGAACACTATTTATCCACAGACTGTATCACTCACTGAATAAAGTGTTTATAAACGTCTGTATTACGGTATCATCAAGTTTTCTTTTCCTCAGAATCAGAAAAGTCTCTATTGCCAAGTAAGTTTGCACATACAAGGAATTTGTCTTGGTTTTCTGGTGCTTAAATAATAAACATGGAACAAGTGCTAGTAGAATAGTGTAAAAAATATATAATATTATAAGAAGAGTGCTGTACATAGTGTAGGATAAACAAAAATTCTGCAGGTTATTTTGACTTTCAGTTAAAGTATTGTGTCTTAAAATCTTCATGTGCTGTGTCAACTGGTGGTTCAAATTATAGCTCTGTTAGCTTGTAGCTCTAATTTTAGACAAAAAATTGTTTTACTAAAACCATGAATCACCTTTTTGTAATGTTTGTGTTGTCAATAGCTGCACTGAAGATGTTTAAAATCATCCAAACAAGGTCGGACTCATCACAGTTTAGTCTGAACCTTGGGTCAATAAACAAAAACTTCCCAAAGAAAATAACATCACATGTCAGGTCCGGGATCGGAATGTGGTTCAACAAAACTCATAATAAAGACAGTAAAATATCAAGGGGAGCCTCATATACTTTATGAAGTTTTCCTTTGGCAAAGCAAATTTGTTCAGCAACAAAAGGAGCCAGACTACCATTCTGCTGTCAGGACGCTGGACAAGACAAGTTAAAAAGAAAAAAAGAGAAAGAACATAACATCACTTAAAAATAATGAAATAACTTTAAATCTTTGTGATTCATAATCAAATCCATTTCAGCCTTAAACTCCATTCTTTTCATTTAGAGCTGTGTCCAGTGGGGAAAACAACAACAGTGCTTCTTACTATAATCACTGTCACTTTCTTTGACTCTAAAGTTGTTTCTTAATGGTTCTCATTCCACCTGGTCACTGTCTGATGTTCTCATCCAATGCCCAGTGCCATTTACTTTCTTCACCATAACAGACCCACAGAATGACTCACTACTCCCTCTACTGGTCACATAAATCTGACGGTCTCTGACAGTGCATTCAGTTCCCATCTCTATTGCTGCGTTCCCGCTACATGGAATCAGCTCGACTCGGCTTGGCTTGGCTCGACTCAGTATTCCCATGCGACTCGTTATTTCCGTGTCATCTGCTCAGAGAGTTGCTGAAAATTCACTTGTCGCGTGTTGTCTCGTCTGAATTTTTATGTCGGCCACCAAAGACTGAATCTCCTCGACCGGCCATGGTGGAGTTTTGGGCTGTCCTCATGTGAGTTAATGTAGCACTATATTTACTGTCTACTTCCACATCTGGCTTTTGTCAAACGGCAGGTCACAGAGAAAACTGTCTGACCAGTCAGGGGTCTGCAGTGTTTATACGTCACAGTTTAGTATCGCTTGGAACCTTGGTGGAGATGATACCAGAAAACTAGTACCGGGTACCAGATTCCAGGTCCTTTTTCATAATGGAAAAAGGCAGAGCTGAGTCGAGTCGAGCTGGTACCGCATGGTTGAAATGCAGCATATGATCCAATAGGCTCAGTGTTCGAACTATGCCGAGATTTTCAGGGGGTCCCTTTTTTCGGGGGGGGGGGCTTGCGCTTCTGTCAGAGCGCGGGTTTACAAACTACAAAGAAATCAAATCAAGTATAGCTACGTGTTGGTCGTCGTCATATTGATTTATTTTATCTTTGATAAACGCAACAACACTTCAGATATGCAAAACCTCCTGTTACAAATTATTGCTATGCCAGTAAAGATAATTTTGACAATATTTTAGAGACCCCCCAACATTTCCCAAATTATGTTTTTGGGGGATCTGATGTCTGTTTCAGGGGATCCGGGATCCCCCGAGTACCCCCGTAATTTGAACAGTGAATAGGCTACATCAGCATCTCTGGCACAACTTCAGAACTCTTCATCCTGAACATTTTAATGATACTTTTAGGTCACTTATTAACATTTGAAAGCAGAAATTCTGCATACAGCTCTTTTAAGTGTGTTAGTCTTGAACTGTATTAACATCCCTTCCTTGTTTTAAACTCTCGAACTGTCAAACTTTATTAAAATCAGTCACGCTGTAAGTGATACCTCCCTTAAGAGTCCGACTACGAGAAATGGATCGACCCATTGATTGGACTTAAACAGATATGACTCCTGCTTCCTTTTCTCGGCTGCAAACCTTTCGTAAAACAAAGAGGTAAGACAGGGGGCAGCAGGTCAACAACGAGCCAAAACACACTGAGGTGTCCCACTGGCCTGAATACAGCGCATGTTTCAGAGGAAAACCGACTGATGAGGTTCAGTCACATGCCTGCGGACCGCTGCCAGTGGCCATCAGCTGAAACATCAGCTCTGTTATTCTCTACTACATCCTTTGGTCTGCAGGCTTTTGCCATCCAGAGCCCTGATAAAGTAACAAAGGACCTCTACTATAGTAATGAACCTGACATTGGGCCAAATGATTCTTACTTAGATAAATGATGTTCAATAGCGTCCTGATAATTGCTTCTATTAATAGAGTGGCTTGTTGTTCATCATGATGGCCCGGAGATAGCTTGGAGAGGAGAAGAAGGGGGGCAGTGTTTGAGAGACAGAGAAGGCAAACAGGAGAATATTAAAAGCTGAGGCACACAGAGAAGTCTAGTGACTGTGGGATGATTTTGGCTGTTAACAGACAAAAATAGCAGCTTGGATGCTATTCTGGGCTGTGAATGATATACCCTATATAGAGATGAAACACTGGCACTGTACTGTGCCTGCTTATATGAACACTACTCTCAGGAGCTTGTACATGCAAGTAACCTCATAAACAGAAGCTTGGCTTTCTTTCAGTAACAACAACACTAGTACTGTAGGCAGCCGAAGTTTGGCTAGGATATCTGAAGGAAAATATTTTCTTTTATATACTGTATTTATGCAACTATGCAAGTAAGTTTGGATGATGTGATGCTATATACTGTGTAATGATAGAAATATGTCCACTGGTAAAGATATACTAAAATAATTTCCACTATTAGAACAATGGTTTAATCCATAAAGACTAAAAAAAAAAAAAAACCCATCAGTGACACAAACCATCCACTGATCTAAACTGTTTAATACCTGTTGATCCACTAATCCTATCAATTCATGTAAATAATTGGTGTAAAATGCAGTTTGTCGTCTTTTACTGGTCATCAGATATGAACCATTTGGACGTTCAGATGCTCCTTAGTTACCGTGGAAACACCGTCATCTTCTACAACATTGATTCATGTAGTTGGGTCAATGACAGTGGATGGAGACAGTTGGTTTATCTTCAGTTAAGGTGAGATTTTGTTGAACAGGTGACTTTTTCTTGATTTTTCTCTGTTTTGATATAATAGCCCTTAACTTTACTCTGAGCTTTTATGAACATCAGTCAGTTAAATTCAGGAAAAGATGATGATTATCACAAAAAAGCACAAATACAGAGCATAATGTTATAATAAAAGGTGATAAATCATTTAAGAAAGGTTAAAATAAAGAGAAAACTTGATTTGGGAACTGGCAGAAAAATAGCACTGGGTCTTTATGGTTTAATGTTTGTATTAAATATCTCTGTTGTGCATTCATGGGCAGCTGTATCATGTATTCTTTTGATTCTGTTTAGAATATTTTCACATGGTATAAGCACAACAGTTGGTGATGGTAATGCACCTTTATAATCAAGTGTTGACTCAAGTGACGTGGGTTTTGTTTACAGGGAAGCTGATTATTTTCTACCCTGGGTTTGCAGGCAGTTACTGCATTGTGATGTATAATTACATATGCTGTGATAGATGCAGGTTTGAGAAGTAGAGTGGATCATTTATGCCTAATGTCATCAGACTCGACAACACCTCAGTCTGATGATTGCTCGTTCATTAATTCTGTCTGTTCTGTTTTCTTGTTTGGTTTTCTTTCTTTCTTCTTGAATTCATGAACAAAGTGAATTTCTCCCCAGATCAACAAAGTTCACCTGTATCTGCAGAGTTTGGTCATTTCCCCTGCATGGAACTGACAATATAAGACAAGATCATGGTTTTATGGTGAAATGTTGAGTCTAAAATACTAAAGCAACCTGTTTCTTTCTTATCCATCTTTCCTTTTCCTCCTTTTTCACTCCTACTCTATCTCTAATTACCATCCTCTTGAGGGGAGTAATTTAGATCAGCAGGGGACACGTTTTCACTGGCCCACTTGCTCACTGTTGTATGCTCCTCAAGGGAATGACTGTTTGGGTGTAAAACATAGCACTCAACACCAAAGTACCGTTAAGAGGAGTCTATTACTTCAACTGGCCAATTGATACAAGAGCAATGCAATAAAAGTGCTTCTGCTTTTGATGTCTAATGTGATACCATCCTCAATGTGTCTCTTACACCTGTTTTATGTGAGGTGTTTTTAGGTTCCTTTTTTCCAACATAACACATTTTCACACAAAATGTTGTAAACTCCATGACAAGTTTTACCAGTTTGTGCAAGAATCTGATTAAAATTGGACTTTCTATAAATAAAAATGATAAAAAAAAAAAAAAAAAAAAAGTAGAAACCATTGTATGTATGTGTGTGTATATGTGTATATATACAGGTATATCTGTATATATTTTTTTATTACTTTACTATTTTTGTCAATGCTACCCTGTATGAGTATGTTTTTGTTTTTTGTTTGTATTTCTTTATATAGAGAGAAGATATGTACATGATGTGAAACATTGATAAAATGATGCTGACTAAAAAATAACAAAAAAGAAAATTACACACAAAAAAAAAATAGCAACCACACTATATCCCCTTAAGGTGAACTTTACCTCAGTGGATGTTTTTGGACTGCAGATTGATGAGTTTTCCCTCTGTGTCTTTCTGTTCTTGTGCAGTTTCATAACCTTCAGGAGCTCAGACACAGTGCATCACTGGTCACAAAGGTTTTCATCCAGAGAGACTACAGCGAAGGAACCGTCTGCCGTTTCCAGACTAAGTTCCCTTCAGAACTTGACAACAGGGTGAGCACAGACACATACACATGGGCGAGGTTAAAGGGCATCACAGATGGACCGCCCACTACTTTTTGATTCAGAACTTTTGAACCAGACAAGTTTAAGGCAAATATTACACCTAATTGGAAAGCTCTAAATGCCATCTTAAACATGCTCAAAGGGCAAAATTTAGTTTGAAATATATATTTCTTTTATTCAAGATCTTTTTATTAATACAGCGGCACCTCTGCTTCCGAAATTAATCCGTTCCAGAAGCAGTTTCGTAAGTAGAAAATTTCGTTAGTAGAGACGTGTTTTCCATGTAAATGCCCTAATCCGTTCCAAGTCCCCCAAAATTTCGCTTTTATTTTGAAGCTAGACGGATGTTCCGGGTCAGTAGAGGACTTCCGGGTTACACAATATGTTGTCATGAAGCATGTGGTTGAAAAGAAAAGGAAC
>JAQQZY010000008.1:9503215-9516843 GCA_030068375.1 Ostorhinchus rueppellii
TGTTGATATTTTAATTAGATTTGATATTTTTAATTAATTATGTTAGAATACAGTACTTTTACCTGTATTGGAGGACTTTTGCAGTGTATATTACAATATTTACTGAAGTATATTTCTTCCACCACTGCAGTCTTTATCACTACATCACCCATGAGTCTGTATTTCAACTATTTCAGAGGTTTTAGTGTCACTTAATACTAGTCTAAATTAAGTCGGATTGAGTGAATACGAAGTCAAGTCAAGTATCAAATCCTAAAAAATATATATTAAGTCTGACTTAAGTCAAGTGCCTCAAATACCGGCCTCTGTTTAACATTTACAAGAAATAAATTAACAATTCTGCTTTATTAAATAATGAATTAAACAGAGCAACTTTCCAGATTCTCTACCTAAACTTCAGATTTACTTCTACCACTTCCTGTTTTCTCCTACACATTTATATCTTCTTCACTGTGCTGTTGTATTATTCATAGGTAATAAAATGTAACCTACCAATGGAGACAGATGGCGTGGCATATGTTTCGCTACGAGTGCCTTTTCGGATGCAGTATACTCACACACAAACACACACATACATACACACACACACAGAACCTAAAGCTTGTCGGCCCAGTGTTCCTCAGCATCCCAGTAAACCCACAATAAGTACAAGAGTGACACTGTAAGGATTAACATAGCGGCGTGGCGGAGATACAGATGGGGCCTCAGCGTGTCTCTAATGAATGTGGTCTGTGGAGCCAGGAGATCTGTCTGCTGTATGTGCAGTGGTTTATACGCTGCAGCTCCACTTATTGACTTGGCCTCAGTTCAGGTCCCACTAAGATAAGTGCCAGGAGATGACGTTAAAAACTCTGTGGGTGTGACACAGTTAGTTCTGAACCCTGTTGCTCCCAGCGGGCATGCTCCCTGTGTGCTTCTTTACAGTCCAGAGGGGGCCGGGAACCAAGAGGTGACACGTAGCAGCAGTGAGAAGGAGGCAGGACTGTATGAAAACTGATAGTAGGGATCCATAGAGAGGTTGTTTTCTTCTTTTTTTTTTTAGGATGAAGAAGATGGTTCAGATAAAAGTTTGCTTCAAGAGTTTCTGTACATCCCCGTCCGTTCAGCAGTGGAGAGCGGACAGCAGCAGCTACAGTAGTCCGGTCTGGAGATGAGTGGAAAGCAGTGGTAGAACACAGAACGAAAGCAGCCAGCGGGAAAGGCCTGACCACTTGCGTTCCCCTGATGACCGCGTCCCCCCAAAGTAAGCCACCTGCGCTGTAGAAAAAGAGACGTATGAGAGGGCACGGAAAAGTTAGCCAACATCTGCGTCTTAACGGCTGAAAAGAACTCATTCACATGGAGGAGTTAGTCATGCAAGACAGTGGGGTGCAGAGAAGGGACACAGTCAGAGGAATGTTAGCACCTCTAAGCCTTTACTCAAAACCAGTGTAATTAAGGCAGCTTAATGCATCTCGTTCTCTGGCAGTGCTTTCTTTGTTCTCCTGATCTTGGTAATCCAACTAGTCTACCCAGGGTCTGCCAGGACCACTCACCCACGCAGGCTGACCCATCATCGTTGGGCTCAAAGCCCTGATTGCATCTCCTCTTGGCGCGGCACTTATAGCTGCCATAGGTGTTGGTGCAGATGGGGCGGTCAGGGGGGCACACGGAGGGAAACTGGGTACACTCATCTTTATCTAAGGGGAGGGGGAGGGGGAGGGGGGGGGAGGAGCAGAGACACTTTTCTTAAGGATGTTAAACAAGGACACAAGCACAGACTGTTAAACAGGTTGGTTCCTTTAACTCACCAGTGCATCGGCCATTCTCATTTAGAGCAAAGCCATGACCACACTGCAAGACACGATCAACCTCATGAGAAACAAGAAGCTTTGAAAGTCATTTCCAGCTATATCCCAACACGGTATGTTTAATTACACATCTATTATTGCTAAATGCATGCAAACTGTGAGTACCATATTGCAGTAATTAATTTGTCGAATATACTGTCTGTCTTGTGGATCCCCTGGAGGTATTTTCAGCAATTCTGCTATACATTTCCTTGATAATTATCTATTGTCATCATTACTCTTATTATATATGTGTGTGAATACAGAGATAAAATAGAAGAGGTATTTCACAAATGAACCTAAAAAATAATTGCTGTCCTAGAGGTTTGAAGTGTTGTTGGTCTGATGAAATACTGTTTTCTTCCTTCATTTTTCATTCGTATGTCACTATACTGATATTATACTGATGTGGAGACAGAATAAATCAGAGCCGTGTATTGATTCATGTATATTGAATTTCAGACAATCCGTCCTGCTTGTTTTGCTGTCTGTCACAATCACTTAGACATAAAGTTACATAAAATGCAGAATTAGGGCTTTTTATTTTCATGTGAATGCTCTGTTATACCTCTATCTCCTCAGTTGGAGTGACTTCCTCCTCATCTTTTGGATAGTGAATCTCCAGAACAGAATTGATCTCCGAGGGCTCCAGGGGTCGGGCCGCTGAGCGACCGTCGGGCCAGTATACCTCAACATTTGTGGCCACGTCCTTACCTGGTAATGCAAGTGAAAACATGCAAACAAAATAGAATAATACAATATCCAGCTGTATACAACTGCAAATGTATTTAATGCATATGTAACAAGTGGTGTCAGGCACAACAAACCCCGTCCTTCGCACATATTGGAGCTTATTTTGGCATCGATCCAGCTGATGTCATCATGTGGTGATGTCAGCATATCAGTTACCTTTATATACTTGCCAAGTTTGAAGTAAATTGAATCCAAATTTATATCTTTATAGATGTGAAATTTTGCCCAGCATAAGTAAATGAGGAAAAAATAAATAAATCATTAAAAATAAGAACTTTGATCTACTCACCGTTAATCTATAAACACAATTTGGTATGAATTTAATCTATAGTTTTGCTGTTAAATGAAACAAATCAAACCAAAAACAATATCCCTTGCCTCCCCTTTCGAGGTATGGGGCTAATAATTGAATCTGTAATATGTATCATACACTGTTGCCTATAAAGTTGGAATAAAATATCCCATGAAATGATTGTGATAATGTGATTTATTCTAAACTGGGACTCACATGTAATCATTCCACCTGGTCCGAGGTGATTACTGATGTGTATAAATGGGAATAAAAAGAAGAAAACATCTGAAAAGAAAATTATTCCAACTTTATGGGCAACAGTGTAGTTATATACATATACAGCACCCCTGTCTGACAAACATGTATCATACACACAGAAGACACAATTGTTTCCTTATATCCTTTCAGTAAAACCTGTAAGTTGTCAGTGTTTTTTGCTTCAGTGCAGACAAACCCTACTCCTCTGTCCATTAACTATTTTAATCAGGCATAGAGAAAGCCCCTCTCCAGAGGGCCTCTGCAGCCTTTAATTAAAGTGGCATTTCTAATGTAAACAGATCTTGAGTTACCTTGCCAGACAGCGATCTACTCAGCAGGTGTGTCGACTGAGAGCCAAAGAATATTTCACCTGTTCTGCTCCCACATGACACCCTCTCATTTACCGCTGAGGGGTTTTTCTCACATGTCTACTAGAAGTGGTGCTTTCTGCCTTTGTGGAGGTCTGTTTTAAAGCCAAAGCAATGTAGAAAGTTAGGCCTTTGAGTGTGCTATGTTTAATCAGGCCTTCACAGCTGATCTGTGCATGGATGGTCCTGATAGAGAACAGATCCACTAAACAGGGCCAGAGACCAGCTGTGGGTAGGCTACCAGGTCTGTATGGACAGCAGCTGACTGTCATGGAGGGACAGTGGGAGAGACGGAACCGGCATCTAACTCCAGCACCTGTCCCCCATCTCTCCTACATTTTCACCCAGATCCCTCCCACAGTGTCCCCTCCTGTGGGTGTCCAATCAGGCTGTAGGTATTTAAACAATGCTTTCCACATGGAATCTTCCATTTCTTGCTGTGCTGCTTACTTTGCTTGTCCATATCTGTCCTGTCCTAGTGTAGACAGCGCCACTAATGGCTTCATCAGTGTTGACTCTCACAAGATAAATCAATATATAATAAGTTTATTAAGTTATAAGTTGTCAGGAAGCAGAGTTGTTGCAGCGTCCCATCTGGGAGGATGTGGAGTTTTCACGTTTGTAAGACAGTATATAGAAGGGAGTATTGACTGGTTTTGATCATTAACCCATAAAGACTCAGTGCTTGCGACAATTCCCATATAATTTTTTCTCTCTATTTAACATTTCTTTAGTAATTTATACCATTTATTATAACACTGTCCTCTGTATTTTGCATTTTTATGTGAAAAATCTGGTATTTTCCTAAATTTCATGTTCTGATCATGTAGATGTTCGTAAAGGTATTACTGGTGAATCAAACTTGTAGAAGATGACAGTGTTTTCATGTGTAATGCGGAGCCTGTGAATGTCCAAATGGGTCATATCTGATGACCATGAAAAAAAAATCCATCAATAAATTAGTGGATCAACAGGTATGAGACATTTTAGATCAGTAGATGAATAATAATAATAATAATAATAATAATAATAATAATAATAATAATAATAATAATAATAATAATAATAATAATAAAAGACATTTTAGATCAGTAGATGCTTTCGGTCGCCAGTGGATGTTTGGGTCTTTATGGGTTAAGTTATGTAATTTATATATATTTCAGTTCTAGATGGCTGTAACCAAATGTTTTCTGCCTTTGTAGATCCACTGTGATCTGTAAGTTGAACTATATATGTGCAAATAAAAACAGAGGCATAATATTATTAAAAATCACTTATTTTTCAGGTTGTTTGCGGTTGTTCTGGTTATTTCTATTTTTTTTATAATGAAATTAAACTCTTTTTGCACTAAAACAAATAGAAAAGTCTGGAGTTATCATTAATTAAAGGTTATTATGCTATTATTGTACAGGTCTGGCCCCTTTAAGATCAAATTGAGCTGAATGTGGCCCCTGAATAAACAAGAAGTCAAAAATATATCCTGTGATAAAAATTGTTATTTTGTGAAGTAGGTGTAGAAATATTCAAGCATCCACAAATCCTACACTGAATTCTTACAGCTTTTGACAGACGTACCGAGGCCAAAGTGGGCTACAGGCTCCATCTCACACAGGTACCCAGAGCCGCCGTCGATGATGCGTGTATGTGGGCCGGTCTTTTTTGTGTAGACCACCACTTTAGCCCCTCTGGCAAAAGCACCAAACTTGGTCCGAGGAATCACACGCAGCCATGAGTTGGCAGCGCCCTTCACCACAAAGAGAGAGAAGAATGGCATCACATGACCTTTTGAATGTCAAAGCCATATTTAGACGTCCTAAATGTCTCACAACTGCTCACATGGTTGACTTTGTAGATGGACAGTGGCTGTGCTGCACTTTCACCATGAGACACCAGCAGCTCCAGGCGCCCATCACCATCAAAGTCTGTCGCCACAGCTCCTGCAGATCCATCACAGTAATGATACAATTAAGCACTCCAACCAATATAATATTAATTATCTCCATGCAAGGAAATATGTGCATAATGTTTCTCCAGTCGTAGAACTAATTATGTGGAACCGGTCCTTTATCTTTTATAAAACACTTGAGGAAACTGAAATCCTGAGTGAAGTTCTGCTGCCATCTAATGTCAGCTTGTAGGAATCGCAGCAAAGATGTTGGGTCTTGAATTGAATGTTCATGAACGTTTGTCTGGTCTGCATCACTCACCGGTCCCTCGTCCCTCAGGCTCTGATGCCTCCCCGATGTTCAGCTCCTCTATCTGGGGGTCTCCATGCTCTCTCCTGCTCACTCTGTCAAAGCAATGATACAACCACTCACAACCCACCGGGATTAAATAATACAAAACTGATTTATGCTCATATGTCTGCATTTGGTAAAGGATCTTCAGACCTGATATAAAGCATAAAGAATTGTAATAATGATACATGTGTCCCTAAATCATGTGTGATGTTTGTCAGATAATGTTGCTATACAGTCTTGGAAAAAATATTAGACCATCAAAAGTCATTTAAAAAAAATGGTTACGCAATCAAGTCCTAACTCCTGTGTGTATCATGTGACTAAAACAGATAGAAGAGAAAACATAGAATGTCTAAAAGCACTGTTTTTGTCAGTACAATGCCATAGATATTAATGTAAGAACTGAAGTGATCAAGAAAACATGTTAAATGGATAGATATCAGCTCTGAAATTAAACTATTATGAGCTATTTTTGTTGTTATTATTATATTTATCCAAGCAAATGTACTTTTAGTTGTACCAGGCATTAAAATGAACAAGAAAATGAAGGGAAAAAAGGGTGGTCTAATAAATTTTCCATGACTGTATATGTTACGACACTGTTCCTTATAAAGCTGGAATAATTTTGTTTTCAGACAAATTCCTCTTTTTTATTCTTATTTATTCACATCAGTAATCACGTCTTAACGAGTGCAGTGATTACACACTGAGCCCCTGTTAGAGATTTTCTCTATCAAAAATAAATCACATTGTCATAAGTATTTCATGAGAACAAGTATAAATAATTTATTGTAAGTTTGTGGGCAATGGTGTGTAATATAATATATCATTTTCATCTTTTTATCCTCTAAATGTGCATGGATATAAGTTATACGAGTGAAATAATAATAGTAATAATAGTGGAATGAAAATGCATTTTGCTTATATGTTTTCACTTCACCTACGTATATATACTGCATTTCTTATATGCAAAGTTATTATTAAATTGTACATTTGACAATTTTAAAATAGTTTACAACAAGACACAATATTTATTTTTAAGGTGGATGAGTTGTTTGTCCCAGAGGATTTCATCTGGTTGAAATAAGGATATAATAATATGATTAGAAAATGTGTCTGTTCATATCTGTAACTACAATAGTCTTAAACATTACAGGTCTCCAGGCCCAGATTCTTGATAAGGGTCAAAACACAGTATTCGAAATCTCTCTGACAGGACAATTTGACAGATTAATGTTGCTAAATGACCCATATTATTACTTTTAAATTAATTTTTGCTTTAGTTGGACCATAAAGGATTTTCCAAAACAAGGTGCTACTTTATACTGAAATAAATGGAAAAACGATCAATTAAAGTTCACTGTCAAATGGGACATTACTGTGTTTTGACCCATAAAGGATTCTTTGCCATTAAGAGACGAGGCACTTTTTTTTTTTTTTTTTTTTACCATTTTCTCAAAATTAAAAGCAGCTACAACAATAAAAAAAATTAAAAAAAAAAAAACCAAATGCTACATAACGATATCTGCAAACATAATAAATTTCTTGCTGATAAAGTACTGTGAATAGTACATTTATTTTGAATCTGCCCTGTTTGATGATTTTTCCTGACCTCACTTTTGAACATCTATGTTAGTATTCGCTCTATTTGTTTTAGTGTATGAGTTTTTCAGTGTGGGGAATATAATCTACAGAAGCGAGCGTCGAAAAGCATCCCTGCAAAAATCTAATTGTCTTGATTCATATCTGAAACCCCAAACCATAAAGAGAACAACTAAATACTGTTTCTGTGGCAATGATCTCACTTTACACAATCTGCTATTACACTCATTAACTACCTTTTAACTATTTCAGTTGTGCCTTGTAAAATTAAATAATGCTTCACCAATTAAAATGTTATGCATTTTAGGTCTCTTAAAGTTTTTAATTAATATAAAATACTAACTACTAGTGTTTGCAAATCCGGTCTTAATACAAAGTAACAGTTCATTTTATAATGTGGATGACTGTGTTGTTGCTCTCACAATAAATTCCTCATTTGGAGAAAAACATGCAGGTTTGGGCTGAGACCACATCAAACTTTGTTGAAGTTATAATTTTATTTCACAGTGCAGTAATGTGCTGATCTTGGCTGTTAAACTTCTCAACTCAGCTAAATATTGATTAGTTGTATTGAATTAATTAGCTCAGGCACAATAGTTTGAGCGTTTTCTTTTTCGGTGCCAGAGAGCAGAATTAAATTAGCTGATTCATCTTCATACTAGATAACGACGGAGCCGTGGGCTGTGGAGCAGTGACCCCTGTCACACCATCATCATGTCCAGGAAGACAAATTCCCCTCCAATGACCTGGCAGCAGGAATGTTCTCATCTAGGAAATCTGTGAGACTTTAAGTGATCTCTGATATTCTGTATGAATTCACCCACCAGCTCATGGTAAAATTTATCATTACTTCTGCATCCTGTTTAGAAAAATAAGCCAGATCAGATTTTTATTCAAACAGGATGGGTTTATTTTCCAAACAATTGATATGTATCATGTATTGCATTTTAAAAGCGGAGTTCATTAATATTATCTGCAGAGGAAGCCAAAGTGCCAGCCAAAAAGAGACCTAAAACTGTCTTAATGAAAGATTCATTCATGTGTGGAGGAGGAGGCGGGATGCCAGACTTGATAAGTATCCTTGGCTGGGAATTTTAAATTCTTCTCAGCTTCCAAACCCGGTTTTAGAATATTAAATCAAGGCTCAAGAGTAGTCCATTAAGCTCATCATTAAAGTGCTATAAAAACTTGGACTTATACTTCCACATGAGTGTGTGTTATGTGTTACAGTATTTCTACCTAAAGAGTCTGTTGGCAGAAGGGCCTCTGTAGGCGATGTTATTGAAGAACACCTCCAGCTCGTTGTCATTGTCAAAGTCAGCAGCAATAACGGTGCGGACAGGGGACGGCATGGAAAACTTCTGGGATGCGATGTCCTGGTGAAAAAACCCCACAAAAACACAATACGACATCAGTAACAATCACACACACACACTCGAAGAAATTATGCATTTAAGCACAGATGCAGACATTTTTGGTTTTCATTTTTCGTTATTGTTTAATATTTTAACTACTATTGTGTTTTTAACATCATTTTAATTTAGTTTAATATTTATGGTTTTGTATTTTTCTAGAGTTGCCTCTTCTATTTTTTTATTTTTTATTTTTTTGCACAATGATGAGAGATAGGGATTTTCCGGATTTTCAAAAAAAATCCTGGATCCAGAGATTTATCTGGATCGTGACCAAAAGTTAATGGTAACATCCTTGGGTGATTCTGTATCACTGGTAAAAATTTCAGAAAATGCGTCCAGTAGTTTTTCTTTCAAGTTGCTAACAAACAGACAGACAAACAAACAAATGGCGGCAAAAACATAACCTCCTTGGCGGAGGTAAAAAATATATTTATCACAGCGGTAATTTTTACGGTACATATATTCATAAAATATTAACTACATTTTCATTGCAGTTCCAGTTACTGTCAAATATTACATTCCTCCTACTGTATGTAGTTAATATATTTTGCACTTTTTTTATGCGTAGACACTATTGACTCTTTAACGATTTACTTATTTATTTACCTATGATGTTGGTGAATTGATAAACCAATGTTAAGTTTATAAATTAAACAATTAATTAACAATAATATTACGTAAATTTGCCTTGGATTCATGATCTAAAAACTTCTGTCATTAAAGGTACATGGGAGTAAGATAGACTTTATACATATATCACATGACAAGCATAAGATTAATACAAATAAAGCCTTATATCTTTCACAGAAAAGAGAAAAAACAACAGCAGCAGCATGGGAAATGCAATATAAGCACTTGGTACACTAGCAAAGAGTAAGAAATAATCTCCGATTTGTAAGTCGATTTTTACAGCATCTCATGGTTCAAGGTTTTTATTGTTAGAAACACAGAAAACCATAGCAGGTGTCTGTGCAATTAAATTATTATGAGACAAATAGAAGGTAATGGAATGAGAATAATACATGGATGGATGGATAATAATGTAAACAGAGGAATGTGTTCAGAAGTCACAGTCAGAGAGCAGTTTACAACATGTTAGTGGTGTATGTGTTCAGTTTATCAAGGCAGGAGAGGAAAATGGGAGGAGTCAGGCTGTTCATGTTGACCAGGTTTGTTAGGGGTTTTTTTCTTTTGTTTTTTGTATTGTTTTTCTAATAATCAGATTGACATGATGTGGGTTTGGGCATCAGAGAAGCTTCTAGGTGTTGGATCAAGCATTATATTCAAAGCATGAATCAGACAAAGGCTCAGGAAAAAAAAAACTTCCAGTAATATTATCTGAAAAAAGTTTCAGCCACACAGATCAGAAATAAAACTGCTGTTTAACCCATAATGACCCAAATATCCACCAGTGACCAAAATCATTTACTGATATAAAAAGATAAATCACTGCTGATCCATTAATCCCATCAATATATGGAAGTAATTGGTGTAAAATACAGTTTTTCACCTTTTCATGGTCATCAGATATGACCCATTTGGATGTTCAGAGGCTCTGTAGTTACCGTGGAAACACTGTCATCTGCTACAGTACAACATTGATTCACCAGTTAAACCATCGAGTTGGATCAATGACAGTAGATGGAGACATTTGGTTTATGTTTGGTTAATGATATATTTTACTGAAAAAGCCACTTTTTCTTAAGTTTTCTCTCTTTTACAGTATGATAACCCTCAAATATAATCTCAGCATGATCGTTAAAGTATATGATCAGGTGGGGCACTGCTAGCAACTGGGGGCCCCGTGAAAGGTTAATGTTGTGTGTGTGTGTGTGTGTGGGGGGGGGGTTAGCAGGGGAAAAATACCAGGAAAAAAGATTTGATGGGGAAAAAAATAATTGGAAAAAATTTAATGGGAGAAAAAAATACCAGGAAACAAAATGTGATGGGGGGAAAAAATACCAGGAAACAAAATTTATCAGGGAAAAAAAATACCAGGAAAAATTGAATGGGGGAAAAATACCAGGAAAAACACTTTGTCAGGAAAAAAAAAACAGGAAAGAAATTTAGCGGGAAAAATTAAAAGAAAAGAATAAATTATTTTAAAAATAAATGAAATTTTAATAAATCTTAATAAATTTTTAAAATCTGGAAAAAAGTTTGTTTTAAACAGTCCCTCACATATCACTGACTGATGCCTTTAGATTCTTTAGAACTGTCTTCTTCTCCAGAGTCTCTGTGCTTTATTGCTTCACAGGTTTTCCCTGGATCATCTCGACTTACTGCTGTGGTTCTGCTTCTCTCCTGCCTTCATCATCATCATCATCATCACCACTCACTAATCCATATATGGGGTGTGTTCTATGACTGCTGTAACTGGTGTGAAAGTAAAAGTTAAACTTTACTTTGTACATCCAACCCTTCCTTGCCTTCTATACCTCTCTTCTATATAAAATTTTCACAACTTCTAATCTATATCCACTGGGACTCCTGGGAATACTGGCCTCCATGGATGTGTCATGTCTCCCCACCCACCCCACCCCTTTATAGTGCCCCAGATGATCAGTGACTTAAATATAAAGGGGAAAAA
Organism: Ostorhinchus rueppellii; assembly: GCA_030068375.1. Lineage (NCBI taxonomy): Eukaryota > Metazoa > Chordata > Actinopteri > Kurtiformes > Apogonidae > Ostorhinchus > Ostorhinchus rueppellii. Next base: position 9,514,563 of record JAQQZY010000008.1, read on the forward strand.
AAATCTAATTTTCACTTTTAAAAAAAAGATGCAGAATGGAGAGAATAATATTCTGATAAATGGAAATAAACCACTTAAGGAAGGTTAAATCTAGAGAAAATTAATTTGGGAACTATCACAAAAGTAGCACTGGGTTCAGTATAACTTCTGGGAACTACTTCTACAGTCATTTTAATTACAGATGTTGCATTTACTTGTTAAAAATCTTGATGACTGATGACTACACTGACAGCGAGCCAGTGTGACAGGTGATTGGTACACAAACATGACTCATCCTGTATTGATCTGCCGTTTACTTGCCCTGATTTGTAAAGTCACCATATCAATAAATCATCCAAACTGAGCCTGTAGTTTAAGAGACTCTGAAACCCTGAAGGTCATAAGTTAAATCTCCACAACAGAGCCTGTCCATCAGTCCTTGACTTAGACACTGATTTGTCGTGTGCTTTCACTTCCTGTGAAAAGCCTCGACGTAAACCCCTAAAGACCAAACCAGAGACCACCCTTCGGTTGCAGAACTGTCGACTGAAGCTCTCATGCCCAAAAAATTCCCCTGCACAGAGGAGTTTTTGCACGAAAAAGTAACAGATATCTCCCCGCTTCGGTGACACAGTGATAAGTCGGGGAAGAGTTATAGGGCAGCCCTTCACTCCCTCCAGTATTTACTCCCTGTTTTAATTATAAGGCTCATAAAGCTGCAGGAGGGGCTGCCCACTGTGACCTTCTGCTGCTCAGGTGAAGGAGAGGGGATGGCCAACTGAGGCTGTGATGGAGGGAGGGGGGACAGTTTTATATTTATACATTATCAGCTGGATGAAGGGCTAAAACACAAAGTAATTAAACTTTCACTTAAACAAATCCAGAGCACAAAAACAGACATTCAGACTTCTACATGGGTTATTTACTCCCATTTTGATTAAAACCTATGTTTTGGCAGAGCACATAAAATGGAACCATCTTATTTATTTCTTATTGAGATTAAGACCCAGGAACAAGCGGAGTCGTACAGAAAGCTGAACTACAACTTGGACTTTTTCCATGTATTTCAAAATGTGGTACGTGTGGGTGCGTTTCAGGATTTGTGTGTTAAACCTATTGCAAGGAAAACCTCGGCAATAGATTTTAATTAAAGCACAAAGAGGCCTAATCGGCACTTTCCACTATCCAGGCAAGCTGCTGTTTCAGCCCAATTTAATTAGCAGTTTACTGGAGTGATACAACGGCTTCATTATGTATGCCAAAAGGTCAACACAGCGAGTAGGAGTGTCAGCTAGTGAGGGGGGTGGGGGTCGACTTAAATATGTTGTGTGTTTGTGATTTATCAATCGTGGTTTTTCAAAAAATAAAAGCAGCAGCTAATTTAATTTGTCTTGTGTATGTTTTTATTAGAGTATTTTGTGTGTGTGTGTGTGTGTGTGTGTGTGTGTGTGTGTGTGTGTGTGTGTGTTCATGATGGAATTGTCTCTGGGATGAGCATCACACATTAACCCCTTATTTGACCTCCATAAACATGTCACATATGACGTTTATCTCTTGGGTAAAAGATGCGGCCGCAGGTGTCCACGAATACATCACCGAGCACGAAAGCCGTGCAGATTTACACAGAGCAGAGCTCGTCTTTGTCCCCGCTGCCTTTTCAGGAAAAACACAAACGCCTTAAAGCCACTGCCTGTAGAAATGTTGATCAGATAAATCACCCTCCATAGGTCTTTAAATACCGCTCAGTCCTCAAGTGTGCCAACTAATTCAGCCACCATCCATTAGCAATGATAATAGTGGGATTTGGTGTTAATAGGTGAGATTTGCTGTCTTTGTGCTGCTTGTTCATTCAGCATTGATTCTTGTGAGAAATTAGTAGAAGAGAGAACCAAAGCCACTCCTACATCCGCCCCTGACACTGATAAATCACTGTAAACATTATGAAATCATTAGAAAAAAGCTGCAAATGATCAACAAAGGCTACCTACATACTGGAATGATAACCCTGGTATTCAAGTAAAATGCTTCCAGAATAAAAGTAGTTCAACTTTACCAAATTTGGCTCATTAGTAAAAAAACATTAAGTCAAAAGTCCTAGTTGGTTATAGTTTCTCAAATACAGTCTTCGGCCAAAATGTGAAATTCTGAGATTTCATGAGAGAATGGGTTTGATTTAAAAGGGAAGTTTGTCTCAGAGTCACCAGATCTACCTCTAAACAGTGTCGCCACATTACAATACATTCACTTTTCTGGTTCTTTGTAGTGGAACATTTATAAAACCATTGTATAAATGTACATAAAC
>JAQQZY010000008.1:9541000-9553976 GCA_030068375.1 Ostorhinchus rueppellii
AAAAAAGTACAAATACTGCATTTTAGTACTTAAGTACAGTACTTAAGTGGTTCTACTTCGTTACTATACATCTCTGACCCTGAGCCTTTAAAACACTCGATGCTAAAAGTGCTAAACTGGGCAGTGAGTTTATTTAATTTGCTTATTTGGTCATAACTGGGTGGTATGGGGATGCACTGGTTAACACTAACTCTACTGGGTTCAAAACCAGTTTACATGTTCTCCCTGTGCCCACATGCTTTCTCCGTGGCTTCCTCCCACAGTCGTAATATGCACTTTGATGGTTGCTCATTTGTATATGTCAGCCCTATGATGAACACGTGACGTGTCCAGGACTGACCCCCATGCCAGCTGGGACAGGCCTGCACAGGATTAACCCGAAACAGAAAATGAAGGAATGTTTGAAACTGTTTTCCTCAAAAAATTAACTCACCTGTGGGTACATGCTGCATGTTTTAGCAAAAAGCTGGTTTTGACTAAAGCAGCAGTGATTCATCAGTATTTTTGAAAAGACCAAAAAGCTTTGTGCCACAAGTTTGAGGCTGTTTGATTTGTCCAATTTGTCTTGTTCTGTTCATGAAATTTATCTACAACTGGAATATTGCCAGACTATACCAATCTCTTGCTTTACTCTGCCATCTCTACTATCCACATCTCCACCTTTTCACAGTCAAACCTTCTTTTTTTCCCCTTTTATCTCCACTTACCCTGTTTCTTACCCTTTACACCCTATTTCTCAGCTTCTCCCTCTACTCCTTCCCCTGCCTCCCTTTGGAGATTAATTTCACACTCCATTATCAGTCAGAGTCCCTGCAGACACAAACTCACAGACGGAACCACACTAATAGACTACACACTCGATTTCAACAAGCTTTCCCACTAGGCCGAGCATATTTCAATCAATACAAAACATGCAGATATGCAAACACAGGCTATCACATTTGTGTTAACCTTATGATACTTTTACAGGGTAAGAAAAGTAAATGAATCTGGTTGGCGTAAATGTCATGAAGTGCCACATTATGGCCTGCTGAGGTTGGAGGAGAGGGTTGTGCTTATATACACATGCACTAAGAGCTTGACAAAATGAGAATGAACTACAATGAAAGACCTGAAGGCCACTGGCAGTTACTTAACAAACTTAAAAGTCAACGATTTTTCAATAAGTCTTAACCCAAGGCTACTTTCTGTCACTGGAATTGGTGTCGTGAGCTGTGTGGCATGCATGCCTGCAACGTGCATGTGGGTGCTGGGATTTGTGACTGAATACCTTTTACTGTACATCAACATCACATAAAAGGTAGAATATTTGCTAGTGAATAGACGATTACCCTTCTATTTTGTTTTAAAGAGGAAACCTGTATTGGGCTTTTTTGTCACGGGTATTTCAATTAGTCAGTCTTTTAAAATCAATTTATTTCTAGAGATGCTCAGAGTTCTTATATCCGCCTGTCGCTGCAAAGTGAAACAATCCATCAGTTCAATGTGAGACCTCTCAATATGTCACCTTCATCAGTTTGTATAAGACTAATGATGGTACGCTACTTTCAAGGAGACAGGGAGAGCTAAGGTGGTTGGATGACTAATTATACTTCGTTTTTTGAACGATAACACTTTATTCATGAGAAAACAACTTCCAGCGTTTTATTTACCCAGCTATATGATGTGCTACTCCAAACCTAGCCTTTGTAACCCTCTGTATGATGTCTAGCAGTGCATTCAGTGCTTATAAGGACAAAAATAAGAATCCTATTTAGCAATATGGAAATGTATTCTTTGCCTTAGATGCGTGGAAGAACACACATCAAGGTTTTGGCTTCCTCTAAAGGCATTTTGCCATTAAACGTAGATATCTTTCCAATCAGTTTGGAAAAATATCAACCTATCAGTGCTCAGTGAAATGGGACTGTGGTTAAAAGAAAAAAAAATCTATTGTAATCCCTACAGTCTTCTCCCCACTATTACCTTCTTTATCCCAAAACCTGATTAGAAGTGAAAACAGAATGCATGTGTATGAGATAAGAGACAAAGAAAAAGCAAGAGCGAGTCAGTTAGAGAGGGGGGAAAAAAGGAGGTGGAAAGAGGGAAGAAACAATGGAAAAGGGACTGAGAGAAAGAGAGAGAAAATGCTACGGGCAGAAAGCAGCAGTGTGCAGTCATCACTCCTCCCCTCGTACGATGTTCCATAAAACAAACGAGCCCTGGCTTCTGTAATTACACTGGTGCGATGGACAGGAGAGAGAAAATGGCACACCATTCCACCAAATGAACTGTCATAGCACATGCTGAGAAGGGCATGTAGGCGTAGGCAGGGCATGAGTTATCACTGGTAAACAAACAGAAGCACCCATGCATGTACGCAGAAGACACTCTGGGGAGTTACGTTTGTGAGCATGTAGTGTGAATCTACATATGCTTTTGATTGTGTGTGAGTACAGTGTGCGTGTGTGTCGTACCTTTCTGTCCACACAGGCCACTGAGCGCCCAGCCATACGGTTGGCTACATCCCTGTGTTCGTTAATGTCATCATTCAGCAGATCTTCAAAACGTCCATTACGGAACTTAAACAGCTTGTCAGAATATGTTGCCCGACCTTGATGCAGAGAAATAAAGAGTTCAGACAAGGCAAAGATGCTACAGTGAGAGAAGAGATATTATGCAATCTGAAAAAAAAAAAAAAAAGAAAAACGTGGGTGACTGTAAAACAGGTGAACAGGATGCTGTAGTCGCTGATAGTGAGAAACATTACAGGCAGTTTTTGTAAAAATGATAAAGGTGAGTTGTTGCAGCTCTGTAGCTTTCAGATTGATTAATCGTAGCACAAAGCTTATCTGCTATCTGATGAAGACTCAGATGAGATAAGCTTCATATCTGCATACTGATCCCACTACTTTGTCACTGTATGAGAACAAAGTATAACTCCTGTGCGAGTGTGTGCGCACGCAAGTTCATGTATTTGAACGTGTGATATACTGTACCAGAGAAAGCGTTATTGGTGTTAAGGACATAAATCTCCTCCCGGCCGTCTCCGTCTATGTCACATGCTGTCACTCCAATGGCGTTGCCTTGACGATCTCTCAGGGCGTAGAACGGGGAGCTACGGTTGTCAACCGCTATGTTGATAAGCCTTTTCCTATGCTTGTCATACTTTAACACCAGGTTTGGGCCATTGTAGCTGTCAAGGAGCATCGTAACAAGCTGCATTATGTAAGATTGTCAACATCAGCAATTAGTATTTGGTTATGTCATGATTTAATTTAACATGCTGCCAAAACAGCCTGAAAACAATGATTAGTGTGTGTGTTTTTGTGACTATACTCTGACATAATAGTAACAGCATCTTAGCACAGGGACTGCTTCATCTTATACCTGCAATTATCTGGACTATTGATTCTGGATTACATCTGGAATCTATTAAATCAATCACTGCGGTAATTAAAAAACAACAACAAATTGTCGTGAAAATCAATTGTTTTAAGTGCATATATAAAATTCATGAACAGTGCAACGGCCTCTAAAAAGACATGTAACATAGAATATCTGCTCATTAAATACGACTCGGACTGTTAACCCCATTTAATATAATTATTTTAAATATCAGTGAAATGACAGAAGTGGGACATTATGGAGTGAGTGTGATTTGGTTCCAATAGGTTAAACACACAGGATAATAGGAATGCAAAAAAGTTTGACTCTCTTTTGCTCTTATACTATACTCTAGAAATGAAGGTCAACAAGTGAATATAAACTATAACAATTCATCCTTCAATTGTTTGAAACCACAATTAAATTACATCTTTTATGGGATTCTGAGATGCTGATGTCCAGGATACCTGCTGAATAGGATGTCTTGGCTAAATGACATTTATTAAGCAGGGTCATTTTGGTCCATCTATATTCTGTTAAGCGTTGAGAAATTCATTTCTGCTTGGCTGGATATAGACAGGCTTGCCAAACTGTTCCCATCAATGGCACTCTATCCAATCACATCCATTTTCATCAGCTGGGTGAGCCTCGGGGCACTCTTACGCACATCTCATGTCTTTTAGTCTTTTTGCCTTTGTCGTCAACCTTTAGCTGTGAAAATGAATGTACTTTTATTTTGGTCTCCATCGGTTAATTAATTGCTTTAACTGTGTTTAACCCATAAAGACCCAGAGCTACTTTTATGGCAGTTCCTTAATCATTTTTCTTTCTCTTTAACCCATCTATCACCATTTATTATAATATTACCCTCTTTATTTTACATTTTTTCAATGAAAATCAGGTATTTTCCTTCTTTTTATGTTACTATTCATGTAGATTTTCATAAAACTCAGACTAAAGTTGAGGGTTATTACATCAAAAACAGAGAAATCTGAAGAAAAAGTGACTTTTGCAGCAAACAAATCAATAACTGAACATTCAGTTGTGGAAAAAATTATTAGACCACCCTTGTTTTCTTTGATTTCTTGTTCATTTTAATGCCTGGTGCAACTAAAGGTACATTTGTTTGGAAAAATATAATGATGATTTTAAAAATAGCTCATAATAGTTTAATTTCAGAGCTGATATCTATCCATTTTCCATGTTTTCTTGATTAAAAACCAAAATCACTTCAGTTCTTACATCAATATCTATGGCATTGTACTGACAAAAACAGTGCTTTTAGACATTCCATGTTTTCTTTTCTGTCTGTTTTAATCACATGATACACACAGGAGTTAGTACTTGACTGCATAACTATTGTTTTTGATGGCTTTTGATGGTCTAGTAATTTTTTTCTAAACCAAGTGTCTCCATTCAAACTCTGTGAGTTTTACTGTTGAATCAATGTTGTAGAAGATGACAGTGTTTCTACGGTAACTACAGAGCCTCTGAACATCCAAATGGGTCATATCTGATGCCCATGAAAAGATGACAAATTGCATTTTACATCAATTACTGACATGGACGGATGCGAACACTTGTCAAACATTCTAGATCAGTAGATGATTTGGTCACCAGTGTTTGTTTGGGTGTTTATGGGTTAATGTAAAAAAGTCTGTGTGATCATAACACTGTGAAATGAGCAAAAGGACGCTAGGGATTTATGAGTGATTCCCCCCGCTGGAGTAGATTCAACATTGTTTAACACAGAGATATTTTACACATCAATGTTCTTTTAGTCTTTCTCACCCAGCTACAAACATTTCCAGGTCTCCGTCTCCATCCACGTCGGTGACGGCCACGCCATAGTTGAGCTGGATTGGGTTGTTGTCATAGTCGGGAGGGAGGACGGTCTTGGTTACAGATGAGAACATGGGCTCTGATCGCTGAGCTGAGGAGAGCACAGGAAGCAGCAAAACCGACCACAACAACATCCTCACCTAGAGGGGAAAAAACACACCATTCAGCACTAACTGGATACTGAGGAATCGTCACATCATCTTAAAAAAAACACTAGATTTCTCATAAAAATTTGTAAAAATAAATAAATAACTGTAAATCTGTGCATCACATGCTCAGTTTTCTATTTCACTGTGCATCTTTTTCATTCTAACAATCAATGAGGTAAATCTGATCTTTTTAGTTTGAATGTGGCTATGGAAAGAAGGAAAACAGAAAACAGCTCCATCTTTTCAATACAGCACATATCAATTTTTGTGAGGGCAATTTTACAGTCTGCAGTTCATGCTTTCCAATCCATTCATAAAATCTGAAATGCGCCCAGATGTCCACTCTCATCATTGGGCACATTTTTTTTATCACTTGCTGCTGATCTCTATTCCTCATAAAAGTAACCCCAGCCCAACATTCGGCCACATTTTACAGCAACATGGCAACATAACAAAGTAACACCACAACTTTATTGTCCAGCCAAGACTAGAAAATCAATAACAAACATCAGTAGGCTATAATTTTGTATAGGCTGCAAACTCCTGATAGTGATCGTGCAATTTGATGCATCTTTGAATCAAGTAACGACCACACTTTTACCAATAATAATCCATCCTTGTTTTCTTGAATTTCTAAATAAATCAGACATGCTGAGTAAATGTGTGAAGCAAATCAATGCACACAAAACATAAAAGCCCCAAACAAAAAAAAAAAAGAAGGATAAGATTCAGCTAAACCACATGATGCAGCTCTTTTTGACTGATACACCATTCCGAATTGAGCCAACTGAGAATCGAATAAAAACCATAAGTCATACGTTTTCAAACTGCAACACATGCGCTTGTTGCTAACTCTCCCAAAATCCATTCATTCGCCGACCATCAGCAGATCACTGGCGGAGCTTTCTGCTATACTCAGACATAAAGATGAAGATATACCACCACAATCAGCAGCGTTCTGCAGGGTTAGATCTGAACAACCCATCACATGCAGACAGGCAGAGGAATTACAGGACAGAAAATCCATACATGGAGCAGGGCATTATCCAGAGGCCAACTGAGCACAGAGGAAACCAATATGACCTGATATAAACAGACCTGAAGCGCTCTTTCCTCTGGGACAGATACAAACTTTAAATTGGGGGGTGTTTTTTGGCCTAAAATGGCTGTGATGTACAAGTGCTGTATTATTGCTCTGTACATAAAAGGTGAACAGAGAAGAATTGATCTAATCACCTTGTCTTGTGTAAGTGGGTAGAGGTGATGTTTGTGGTGCAGAAACATCAGAGAGAAAAAGAAAAGCAGAAGGTCACCTCTTTAGGGCTAACATAAAACACTCATCAGCAGCAGCACTTACTTTTACACACTCAACACACACTCACTAAACAGTATTTACAAGCTGACAACTTGATTTGCTCAGCTTGTAGATTTATGAACACAGCCCTCATCATTGCGCTCCTTCTATCTGTGATGCCACTGAGTCTTCCCCATCTCCGCTTCCATACCGCTGCAGATTCTCCCTTTCTCGTACCAAGTGTCCAAGTGATGTATGGCTCTTTAACATCTCCCTCAACAATTCAATTTAAGATAAAACCGCATTGCTGTTTGAGTAATACTCTCAAAAGCACATCGGCAGAGAGAGGAAGCACAGTGGATCACCTCCGCTGACACCTGCAGAAATATGGCCGGGCTAACGCCGGCTCGCCGTGATAACACCGGCTGGAGAGCTGGTAGCAGTGTAGACTCTGACTGTTATAGCAAGAAGGGTTAATTAACAACACTGAAAACTCACAATGAGGCAGTTTCTCCCCATTAGACCAGGATGTAATGACAAATGAGTTGAGCAGTTCTCCACTACAGAAGGCAGTTTTACAGCTCAAATACTCCATGTTAGATAAGGAGTGTGGGTTTTAAATTTAAAACAAAAAGAAAAAGAGAGAAATAACAGAAGGTTGAAATAAAATATGTTGGAAAATGATATAATTGTAGATGCTTGGAGAATCCTTTTACACCAGGAGCCTGATCTGACCTGAAAACATTTCCTTGAAGGTGATAGATCTTCTAAAGTAAACTCACATTTGCTTAACTCCCATATATGAGCATAAAATACTGTAGAGACATTTATTCCCAGGGTACTGCACCAGGGCAGCGGGCATATTTCAGCTCATTACCAGCCTGAAAACAGAGGAGAAGTAAAGGAGCTCCAAAATATGAACAGTATTAACCCGGCAAAGTTTTAACCAAATACTGGAGGGAAAGTGAAAAGATGATTCATTGCATTGAGGACCAGCTTGATGAAATTGTGGGGTACTATTTTATCCACTCAAGGACATACAGTAGCCTCTTCTGCATTCACTGCAGTAAAAATCAAGACTCCCCACTTGAGTCCTCAAGTGAAGTTGCAATGTGACTTTTCTACAAGTACTCATAAAACTGTAAGTGATGCACTCATTTCAGGGTCAACAATCATCTTTCCTGCAAAGATGAATGGGACGCATCAAATAAATAAAATCATTTGTACTAAAACAGTCAAAGACCATGAAATAGCCCCGGAAAAACAGTCACTGAAAGCAGAGAAATGTTTTCGATTTGGTTATTTATGTTGGCATTAAGAGGCCATTACCACAGCGTGCAACATCAGCATGTGCTTTGTGGAGCGTTCAAGCCCAACTCTGATCCTGATAACACTGCGACAAAGAGCCAGCAACATCTTCAGTTTCAAAACACGCTTCTACAAGCTCTTCTCTCTGAAGGACACCCTCACTGCAGAACCTACGCACACACACACACACACATATATATAGATATAGATATAGATATATACACACACCAACCCAACACACTCCACACTGTCATGAATTCAACTTAGCAGCCACTTTGAGCAACAATTGCTCATGCAACTACACAGCATTTAAAGCAAAATACTAAAAAAACATCTGACAAAAAAAAACTATTTCAGGAGAGCTGTAGTGTTAGTGCATTATCTGCTTCTCAACAAACACACAATAACTAACACATTAAAACACTTCAGGCCCACACATTAACATCAGAAAAACACTTTATAGTCCATGTTTTCTAAAAGGTTAAAATCTTGCATTATTACACATATGACACATGCTTTTATTCATATTAACCTAAAAATGTACTTAACTATGACCCTATCTATCTATCTATCTATCTATCTATCTATCTATCTATCTATCTTAGTCATTTGAGTATTTTATAACATTACAAAGAAATGCACATTTAAAAAAATATCAAACAGAAGCTAAAATCAACTGTTTAAAACACCAAAAAAGGGACAGAAAAAGTTGTTATAAAAGCAGTAAATTGATTTAAAAAAAAAAAGCCGTGATCTCCTCTCTTGGTGTCTAATCATCGGCAGTATGTGTCTAACACTCCACTATCCACGAAGCATCACTTTCTCCGTGGCAGTTAATATATAACAGAGTAAAATTACACGTGTAGTCTAGTATCTGATCTACCTGCAAACACATCATCTGAAACGAGACTTTTATCAGTTGCCCTGAGAAGAAAGTTGCCTTCGTATGAGGACAGTGGTCAACTTTCTATCGGTAGACAGATCCCAGCGGAGCGTTACACTTATCCCGAACCGAGAGGAAGACCGCAGCATCAGCACCAGGAAAACTCAGGTACTCACAGATGTAGAGACGCGCGGAAACTCCGACAAATCCTCCAGCGATTGACAGCACAGGAGAGAGAGAGAGGGAAAAAAAGAGAGAGAGAAAGAAAGAGAGAGAGACAGCTGGTAACTGTGGTGTGGGATCCGCAGTTTTCTCAGGGGTTTTTTCCCACTTATTCCCTTTACACAACTTAGAAAAGATTTGCTTTATGAAATCGCACTGTGAGATTTCAGCCAATCACAGCGCATCTTACTGAATATTTAATCAGGTAGCCAATGGCAGGGCTGGGAGCCGCTGCGTGGGCGTGTCTCCAGGTGTTCATCATGATGTGGTAGGGGTGCAGCTGGGATGGGGATGCGGAGCTTTCTCGGTTGGTTTGAGATGATCTGACTCTTGTCACCTCATGCACTGGACCCCCCCCCCCCCCTCTCTCTCTCTCTCTCTCTCTTTAATCCTCGTGTTTTTCAATCATTCAACTATAATTAAATGTGACTAGTTGAAATTAATCAGTGGGTGATTTTCAGAAATTTAATCACTTGATAAAGTTCATTAAACCTGCTTTTGTTTCAAAGATTCAATGAAATATTTGTGTTGTCACAGATAATTTGATGAATCTGGTTGAAACTTGTATAAAGTCCAAAACAGCGAGAGCATAAAATAAAGGTTTAATGGATCTGTGACATGAATACTACCTTGGCTCCTCTAACTTTATTATTGGATGAAGAGTAAGAGCATCATCAAACGACCATCTGTTGAAGTTCGACTCCACTCTACAACCTCGCAAACTACTTAAGTCCATCTTAACAAAGTCAAACATCTAAATTTATACACATTTATTCCATCTTAATGCACCTTTAAATGTTTGAGTTCGACATCTGGACATGAAGTATTTCCAATGAAATGAAAGATCCAGGACGGGCTTCAGTTCAGCTCTGAGTCAGGAATAAAAGGAAGAAAGTAACAGCGTCACGTTTTGCATACGGCAGAGTTACAAGCACCACTGACGATGATTTTCAAAAATAATAAATAATTCGTTCTCTGAGTGATGAGTGGAAAGTTAGTGCTCTGTCTCATAACTATGTGTGTGTGAGAGAAAGAGAGAGTTTGCAGGTTTACTGCTGCCAGATGTATAATTCTTATGTCATGCTCCAATGAGTCCAGCCTCCCAGAGACCCCCAATGAAATGAGTTGTGTGTGTGTGTCAGTGTATATATATATGTGTGTGTGTGTGTGGTTGCGCACAGCCTGGTGAAATGAGATGTTCACATCCCAAGGACGTCTCCCACCATAATTTAAACTCACTGGTGCTGGAAGACTTCAAACTGAAAGTGCTGAAGTCATAAACCAGTGCACTTCTGTCTTTACTGTTATTGTCTGTGATCTGCTGGTGTAAATCCTCAGGCAGGTAGCTGTGACTCAAACAATGCAAATACTGGGATGGAAACATAAGCTGCCCCATGGTTTGATTGCTGCATATCAGCTCCAGGCTATAAAATTAAGTTAAAGACCCAAAGTCAACAGTGCTTTTCCTTCTTGTGGTTGTTGGTGTGTTACACTTTATCTGCCTCATTTGATTTACAGGCTGCAGAGATCTTTGATACGCTTACAGTGAAAGACAAAATCCCCCAGATTTGACGTACTGCAGAGCATGATACCTTTAGCTATTTACTCCCTGATCTACAGTCTCCCAGAGCAGAGACCAGAGTGTTTTTATTTATGAGAGGACAAAGAGACATCTATCAGCACTCAGTTGAAGCCCGTGACAGAGTGTGGTGTGACTTTGAGACGGTGAGTGAATTGTATTCTTTCCCCTGGGGCATGCTGGGATAAATTCCAGGCAAGATGTTGTGCTTTGTGACAGTCTCCATCGCTACGTTCCCTCTAAAGAGCTTCTTGCCACCTTACCTCACCCTAGCTCATCGCCAAGGTCGTGCCCACCCTCCCTTCTTAGACGCAATGATCTTAAAATAGAGCTTCTTTAACTGAAGATGAGGAATGTTTAAAGCTCAAGGGAAGAACGAGGAAGGGAGGGGCGGGACTCTTGCTTTTACTACAGCATGAAGAAATGTCCCCTTTCCACTCTAAGGACCACTGAAAGATGTATAGTGCTACGGCATCATGATGAATCCCCTCCGCGGTGGATAGGAGAACACTTCTCTTGTCATTAAGCTTTAGTAATGGTCCCAGTGTCGTGTCCCCCTGGCAGGGCTGCCTGCATTCACTACTTTGGCTAACAGGCCTACAGCGCCTGAGCCCTGCTGCTCCACTGTTACATCAGCTCCAGCTGTAAAAGTAGGGTTGGGATAATCTTAATCAGCAACTTTTTGGGATCTATTACACACAGATTTCCTTCTTACAGAGGGTTACATAGAAGTTAAATGACCTTAAATGCAACTTCTAACCCTTCATTTGATTATACAAATTGAGGAATATGTTTTAAATACTTTAACATGGTCAATGTGAATGAAAATAGCTACCTCTGAAAGTACAGCCACAGAAAAAAATATTAAATCATCATAAGTCATCAGAAACAATGGTTATTCAATCCAGTCCTAACTCCTGTGTGTATCATGTGACTAAAACAGACAGAAAAGAAAACATGGAATGTCTAAAAGTATTGTTTTTGTCAGTACAATGCCATAGATATTGATATAAGAACTGAAGTGATTTAGGTTTTTATCAAGAAAACATGTTAAATGGATAGATATCAGCTCTGATATCAGACTGTCCGGTTATGAACATTTACTGTGGAGAAGTAAACTATAAGTATATATACAGATAACATATGGTAATGTTGTGTCAAAAAGACCAACTTTTTCCTCGACCTTTTATTCTTCACAATATCAAGTTCGGGTAAAAACCAATAATCAAACAAAAAAAAAAAACTGTGCGAAATTAAAGTTCTGTTTTTCATTGTTTTTTTTTTTTATCTTTTACTGCAGCATGAAAGAACTGAAACAGATAAAGTATAAACATAATCTATCATTCACATTGTAACTCCATTCTGTGTGTCACATGTGGACACAGATCCACTCTGTATGAAGTTTTTGTTTTAAATCAGGGGTTAGAGTGAAATGAGTAAGGCTTTTTACTATACTTATAAGAAGTACCTCCTATATACACAGCGTGACCAAAAAAAAAGGACCCACCCAGAACAAATAGGTGTGATCCCTCCAGTGGGTAATTACAACCATTAGTTTAATAGAGAACATAAAGATCAGACTGTGTTTCATTCATGTGGTCTGATGAGTCCAGATTGACCCTGTTCCAGAGTGACGGGCACATCAGGAGGAGGCAGATGAAGTGATTACCCATCATGCCTAGCACCTACAGTTCAAGCCTGTGGGTGCAGTTTTATGATCTGGGGCTGCTTCAGTTGGCCAGGTCGGGGTTTTGCAGCAATATACAGTGCTTAACAAATATATCAGACCATGTATCATGAAAATAAGAAAACATAAGTAATTATAGTTTATCAAAAACTTGTTTCAATAATTACGAGTAGCAATTTTACTGTTATTCGTTAAGAAAATGAGATGGGCAGCAGATATTCAATGATAAGGAAACCCTCAGATGGACTAAAGGGTTTACAGGTGCAGGCATGTTGTGTAAAAAAAAAAAACTAAAGCAGCAAAACTTGAATGAAAACATCATTATTTTGTGTGAATGGTAAAGCCTTTACAGTGTGAAGTAGTGGGATTACAGTTGTACATCTTTACTGCATTCACTATTATAATGTTTCTTCACAACATTAGTACCACCGAAACTTGGAATACATGGAACACAAATACGGTGCCTAACAAATGTATTAGACCGCCTATCATGAAAATAAGAAAACATAAATAACTTCATAGTTTATCAAAAACTTGTTTCAAATTAACAATTTCATTGTTATTCGTACAGAAAATGACCAGTTGGAATAACAAAATAGTCCTTGTTGACAAATAATAACCATAATTGTCCATATTTAGTGTGTCC
>JAQQZY010000008.1:9557571-9571018 GCA_030068375.1 Ostorhinchus rueppellii
AACCATTATAGAAACATAAATAGATATTTAGGTAAACAGAAATACTGTTCAATTATGGCAGCAGTGGAAAACACCTTCTACTGGGTGGAGCTGGGAGAATACATTTGGTAAAGACTGTATATATGTCCAGAAAGTTAGTGGAAATAAATGTTGGAACATTACATAAGTTTATAGAAATGATGCCACAGTGAATGTGTGCCAGAATCAAAGCTACAGGCCGCTCTTCTAGTTCTTTACCCTTTGCTTTTTTCTGTGTTTGATTTCATGCTCAGAGTGAGTGCATTTGATTTTCTGTGTGGATGAGCTGTGAACCTGTGCAGTGACACCACTCTGCTCCACTTCAGCCTCCTGGGTGTGAGCACATGTGTTACGACATGCATTAATCTGGCTGCACTTGTGCCTCCTTGCCCACACATCTACACACACACACATCGTTGGATATAGGTTTTGCCAACAGGGTCCTTCATAGATCAGCTTCCCCTGACAGCTCTCTTAAATGTCCTTGGCAGCCCCCCAACCCCCAGCCCTCGTTCTCTTTCTGTTCCTCCACCTTTTCCACTCTGGCCAAGCCTCTGATGGATGTTGCCATATTTCTCTGCCTCTCTCCTCTGGAATGCTCCCATAACCACTGGGCCCTGTAATGCATGACACAATCTGTATATATCCCATTAAGTGTCACTTTGTGAATGAACCTGTTTCTCCACACTCGGTGCACTTTGCAGGATGACGTACAGAGGATAGTGACTGGAAGTTGACCGGCTCCTTTAAAGTCAGAATAAATGCCTCTTGGACACGATCCCTTTAGTCACTGTTGCAGCAGGTGTTCCTATTGTGGAAAAAAACACCTGTGAGCAATAAATCTACAAGCTTAGACACGTATTTATATGATCTGCATCTTTGACTACAGTGTCAGTTCCCCAGACTTGGATGTCCTCGCAAGACCGTGAAGGATTACACTTTTAAAATCATTTTTGTTTTCTCTTCACCCTCTGCAGTTCCCAACTAATATTTGTTTTTTTTACATCATGAGGTTTTGTGTACACACACACTCCACGATGCTATCAATCACATTTTTAATTTAATGTATGAATATGTGATTTATGTTGCAGAAGCAGAAGATATAAATCTATTTTGCGGAGAGGGGGGCTAAGAGCGCTGATGTTCCCTTATTGATTGGTTGGCTTAATAGTGTTTGTTCTTTATAGCTGATCTCAGGAAATAAAGCAAATAAATAGTTGAGAATGAGTTCAGTCACTGAGAAGCTCACGAGGATGGGAGAGAGATGGGGGGAAGGAGAAAGAGAACAGCTATGAATCAGTAGGAAACTGCCATCGTAGAATCACAAAAGACATGTATGTTGCTAAACTAAAGGTAATGCATACAAGTAAATGAGTTCTTCTCCACATGATGAATGAATTTTTGGACTTAACGTTTCCAATAATGTATTTTTTTAACTGAACTCTGGAACCAGGACATTAGTCACATGGTGTTTTCCGATAAAGCTGGGTCACAGCTGAAGGCTCACACAGTCCTGGTTTAACTATTTTACTCTTTGCTCCCAGGTATCAATGTCCTTTGTATGTTCAAAATGCTAAACTTTATTGACATGTTGGCAGAGTGTCATGAGCGACAGAACACCATGTTTCTTTGCAAACCCAGGAGCTGTAGCCCACGTGCTTACATGTCAGTCTTGAGTCATGTCTTGTCTGCTAATCCAGTGTGTCAGGCCATTATTTGCTCTAAGACTGTGTTAAAATTCTCAGAGGAATTGTCAGATTGATTTTAGAACCAAACTGTGGTTATTGCCCAGTAACTAGAGTGATGACCAAAATGTATCTTGACATATCAAGTTAGGAACAAGGAAAGGCATGACTTCAAGTGAAATCGTTCAACATCTTATATAAATTGACTGAAGCAACTGCAACAATTTATTTGCCTATATCTAAGGTAGCTGTATATCCTGACAAGAACTTCTTAAAAGCTTCTGTTTTTCAACCTTAATCATGAGATGAAGAACCAGAGACAACAGATGTGTGACTCCAGCTTCTTCCAACCAGGTCCACACAAAGAGGCGGAGAGAGGAGCATAAATCCAACACATTAGCCCTCAGGTCTCCCGGTGACAGTTCCCGCCCCGCGGCTGATGTAAACCAAACTTCCTGTTCGGAGATGAAGAAGCCTGTCAGGCAGTTCCAGCCACCTCAGCCCCTGTCACCCTGCCTCCTTGATGCACAAACGCATTAATAGTAAATCAATTCTAAATAAGGGACAAGGGAAACAAGAGAAAAACAAAAGGACGCGTCTATCTCCTGTGAAGGGAAGCGCAGAGGGGAAGTGGCAGGGAATATGCCAGAAGTCCAGCAGTTTTTTTGAGTGCATGTGGATATTTCCGGCATCCTTCTGGTCTGTCTTCATATTGTTATATCATCTGCTTAGAATCAAGACTAATAGATTTAATGGACAGTGCAATAGAGGGATCCTTCAAAAACAAAGAAAATCAGCAACTATTAAACTATGTAAAATGTGAAACTGGTCATAACTATTCATTACACAACTTTAATGCTCTCTTTTCCTTTCTATGGTCCTCCTTCTCTAAATGTCCTGATGATAGGAGTAATGAGCACTGTTTCATCTCATCATGCCTAATAGTGTATTGATCTCAACCGGGCACAAATGACTACATCATCTCCCTCGTTGTACTGTGTCACAGTCTATGGCCTGGACTTCTCACACTACATTTAAGCTGTTTAAAGCAGGATGCTATGCAGAACCTTTTAAACTTGTAATATTAAGGAATAGTAGCAGCTTGTATAAATAAACTCTTTTTTGATTGTTCTTCTAACTCTTTTTCCTCAAGAGTTAAAAATTGTGATTGAAGAATTGGTCAAACCCGCTGTTGTTGCATGTGCCATATGTTCTGTGGTGTGGAGCTGTAAAGAAGCATTAAAACTGTCATTGCCCGACTGTGCATCAGTCGCCTCACAACACTCCCAGCCTCTGCTTCTGTGTTTCTGTCTCTGTCTCCTCAGTGGGGTAATCAGCCATTCTCCTGCAAGGTAATTCCTGCTCAGGAGTGCATATGGCCGACACTGCGGAAATTCATTTTTTCGTTTAATTTCAGGCCTATTGATCGTGGAGCGCTTTGCGGCTGCATGACATCCATAATCACAACAATGGTGTGACAGTGCAGATAAATAATGTGGCAAAGGCACAGAAAGAAGGAGGGATATAGGGATGAAAGGAAAGCAGAATTGAAAAAAGCCAGAGCCAGGTTCCATCTCTTACTGCATTCTGTATTAATTACTGAACTCCACCCTATTACATCCTCCAAACCTGAACCCCTTCACCTGATTGATCTCCCATCACAGACCATAAATTAGTTTTCTTCCCAAACTTATCTGAAATCTGTTTGTTTAAGCATCCATTAAAAGATAGGAGCCACTGCTCTACAGTAATTACCAAGGCTACTGTAATATCTATAATTATTATGATTAGTGGAGCAGAATTAAGTTACTGCTTAAACCCACAAGGGGCAAAAGCCGCAGCATGATTATAAGGTTTTACATACACTAATGCTGTAGTAGAGACTAAGCCAGAGCAATCTACAAAATGAATACAACTTGATCCGGGCAGCAGCAGATGCATACTGAAAAGCAGAAACTAGTGGACCAAACCGTAAATTTAGAAGCATGAAATGAATTTGTCCTACTAGTGCACATTAACCAATGCATAACAGGACAGTGGTTATTCTTAGTTTAAAGTCGGATGTTTTCACTTTATTTTGAATCTTTTATTAGTTATTCGTGGATATATATGCACATTCCTGCATTCTGTTATGTCATTTCCCCCCTCAGTATGCATAAACACCTATTTTAGAAGCAGCCAGGGCTGTGCGGTCCACTGTCTGTGTGGTCAGAAAATTTAAGAGAGCCCAGAGGGCTGAGTTGGTTTAGGCCCACTGAGGTCTCAGTGGGTCTTCTGCCCACACTAGGTGTGTACACAGACCATAACTTGACAACAACCAATTTTACCAACACAAGCTACACTATATATATCATATAATGAGATGTGACAAATTGCAGTTGAAAATGTGACCTTTCACAGTGTACATGCAGTTAAATAATAATGGTTTCGTGTAAACGGCGATGCGGCAGTGCATAAAGCGTGCCTCTTCTTATTGTTGGAGACTGAGGGGGCTGACAGCTCCCACTCATAAAATGTCTCAAGTCAGAAAGGCGATAAGGATGCAGGGTTAATGCGGCTTGGCACACAGTTTTATTTGTGCAGAGGCGGAGAAGTTGAACTCTTCTTCCCCCTCTGGAGTGGTGTGGAGCTGAGTGGATACAGTTGCAGGACAGTAAGAAGTGGGGCCATGGATGATGCTTAGCTGAGACAGAACAAGTAGGTGTGAACTGTGTATTTTTATCCCTCCAAAAGGCGAAGTGATACAAGTCTCTATGAGTCAATGTAGAACTTAGCTGGTGAGTGATATGAAATGTATGGAAGTGTGTTTCCCAGTGATATTACACTGTGTCCACATTCTGAGTATATGCAACACAAAGCACTGTGTTCACGTTAACAATGTCCACGAGTTTCTCTTCAGATCCTGTGAAACATGTTCTAGTGATAAGGCATTCTGTAACACTAATGATATCATCAGTGATCATTTGGGCTCAATACTGTCTCTGATTTTTGATTTGGATTTCAAACACATCATCCAACCCTGAACTAAGTGGACATGTCAACGTCTGAACTTCACACCAGTTATGAGCTGAAATCTTCAAATCTTATCATTTAGTTTCATCATCTTGTGCAGCTGTGAAGTTCTGTTGCCATATTAATACATATTAAGATGAGGCTTGGTAACAAAACAGTTTGCTTGTTGGTGTTCGGGATGAGCGCCACTGAGAGTAAATTGTATTACAAGGCTCCACACCACTGATCAGCTAAAGCTATTTGTATGTGAGTCAACACCCAACCTCCTGTCTTTTTAGGGAGGGCCAGTGACCCTATCATGGACACGACCTGTTAAGAGAAGCAGCCTTTTCTTATCTGCATGCCCTTGGAGTATGCACCCATTGATATGCCACCTTGACTCTATCTTCATGCCAAGATGCTTTCAATTATGCGAGCCGCTGGAGTGAGGCGGAGCGTGGGGTTCTGTACGATGAAAACTCGTCCATGGTTAATGTGATCCTGCTGCTTTTCTTCCCACAGGGATGGTTTCCACACATGGAGAGGGGATTAGAAGAACAGCCATTTCTCTACTGAACACTTCTCAGTTCACCACTTTGCCCACATTCTCATGACCCCATAAGGTAGACTGATCTGGTGACTAAATGGCTCATCACTGGATCCTGAGCTCTGCAGCATCTCGCATCCATTATCACCAGCAGTTCCATATATCATATGTGGGAATTTTTGCTGTGACATCAGTTCCCATGTTATTAATCTTTTTTCTTTGGACCTATGATGCCTCTTTTTTTCGACACTTTGACGCCGACATGCAGCCAGGCTGAAGCCAGGATTGTGACTGACAGGAAGCTGTCAATCAGCTGAAGTGACAGGCTCAGTGTTGGACAGCCAGCGGGAAAAAGGGAGATGGATAGAGATGGGTTTTAGAGACAGAATGGTTATAGCCCATGAAAGTGTTTCAACCACCAGCATGTTAGTGTCAAACATGATTCTCTTCCTCGTGCCTCTCTCTTCCAGTCACATCTGTCACTACTTTGTTCTTTATTTCTTTCAATCACCACAGCTCTTAGAAAGTCTCCTACAAACTGATGGTACACCTTGAATCTTGAGTAATTCTGGTGAATTGAAAACAAAATGTTATCCTGTTCAGTTTTCTGTTTTTTGTAAAGTTCTCAAAGGTTTCCCTCAATTCCAGAAGAGGGCAGCACTTCTTTAGCCAATGTTACAGTAACTTCACAGACATTTATCTTACACATATAGCTCTGCTCTGTTATTAAGGGGAAACAGACAAAGGTCATCATTCTGCCTTTTCCACATCCAGAGGATGCTGGTCATTACCCATACACATGCCATCTCTTTAATCTTGTCCGGGTTCACAGTGTTTACAAAAGGAATGTAGTCGGACAAAGTGAAGCCAGTTGTATACTTTGTACATGAAAAATGTGAACAATACAATTTACAGCAGACTCAGACTCGGGCTTCTTGGATTGCCCGTCGTATTGCTCTCTCCCCTTTTCACTCAACTCGCCTCACTTTTCGTTTCCCCCCTCTCCCTCTTTGCTTCTGCTCCACCCTATAATCACGCTGGTTCATGGCTCTCATTTGGAGTGGTATATATAGCAGTAATTGTCAGGGTGCAGTACAGAGACTGGGCAGAGCATGTGTACTCTCTCACAGGACTGTTTTGCAGTAAATCTCATAAGGGGAGAGGAAAAGACTGAGGTGGGGGGTGTAGGGTTATGTACGTGCACAAGCACATGCACATACCTATGATACATTCACTCATATACTCTTTATTGCAAACAATATAGTTAGCACATAAAGAAGCTGATAACATTTTACAAGGCACTGTACTAATTTGCAAATGTTCCCTTTGCTTCTGTAAGTCAAATCCTTTATCTCACTGTCTATTCATTTACTCTCTCAATGGTCCTCATAATGTGTTTTTCTCTCAACAGAGTAGTGCAATTATGCAAATGCATTCATTATTCAGGAGAGCATCTCCTTATCAGTAAATATTAATAATACCAGGTGATGAGTTAAGGGCCTGATTTATTATATGTCACTAGTCTGCTTATGATCCATGAGCACATGGGAGCAAACTCACATACTGCACACATACCAACCAAATGAAAACAGGTAAATCATTTATAATGGGAAGTAAACAATAATGAGCATCCTCATCAGCTTTTCAGACTACGCAGCACCAACTCATCACCCTGAACTGGTGATAAAAAGTGAATTATCATGAGAGCACCACAAAACCAGACAGCAGCGCCTGTTATCAAAGCTGTTGTGTGGCTTTGGCTGAAGACATTCCTGCTCAATAATCTGAGGTCTGATCACAAAAATCTCTGCCCATGTCTGTCTACCTTATAAACCACGGAACACTGCCTCCAAAAGAGATGACGGCAAAACCTGTTATGCAGTCCACTTGTTTGTATGTGTGTGTGTGTAACAGGGGGGGGGTTCCTTGTAGCTTGTATGGACAGGTCTGTCATTCAGAGAGGGCACACAGTCTCCATTGTGGAGCTGTCTGTGGTCCCCATTGGGTCAGGGTGGGGTGGCAAGGGGCCTCTCAAATAAAAACATGCGCTGCAAACAGGAAGTGGGCCTCTAAGGATAAAATGAGAACATCAAGACGGAGAGTGTTTATGAATGCAGTTGGCTCATTTTTGTCAACTCTTTTCCTCCAATTGCTTTCTTTCTCTTGGTTTGATGCGTCTCGATAGGTTTTGCTTGTGCTTCATTTTGGGTCTAGGTCCACACATGTCCGCAAGAACAAGTCAACCTGCTGATGAGATGCAATCAATTTCTTATTTACCTAAGATTGTATTCCAATCTCATCTAGTGTTTGCCTGCGGAATTTCTTTTACTATATCTATTTTGTTTCTAAAGGACTGTGTGCAGCAGTACTTAACATATTTACCATTTAATTCTTTGTTCTGTACTTCACCACGGTCTCACTCTCCTCTAGAGTCCAACAGCAGATCACAATGGAGATGTCCACACAGATCAGCATGAGGCAAACAAGTCAAACAAGACATCACACATGCACACATTGAAGGTTTTCATACATTTAATTGTCTTCCATTCATTTCACAAGGGTTCCACAACCACAACATGGCTAAACTTAACACTTACCCAAATTTTAGCCTTAACCTAACCCTAAAACAAGCCCTCAAGTGTAATGATTTACACAGTGGGGTTCAGTTTTATGTCCCATCCCACAATGCAAGCTGTTTTCCCACAATGTAGCGTGAAGTCAGGTTTACACCCTCATAATGTAGGATAAACATGGGCATAAATACACATACAAACACTATTTCAGCACCATAATTATGTTAAAACAAGGATATTTGAATACCAACCAAAGTGAATGTGATCGAATCTAACAGAACGCATTGAATATGAAGTATTGGAATACTGACTGCCTTTTGTAGATAGAACAGCTCTAGATGTCATCTGGAAGAGAGTATTTCAGCTCTTTCACTGGTACTGACATGTTTCTAAAGAACAAGTACAACTGAAGTGATGGAAAATGAGCTTATCCCTGGATTTTTTCTCCACGGGTTAAAAAAAAATCATTTTAAGACTTACTGTAACATGAGTCTAGATAAACTGCGAGGTCTTCTTGACTGTGTGTTTACAGGATTACAGCATGCTGAAAGAGCATGAAAGGAACCTGAATGTGTGCGAATACACCCCGTGAACCCAGGTGCTCTGCTTTCAAGTATCCCTTTCCTGTTTGCCCAGCAGCTGTTTCATCCCAGCGAGTGACCACTTCACAGCACCCATGTTTTCTTTCTGGGTGGACTTGTCAGCTGTGATCAAATCAGACTTTTGTTAGGAGTAAATTTCCTCTCCAGACATAGCTGATTACTGCACCCACCTACCAGATTTGATATGTTTGAGTTGATCCGTTAATTTCTGGACAGTTTGGTGTATTTTTGTTTGCTCAAATGGCTTGTCAGTTCCTCAGTTTCCCATGAGAGGTGGTGTTTGCACAGGACTAAGTCACAGAATATCTGCTGGCTTCAAAAGCTTTGGGCAGTGTAGTCACTTTAGGGGAAATGTGATTAAGTACAGTTCCAGAAAACCCCTGAACCCACAGATCAGACTGGGGCTTACCACAGAATGACTCCTCTTGTCCATTAGAACAGGTGGAAATACAACAAAAAAAAATACAATATATGATACAGTTGTGGAAAAAATTATTAGACCAACTTTGTTTTCTTCAATTTTTTGGTCATTTTAATACCTGGTACAAGTAAACGTACACGTGTTTGGACAAATATAATGATACACTGCAAAAATCTAAATCTTACCAAGTGTATTTTTCTTATTTCTAGTCAAAATATGTCATTACACTTAAAATAAGACAGATTCACCTAAAGAGGAACTTTTCAGCGAGATATAAGAACTTATTTTTAGACAATAGAACTTGAAAATGTTATTTCAAGAAATCTTATTAAGACTAGAAAAGCACTCAGAGAGTGCAGACCTCCACCAAGGTAGTGTTTGTACTTTCCTCCACTAGATGGCACTGAATGACCTCATATGTAAATCTGTGCCGTCATGCCCTATGTCCCAATGATAAAGATACTTAAAAAAAAAATTCCTGGATCCAGGCGGTGATCCAGATCACCCCCAAACTTTAATAATTTCTTCCACATCCCATTTCCAACAATTCCTGAAAATTTCAACCAAATCCGTTCAGAACTTATTTTGAAAACAAACAAACAGGCAAACGCCGGCAAAAACACAACCTCCTTGGCGGAGGTAATAATTTTCACTTGCTCCAGTGGCAGATTTTTTTTGCTTGAATTAAGTAAAAAAAAAAAAAAAAAAAAAAAAAATCTTGAATTAAGCACAAAAAAAACCAAAAACCTGCCAATGGAACAAGTGAAAATTGTCTTAGTAAGATTTCTTGAAACAAGATTTTTAAGATCTATTGCCTAAAAATAAGTTCTTGTGTCTCACTGAAAAGTTCCTCTTTAGGTGATTACATCTTATTTTAAGTGTGATGATCTATTTTTACTTGAAATGAGAAAAATACACTGTAAAATTTAGATTTTTGCAGTGTAACAACAAAAATAGCTCATAATAGTTTAATTTCAGAGCTGATATCTATCCATTTTCCATGTTTTCTTGATAAAAACCAAAATCACTTCAGTTCTTTCATTAATATTTATGGCATTGTACTGACAAAAACAGTGCTTTTACACATTCCTGTTTTAGTCACATGGTACACACAGGAGTTAGTATTTCATTGCATAACCATTGCTTTGATGACTTTTGATGGTCTAATAATTTTTTCCACAACTGTATAGTATCTATCGACTTCTTGATGCAGAGAACACATACAATTCAAGCCACTTTATCATCAACAAATATTCTGCAGGGTTATGCAGAATAAAAAGGATGCAGGAAGCAGAGGACAGCTTTGTATGTGATGAAGTTTTATTGATTCACAGTAATGATGAATGAATGGATTGTGATTTGTTCTTAAACTGAAACTTGCCTCTGACTCAGCCAGTGTCTATCCATAGTTATCCTAACTTTTCTCGAGGAAAAGGGTAGCAAAGCTTATCACTTCATACCAAAATGTTTTTGCCAGCAAGAAAAAAAAAACAAAACAAAAAAAAAAAACATGTGGGTACAGATTTACTTTAGTCATTACGTATGCACCACAGCTGAAAGAAACCGAAATCACATCACATATAAAATGTTCTTTTTACTCTTGATGAGGTCAAAGTCCCTGAGAGCACAGCTTTCTATGAATATGATTGTAGATAAGCACCATGTAGCTCACACTCTCAGCTTTAAAGACAAAATAATAAAAGCATAACTGGCCATGGAAAATAATATCCCAATACTATGCATTTAGCATGGGTACAATACAGTAATATGATGAATCTGGTGATTATAAACCAAGATATGGATTGGCATAAAATATTAAATAACACATAGAAAAGTCCATGGTAATATGTAAATACCAACTGTACAAAACCACAAAACAACAGAAAAGTGTAAGCAAACACTCATGTTACACTTCTAATTTGTTCTTTTAATATGGAAGGCTGTTTTTAGGTAGGTTTGCAATGCAACTTAATAAAAGGTAATTCTAGAAAAAAAAAAAGGTACAGTTTTTTCCAAGTCTCATTTGTGGAGTAAAAATCATCAAGGCCCAGTAAGGAAGAAGACAATCTGCTCAAGGAATTAATTAAGTCTACAGTCGTCTTTATGAGTGACGTGTCCTTTCCACTTTGTGTCCCAGAAACCGTCCATTAGAGGACTTAACAGGTCTAACCACTAAGGACAATAAGCCAAACACATCAAACACATTAATGGGCTTAAAAAAACTGGATTAACACAAGTTCCATGTTGTAAAGCAAATGAAGTTGCATCATTATTTGGTAAAGAGAGGAGAAGCGACTTATTCAGCAAAGATGTAGAAAAGATACGGTCCGTTTTAGCAGGCCGGGGTTTCACTTTAAATAAGGCCACTGTTTACTGTGATGAAGCCTGAATTGAGTTTATTTTTTTCTCTCAGACAAACATGTTGTTCTCTTTGGAGAGCTGAACATGCCAGCTTGTGGTCTCTGTACGGCCTCATAAGGCAGCTCTGGTAGTAAAAACTGTATGTCTGCATAAGTCTTTCTCCAAACTTAATCTTTTTCCATCTTTCTGTCTTACTTCCTTATATTTCTTTCAGTGCCTGTCTCTCTGGTCTCGATCTGTCAGAAACTCAGGGTATTTCTGAGCTGGAGTAGAAATATAAACCCAGATTCTGTCTCCCTTTATGTCTGTGATTCCATAAGTAACAACTCCATAGTGTTTCTTTATAAAGCACATGCTATAGCCTAACCTTAACCGTAACCTTAAGTCTAACCCAAACAGACGTAATTAAAAGGCTTTTTATATGGTCTCAGAACCCAGCCTGCCTGCCTACCACAATACTGTGGTTTTGTCAGGCTTTTTCTCTCCCATCAGAGAGGCTGGAAGAGAACAACTCTACAGTTACAGTTGTTTTAATAACTAAAATAAAATAAATCTTCAAATATTCAACTGCACCATTGAGAAGTTAATACGTACTGCACCTATGAGACCATTTTTTCCTCTCTGGTTAATTTACATTTAAAAAAAACCAAACAAACAAAAAAAAAACCAGAGTATTGTAAATTAAAAGCTAACAAAACCTTACTGAGCATGCCATGTATGTGTAAAATCCATGAATAAATAATGTTACAGCATAAATAGTACATTGCAAATGAAAACTAAAAACAAACTTTATAGTTCACTTACTGAAATGTTAAAAACAAACTAAAGTATCATTTCAATAAAAACCCCTGAAATATCAATTTGTATAATTTAAAATTAAAAGTGTATTGGGCCAAGATTAAAATACTGATGTTTCAAAGATAAAGTGCTTTGTTCCATTAAAATAATTTGACCTCTTTAGATCTATTCTAGATGAGAAGCAAAACCTGTATTCTTTTTCCTCGTAAAATAATTATTGTGTTTAAACCAAAGAGAGAATGAAACGCCTAGTTGAAAATACAACCCAAAATGCATAGTACAACACTGTTCACCTGAAACATAGTGAGGTTAATATAATGACATACAGTATTGTTAAGGAGCACCAGTACTAATATAAAGCACAATAATTCCAAATGATCCAATAATAGTAACAGTAATTTAGGTAAAATAATCCCAACAGAGCCAATCATAGTACTTCATACTATTTGTGCAGCTCTCAGTCTTTTACAACAGAAATTATGTAAACTTTTTTTTTGTATTTTTTGTCTGTTTTTCTAATCTTTTAGTCTTGACATTTCCCAACAGAGCAACAAAACTGCTGTAATGGCAAACAGTAAAGTTGTCGTTTCTTAGCATTTTGATTCACTAATTAAAGTCATTAGTAGTCCACATTCACAAAACTAAATACTTTGAATCAATACCCAATATTTTCTTAATGAACTAGAATTTTTTTTAAAATGGCACCTGTTCTTCTCTTGTTGTCAGTGGCTGTTCAAGTTGAGAATGGAGTCTCTGCGATGGTCACTTCTATGATGTTTTTGAGTATTGAGCTACATCTGCCAAAGAAATGGACAGGCACCATTTTGTGTCTTGCTGTGGGTCCTAAGGTCCCAAAGACTTGGGGCCATTGACATCAGCCCACCCTGAGTAGTCTCTGGACCCCAGAGGAGGGTCACCGCACTGGTCTGAGAGACGGGACGAGCTACACAAAGTTGTTGGTGATTTGCCTCTGGTGCTCGAACAGGTCTTCGGTCTCTGCGCTATATGCATCTCCTATATCGGGAAAAAAACCCAGTAAGTGACAGATAAAGAAAGATAGTGGAGAGTGAAAAGACAGACGACGGGTTTCTCATCCTTACCTGCGTGACATCCATACATGAAAGCTCTGTGCCCGTCGTATTTGCACCGACATCTCATGACATTGTTCATGAAGTCAGACTCTGCCATGTCCATGGAAGGATTGACTTCCACCTGTAAACAAACGCAAATATACACACTTTATTAATAATAACAATAATAATGGATTAGATTTTTATAGCGCTTTTCAAGTCACCCAAAACGCTTTACATTATTGATCCATTATTCATTCGCTCTCACATTCTCCCTCTGGTGGTGGTAAACTACATTTGTAGTCACAGCTGCCCTGGGGCAGACTGACGGAAGCGTGGCTGCCATTTCACGCCTACGGCCCCTCCGACCACCACCAAACA
>JAQQZY010000008.1:9571118-9585769 GCA_030068375.1 Ostorhinchus rueppellii
TATCAATACATGTAAATAATTGGTGTAAAATACAGTTTGTCATCTTTTCATGGTCATCAGATATGACCCAGTTGGATCTTCAGAGGCTCGGTAGTGAATGTGGAAACACCATCATCTTCTACAGCACTGATTCACCAGTAAAATCAATAGAGCTGAATCAATGACACTGGATGGAGACACGTGTTTTATGTTCATATTGCTACGAAAAAAGTCCCTCTGGCTTCAATTTTCTGTTTTGATAAAAACCTTTGCATTTACTGTATGTTTTCATGAAGATTTTAATTAAATATAGGAAATTATATATAGATACAGTGAAAAGTGCAAAATGCATAGGATAATATTACAAATTATGCCGATAAATCACTTAGAAAATGTTAAATACAGAGAAAAATTAATTTGGGAACTGACCCAACTGTACAAAACATTGGTTGGGGTTAGGGGGTTAGGGTTGGGGTTAGAGTTGGGGTGTTAGGGTTGGGGTGTTAGGGATCAGGGTTGGGATGTTAGGGTTAGGGTGTTGGGGTTAGGGTTGGGGTGTTAGGGTTAGGGTTGGGGTGTTGGGGTTAGGGTTGGGGTGTTAGGGTTAGGGTTAGGGTGTTGGGGTTAGGGTATGGGGTGTTAGGGTTGGGGTGTTGGGGTTAGGGTTGGGGTTAGGATTAGGGTTGGGGTGTTCAGGTTAGGGTTGGGGTTTGGGTTGGGGTGTTAGGGTTGGGGTGTTAGGATTATGGTTAGGGTTAGGGTTGGGGTGTTAGGGTTGGGGTTAGGTTAGGTTAGGGGTTAGGGTGTTAGGGGTTATGGTTGGGGTTAGGGTGTGAGGGTTGGGGTTAGAGTTGGGGTGTTAGGGTTGGGGTGTTAGGGATCAGGGTTGGGATGTTAGGGTTAGGGTGTTGGGGTTAGGGTTGGGGTGTTAGGGTTAGGGTTGGGGTGTTGGGGTTAGGGTTGGGGTGTTAGGGTTAGGGTTAGGGTGTTGGGGTTAGGGTATGGGGTGTTAGGGTTGGGGTGTTGGGGTTAGGGTTGGGGTTAGGATTAGGGTTGGGGTGTTCAGGTTAGGGTTGGGGTTTGGGTTGGGGTGTTAGGGTTGGGGTGTTAGGATTATGGTTAGGGTTAGGGTTGGGGTGTTAGGGTTGGGGTTAGGTTAGGTTAGGGGTTAGGGTGTTAGGGGTTATGGTTGGGGTTAGGGTGTGAGGGTTAGGGTTAGGGTGTTCGCTCTCACAGTTCCTAAAGACCCCAAACTCTCTTTGCTGGGACTGCTACCTGCAGATGTATTAGAGAAAGAAGACAAATACCTCTTCAAAATTCTTATAATTGCTTTCAAAAAGGCCATTACAAGGAACTGGCTCAAAACTGATGCACCCCATGAGGATCAGTGTCTGGCTATAATAGAGGAAATCTACTCTATGGAAAGATTGACTTATTACCTACGACTCAAGGAACATTTCTTCATAAAGAACTAGAGAAAATGGCTGCACTATAAACAAAACTCCTGTGTGTCATTTAAATCATTTGTGTTTAACCAGTGACCTGTAGTTTCTGTGTTGTAATGTCTGTTGATAAAAAAAAAATAAAGTGTAAAAAAAAACAACATATAAATAAAAAAAAAATATAGGAACATTTATCACTTCAGTCCAATACAGTAACTCCTCTTACACACTGACAAATCCTTTGGAAATACAAAGTGGCTGGATGTAAACTTGTTAGAGAGCTTGTTATTAAAGAGTGCTCTTGGCTGGTATTGCTTTATAGTCAATGCTTTTCTCATCTATAAAAAGCTGGATTACTTTTCCATACACTATTTGTCTTCTGACACATAAATACATTAGCCAAAACTCACTCATAGACTTAACGTTGGTATGATGTTCACTCCGACGTCTACATCCAAGCATATGGACTGAATAACGTCCCAATAAAACACTTTTACCATGTGTTATGCAAAGCACGAAACACGCTGGTGGATCTTTAAGGAGACCCCGTAGTAAAATATTTTATTACTTGTATGAAAACATGTTAAAAAAGACAGTGTTGCCCACACAAAACATGAAAACTGACAGCATGACAACTTATGCAACTTTAAAGCCTGAGAATGCGGTCACACCACACTGTAGCCCCCGACTTCTACCATGAGAAAGCCACTCTCCCCTTTTTTAGCAGTGGTAAGGACTCGATTAGCTTGTAACTGAAGAATTTTGCAACAGCGTGGTTTATGCATAGGCATGTTTATGCGTCTGAAATCTTATTCTGAGTGCTGCCATACACTGTACTAATAGTGTGTTATTTGGAGAGCTGCTCCATAACTGCTGATACAACCATTCTCTTAATCTGGCCTGGTGATAATACTGAGAAGCCATTTACTCTAATAGCTGCTCTGTAAACTGCTACACCCACTTTAAGTACAGGTTGCAAACAGCTACAGGGAGAAGGAAGGCAACCTACACTAAAAAAAGGAGAAAACTTTAAAAACTTTGTGAATGCACAAAAACTGTCTCTTAATTTTTCAGGCTAAATTACAGTGTTGGAGTTGGGTGTACGAGGCCCGTGCAGGGGGGCCGGTTCACAGACAGAACGCGTTGCTCAGTGAGAAAGTGCCTATAAAAATAAAAACAGGCCAGGAGGAATTCCTTGGTGGCAAATTAGCCGTTCCTAATGGAAGGGGGACTAGGTGATGTTTGACTACAGGGAGTCAATAGTTAATTTGGGTAATTGGTGTGTTTCATTAGTGCTGGGTGGTTCAAGGGTAGGCTTGCCGAGTCTTTCTGTAATTCCTGGGATCAGAAAAGTCAGGCATCATCCGCACTTTACTAGATAAATGAAAGAACCCAGCAAAGGCAGAAAGAGCTGTTGTAAAAGCTGCTTGTATTTTTCCAATTCTGCAGCCTTGGTGAATCACTAAGTCCCTGTGTCTGAACTTTGTGCTTTTTTTCTTTTTTGCTCTTCTGTTAAATTTGGCATGTGCTAGTCTCCTTGAATGACCTCGATCTTTTAACCTTCCAATTTCTCTCTCATTCGTTTCATCTATTTATGTCCCGTTCTGTCGTTCATTCCTTCTTTCCGCCTCCACATTGTGCATAAGTTTGAAATGTGCTACTTATAATTACATCAAACTATACATAGTTGAACTACATCCAGTCAGCACATGCATTTATATGTGTCAGTCACATCTATTATGAGTGAATTAAATAAGTTCATCCCCACTCAGCTGAGTACAGTGTATGGATGTAATTACAGGAGTGCATCCTCTCAGACCACTGAGTGAGACAGCGAGTTACACTAACCAGTCTCCCACAGCCGCAAGGTAATTGGCAGTATGTTAAAATCAGAGGAGGGTTGCATACTGTAGTGGGATTGTTAGTCTGAACTAGAAATGGTAGATAATAGGAGTCAGTCTCCTTGATGTGTTGAACTTTACACACCACAATGACTCGACAACTGACTGGGTAAGTAATGACAGGCAGACGGATGACTGTAGTGGGCCATGAGAGGTTCAGAGGTAATAGGTTAAGAGGAAGTTTATGTGCAGAGCATCTTGTCCTCGTCGTTCAAAACATCTCTGGTTACCTCCACAAAAGACGTTATGTCATTGCTCCCATTTATCAGTTTAAAGCTGTTGGAAGGGTCAAAACTGCAGGAACTTGGAGGAATGGATGACGGAATTTGTTTGACTTTCTTTAAGATTGGAAAACTTAGAATGTTGACAATTAAAGCTGCAGTGCTTTAGAGGGTTGTTTTTAGGATCACCTTCAAGTATATTGTGATAGAAGTGATCTGACACATCAAATGTGTTTTCAAATTGTACAAAATCTACTCTGTGATGAAGATTTTTGGCTAATCCTCTGAGTTTTTTTCAGACATGTCGGACTATAGATGGGTAATATACCAAATTAATTCAATTAACAGAGGTTTTCCTGTTTGAAAGTCATGGAAAATCAAGATTATTCCCTTGAAGACCTTTCCTGCTCATTAAAAATGTTTCCTTTCCTTTCCTTATTATAATATGATAATATGGTTTTCTAATCATACATGGCATATAGTTTTAGTAATTCAGTGAATATAAGGAATTAAGTTGTGTCTTCAGTTCATGTAGCCAGAAAAAAAATCAATCAAAATTGTAAATCTTCCAAAACATTAAAAAAAGAGATTTATTTTTTTGTCTGCATCACCCAGCTGTACATATGAGCATAAAATATGTGAAATATGTTAAATTATCAGTCACTGCTCAGATTCACTCAGATGTGATGTGGACACAGTTCTACTGCTCTACTCTGTCCGACAGGGAAACTTGTACAAGTGGCCTCACTGTTGTCATATTTTGTTTCTTTTTTTTTTCTCTTCTGTTCAGACAAGGTGTAATTTTAAGATGTTATCTGCTTGACTGTTTCGACCGTGACTCCAGTCTTCTTCCAAGGCGGAGGAGGCGTGGTCGGCTCAACGGGCTCTGATTGGTCCGTTGAGGCGACCAGCTGTTAAATGGCATGTCAACATCACCTCGGATGACGCTTCTGAGGGAGACTGGAGTCACAGTCGAAACAGATAACGTCTTCAAACTACACCTTGTCTGAACAGAAGAAAAAAAAAACAAAATATGATTACAGTTAAAGAAGACAAAATGAACAGCTTTAGCCTTAAGTGGCCTCACTGTTCTGTAGCAACACGAAAAAAATTTTGCTTCATCTATGTTTATATCTAGTTTTTTGCTTTGGACTCAGAGGAGAGAGCTGCAGAAGGAAGGTGTGTGGTTTCAGATTCTAGTGGGGTTATTTGTCATGGTTTTGGCTCTTGCAGAACCAACTGATGGAAAAACCTGAAGAATTAGAGGATTACGCTAAAAGTCAGTTGAACTCACTAGTGGAATCGACTAAAAAAAAAAGGAGTAAAAGCATACATCATCATTTATGGTTTATTTGTGGATTAATAGGCGTGTTTCCACTATCAGAACTTCCAGACCGTTTTACAGGAATGGTTTACATGGTATGTGCGTGTCTCCACTGACTGGGCCGTTCTGACTGGGTCGTTTTCAGGAACCATCGGAGTACCTGCTCAAGGTTAGGTACTCGACAACAGCCCAGTAGAGTCGCTGGGCAGTACGAGTGACTGGGCAGATCACGACAAACAACCTCCAATTGTAAAAGAGCAGTTGCTGAAGGAATTTCACAACATGACGAAGCAGAAGACGACTACGGTACTCTTACTCGATGAAAGAACAGTGAAGAAGATACGAAGCAAACATCCCAACTTGGTCTGTGTCCATGTCCAGTCTTGTTGTGATTTCCTCCTCTGCTACTGCTTTGTTTTGGCGCTTTCTGTTAGTGACGTTACTACAGAAATGGACGTAATATGATGACGTCATTGTGAAGTTCTTACAGGGCTATTACTGTAATGGAGACACAACGCCTGAG
Source organism: Ostorhinchus rueppellii (assembly GCA_030068375.1). Taxonomy (NCBI): domain Eukaryota; kingdom Metazoa; phylum Chordata; class Actinopteri; order Kurtiformes; family Apogonidae; genus Ostorhinchus; species Ostorhinchus rueppellii. The sequence goes on from JAQQZY010000008.1 coordinate 9,576,509, forward strand.
AGGACCAGGACAACTCACAGCCCGGTCAAAAGTACCTTCCCCCCTAAAAAGTCCCGGGACCAGTGAAGTGAAAACACGCCTAATACTGGTGAATGAGAAGAAGGCCTGGCCTTGGTGGAGTGACCTTCTAGTGAATCCTGTTACGTGTTGAAGAAATGTGAAATGCACTGTTAAACCAAACCAGACCTGGAAGATGTAGTCTCCTGGTCGTACATCTGTCACGTCGACCCACTGACAGTCGATGTCATGGCGATACGTATCCCAGCAGCCAACAGAGATTCCCTGGTCACCCATGTTGTAGCAGGAGAATCGCTTCTGGATTCCTAACACACACAGATCCCACATTATCAATCACATCATCAGAGCTCATTTAATGCTTGACGTTCCCTGTAATATTTAAAATGTGCCGGACTACATATGAGCGCTGCCTTTTCATATAAGCTATTTCATCCATGATATAAAAAGTAAATGGAGAGTGAACAAACAACAGCGGCAGCAGCTGCTAAGTACCGTAATACATTAATGACAAAGTGTGAATCTGAAGAGCTATAGTTGAAATATTGATATTAAATCCGGTCACTAATGGGGGAGAGCGTTACCATCAGGGCAGTACGTGTCTTCCAGGCAGAAACTGGCCTTGTGTCCCTCTGCAACCCTCGAGCCGTTCAGAGTCAGCAGGTCGTAATGTGTGAATACCTCGATGCTATGGTAGTGCCTGAGAGGAGGACAGAGGGGGAAACTCCAGGTGAGAGCGTGCACATTCCTGTACATATATAAGTGTGTGCATTTAGGCTAAATGAACACTGGCTGACCTCACTGCTTGAACACGAACCTGGGTGTCACCGTCACACCTCTCACAGGAGCTTGTTTAAGCGCTACCTTGGCTGAACTGTTTACTTATTTCAGGTGAATGGAGGGCTTTGAATCACACTTCCATAGCTCTGATATGTTGTTGTAAGAACCTGCGGCGTGACCAGCCCCTGTCCTTTGTACTAAACGTGACTTACATTAACAGGATCAGCTCAAACGTCATTTCCACAGACACGTGCGCTGTGGCGTTTAATGAGTCTGGAGGGATGACAACACTGTTTCAGGCCACCCATAACTCACACAGCCAACAGTGTGGGCTTTGAATGGCTCCTTCTTCTTGTGTGACGACAGGCCCAAAAGTGCTCTCGTCATCAACTAAATAAGAGGACCGTACTACGAGTTACTGTGTAATGTGTTGAAACTGAACCTGAGGACAATATGTCATCTATTTACAACAAATGGACAAATTCCTACTGAGACAAAGGCTCTTATGTGTTAAGCCTGTGTTGCACATTACCTGCAGACCCCTTGTCACACCACATGTGCTCTGGCAAAAAGATCACACTAACCGGTTTTCTTTCCTGGTAGCAATTGAATGCAATTAACTTAAATATAACTTGAATTACTCATATGGTGGTCATTATTCTTTAATGCACATACAAGTAGAAACTGTGTAAGGAACAGGTGCAAGTCAGAATATTTTTGGCCTCCTCAAATAACCTCTTGAAACCACAACTCACCTGTGTCTAAGCTAATCTGAGCCACTGTTTCCAAAAACACTTAAATGATCCAAAGTGCAACCACAGCACCCCATACAAACAAAGTATTTAAATAGTTATTCCTATAGCAATACTCCACTCACTAAAGCAATGTTATTTTAATAAACACTTGTGGGATGATGTACCTGTGACACTGATGCCATGTCCAGCTCTCCCTTGTTGCTTTAGGTCTAAAATCAGAACGGCCCAAGTTCATGATTCGGGAGGAGAAACGTAGCAGACGGCGATGACCATAGGGCCAGTTCATCCTCGCAGCAGAAGATGACAGACAGTTCTCCTCATTGGCACATGTGAGCAGGTGTAGAGGTCGGTCTTCTAGGTAAGCTGTCTCCTGGACCAGCTGGGCATCCAGTACGAGATCAGGTGCAGCTAAAGTGTATACAAGAGGTTACGTATAGACTCAAACATGTTTAAAAGACAGCATCAACATATACGGTGTTTAGCAACTGTATTAGAACACCTGTCATGAAAACAAATAACTTCATAGTTTATCAAAAACTTATTTCAAATTAACAGTTTCATTGTTATTCATACAGAAAATGACCAATTGGAATAATAAAATAGTCCTTGTTGACAAATAATATCCATAAATGTCCATATTTAGTGTGTCCACCTTTGGTGCAGATAACAGTTTACATTCTTGCTGCCATTGTTTTTATGTAGTTTTACACAGGAATGCAAAATAATAACTGGAATTGTGCAACTTCATAAAAAAAAAGTCATTGGCTGCTGCATTTCCCTTTGCATTTTTGGAAAACATAAAACTTGAAAATGTATGGATAGTAACAATAGTTCTATTTTAGCATTAAAGATGTAGTTTGAATAAAAAGATCTGGCATATACAGGTGGATTAACCGTTATAGAAACATAAAAAGATATTTTGTAGAACAGAAATACTGTTCAATTATGGCAGCAGTGGAAAACACCTTATACTGGGTGGAGGTGGAAGCATACATTTATTAATCACTGTAAAAAGATGGTTTCCACTCACTGTCTGAACAGCTGACTCCAGCAGCCTTAGTTCCACCTCCTCGGGGACAGTGGACATGGTTGTTACGGCGACACTGTTGAACTGAAAGCTCGGTGCCAACGCAGTGAGTTCCACTGAGAATCACTTCAGCTGCATTTGGGTCACCAGTCCAGTACCAGGTCTCCTGTTCAACAGAGGGGGAGGGGTCATAGGACGTTGACAGTTTGTCAAGTTTTTTTTTTTTTTATCACTGAGTATCATCATAGCTCATTGTCAGAAACAGAGTTTTCAGGGACAGGGCTATGGATTGGCCTCCATCTGTTCATTTGTTGATCATTTGTTTTGTGATTCTTTATCAATAACACTGCTTGCCAATTAGATTCTGTTGATAGTTTTTGACATTTTGGAGCAATGATGCCTCTGACCACTGCAGTTTCTTTTCAATAACATGCCTACTAGTTAAACTAAAGTCAGGCACCAAAAAAAATCTGACTTTTAATTATGGGGTATGAGATTCCAATGTGCTGTGATGTTCTGTATTTGTGTAACTTGTTTGATGGAGATGTAGCGGGAAACAACATCTACTAGGTTAAGTGGCTTGAAAAAAGCTATTACCAGGAACTGGGGAAAGACAGAACCACAAACAAAGGACCAATGGATCACAATTATTGAAGGAATATATATATAATGGAAAAAATAACTCACAAACACACACTACAAGAAGCACAAATGGACAAAAAACGGAATAAATGGACTGATTATAGAACCCAAAAGGGTGGAAGGACTGAATAATGTGAATGTAGTGACGTGTAGTGTACCCTAGCAAGGTTTGTTTGGTCATTTTTTGTTATTTTTGGTGAATATGTGTTTATAAAATTTCAATAAAAACAAAAAGAAAAAAATCTGACTTTAAGTGAAGTTGTAATGACTTGTGATTTTAATGATCTACAGTTTTAGGGCTTGCATTACAATGATTGGTCACAAATACTACAGAGTAAAAGCTTGTTGCTACTGTGCTACTTTTGTCCTGTTTTGATGCGTTACCTGATGAGCACTGGCAGCAAATCCCAGTCCGAGTTGTCTACACACCACCATGGCCTCATTGATGCCCCAGTTCTCACTACACACAGACCCCCAGCGCTTACGTCCCCCAACCTCCATCAGCACCTCGACTCTGCCTTCTGAAGGGACTCTGCCACCTGCCAGTCGTACCTGGAAACACACAGATTTAAGCATTAAATGAGCGATGCACTACTAGAGTGTGCTGTCTCATGTATGTCTTGATAGAGTGCTTTACATACTGTGTTTTCTGAGCCTGTCTTGGGAACGTTACAGCGCACTGAGGCATCCTGGGTGTGTTTGAATGTCCATGGTTGGACCTCCTGGAAGTAGCAGTCCAGAATGGAGCGCTCGCTTCCCATGCACTGGACATTGTTCATATGGATAGGTCCTGTGCCTGGAATTGAAGAAGAAAATGTGAGCTGTCGGAAAGCTTGAGTGCAAGTGTGTGTTTACCTTAATGAATGTAAAAAGTAAAAAATAGAATAAGTGAAGTGTTTTTGTGTATTTTTGGTGGGAGTCATTTTTGTGGATTTTAACAAAGGTCACTGGATTACTATAGAAACGTCCTGATCAAGGTAATTAACATAAAAAAAACCATCCACTGAATTAAACTATAACATCTAATGAATCTAGTTAGTTGACATTAAAGATAAGTCAACTGAAGTATTCTTACTATCTATCATTCATTCATTCATTCATTTATTTAAGATACCCGCTTTATCCTCACGAGAGTCACGGGACTATCTATCATATTCTATCAAATCAAAACCAGGAGTCAATTACAAGGCCAAGGTTGTGGTTGCTACATGTTCTCAACTGCAAATCAGGTGAAAAATAATATGGATAAAACTTCTGCCAGGTAAGCACAATGCACAACTGTAGGTTCATACATTACACTACAATGCTTGGCCAAAAAAAAAAAGTCACACATGCAATATTACAATAAAAATACAATAATATTACAATAAAGACCTGGCACCAGTTTAGGCAATTTGAGAAAATACAGTAGCTTAGTTATGCTGTGTGGATGAAAATGAAAGAAAATGTAGTTGACAACATAAGTGAAACTGCTCTCTTTATTACCTCTGCCAAGGACGTTATGTTTTTGCCAGGGTTTGTGGGTTTGTTTGTTTGTTTCTTTATTAGCGACATAACTCAAAAAGTTATGGATAGATTTTGATGACATTTTCAGGATATGTCCACTCTGGGTCAAGGAAGAGATGATTAAATTTTGGAGGTGATCCGGATCACCGTCTGGATCCAGGAATTTTTTTTAATGATTCTTTATCATTGCGAGATAGGGCATGCAGGCACAGAGCTGCATATGAGATCATTCAGTGCCATCTAATGGAGGAAAGTACAAACACCTTAAAACCAGAGCGGACATGTCATGAAAATTTCCTCAAAATTCGTCCATAACTTTTTGAGTTATGTTGCTAACAAACAAACAAACAAACCCTGGCAAAAACATAACCTCCTTAACGAAGGTGTAAAAAAAAAAAAAAAAAAAAAAAAAAAAAAGTACAAACACTACCTTGGCGGAGGTCTGCGCTGTCCGCGTGCTTTTCTAGTTTTTTTTGTGTCCAAGTTAAAGTAAGTTAATGTATTTTGTTACATCTAACCTGACAAATTGTGTACTATGACAGATTTAAAGACTGAGCAAAAATATAGCCTGTCAATAAACAAAAAGAGCACCTGAATAACTCCTGCACAATATTTCTTTCTATTTGGGGCTACGTGATGGAAACACAAAGACGTAGGCAGATTTTATCAAGCTCACGTCATTGCATCATGGATTAAAACTTCTTCTACCTGGATGTACTTTCTCTTTTCAGTGTCAAACGTACAATAAAAAAGTTCCTATCTGTCATGACAAAACACTCCTGCCAGCCAAGTAGCAGTGCCACCACCATCAGCTTCGGGGATCTGTCACACCTCATTACCATTACTCTGTTGCTTTAGGCACAATAACAACAACACTGTCTCTGTGCAGTCCACCACCCTGGGTGTCTGTGTCAACAAAATAAAGCACTTTCCTTCGCATTTATTTGTCATTTAAAACCAGATAATTCTTAAACAACACAGAGAGTGGTGGAAAAAAAGCTTAAGATTTTGTGACGGCGAAAAGATTATGCCACAATGACTTAAGTTTATAAAACAGAGCAAACACTGGCTTCAGTGTTTTCTTAAAACAAAAGGCACAAACTGCAAAATTGGAATTGAGTTACCATTGGAATAAACATAACCAAAGCCACAGAAACCGAGGGAAGAGAGAGAGAAAAACTGAGAAAAAGGGTGAAATTAAGGATGGGTTAAATGGTGGGGACCAGATTGCAGCCTAACCCAGTCTGTCTCTGTGTTGGTTTTGGTCGATTGTAGGCCTGGATCCAAACTGGTCACCATGCGTGGGTTCATATGTATAAAAAAGACATATCTACACCACTTCCACTTCTATCTACATGGGGAAGGCCACAAGCTCAATCCAGATTCCCACTGTTTTGTTATCAAGACAAATAGACTACCCACGCTCTCTGGATCCTCAAAATCAACAGTGACATGTTGTATTTTAACTGTAGTTCGGGAAAAATCTATGAAAACCTAAAATAAAGTGGCCACACACACACAATCATTCAGTGTGTTCAGCCCCTTATGCATGTAGGCAGAGTACGCTATAGCTATATGTTCATCACGGGTAAAATTACACAGTAAAATAACAAAGTTGGTCAAGAAAGGAAATAGAAACGTTATCCCTGTAATTTAGTTTGGTGATGGTGATGATAAATGCAATGATGATGGGAGTTAGAGGGTTGGCAGATGTAGCCTGAACAGAATTTAGAACATTTTCTTCACTTTCATTCCTGACATCGACAAAAATTGATTCACTTCAGCAAATAATATCAAAGACTGACGTTAAATACACCCGTGATAGGTATAATGACACAATATAAAAGTATGTGCGTTTTACAAGAAACATGTTGAGTTTGATTGCCTTATAATTAGAATTAAATACCAGGAAACTTTAAAACGGATTTAAAAAATTGACTTTAGAGGATGGAAAAATGGCAACATAAGTCGCATTTTTGTTGAGAATAGCTCAAATAGTTGGTTAGTGGTTAGGAGGAAAACCCTGTTCTTTTTGCTCTCTTAAATTACGCTCCATTTTAGGCACATTAATGTAGTGTTTGTAGTGTTTTTCTTTCCACGGAACGTCTCTTTCTGTGTCAATCTGTAAGCAAATTCCTGTCATCAGATAGGTTTAGGGTTATCCGAGTCATGTAAGCCTGAAAGTATCTGTCTGCATGCGAGCATTCAGAGGCTAACCAGCAACAAAATCACTTATTCTTTTTCGTCATAAATTCAAAGATGATGAGCGAATTGTGTAGAGATACTTATCCCAGTCCTGGAGCACATGTACTTGTGGGTATGCATGTACAAAACACCTGCAGGTAAGAGCTTATGTGCATGCATTTCACCCAATCTGATGGAGACTGTATTCAAATCCACAATCAGTGAAAGTCATTCAGTCTAACAGCCAGTCAACCGCAACTCTTATCACATTATCAAATTGGATTATCATACATAATCGAGTGCTCACGTGTGGTCCTTAAACCACAGACTAAGAGATTTGATAGAAAACATGAAGACGTTTCTGTTAAGCCCTGAGAGAAAGTGAGCCGATGAGTTCACTTAGAAGAAAAATGTTGATGCTTTGTATATGAAAACTTGGGCAGGTTACAAAACGACACAACATTTACAACAATTCACTCTTTCAGTCTCTTTCAGTCAAGGTTTGTTCTTTCAAAGAGTGTAATTTAAGCTTTTTCCAACAACATATAGACCTGTGTTTATGTGGCCGTCGTGCACATGGAAAATTACATGTCAGTAAAATGTCTAGCAGGCAGCGTGTTATAGAAAGGAAGCTGTAAGATGACTGTGAAGCCAAATGATCCTGCCATAGTAATGCACAGTATATGTCCAGCATATGTAAGAAAGGGAAAGGGAGAGCCGTGCATTTAATAGTGGGGGTGCGTGAGAGAAAGTAAGACTTATATATGTTGTGCTGAAATCACCAGGAAACAGTATAGAAAACCTGCAGTTTCAGATGAGAGACAAGAGAGTAATAAGTGGTCATGGCAGAGGGTAAACCTGCCATATGTTCGACCAAATTACAGCTGCAGACGTCTTAATGTTATAATTCAGTCAGATTTTATTACACACACATTAGGGGAAATATTTTTGGTCGAAACTTGAAAGCTTTCTTGCCCCTCCCTGACAATTAAACACCTCTGCATCAGACTGCTGTAACCGAGAGCCTGACCCCTGACCCCTGACCCGCCGACTGAAGGTGGTGACGGGAGCCAGACGACCGGTGTGGAAAGAGACGGACGCTGCGATACTGGAAAAACCCCTTAGAAGAGCTGACAAGTCAGAACGAAAGGTAGCGGGAGTGACATCACTCACACAAAACCCGATTTGGGAGGTTAAAAGGTAAAAGGGATTGATCACACACATATAAAAATATCCCCAGTGCGATCAAGTGAACAGCTAAACCAGCAGACTGTCATACCACATTTCATCTTGATCAGCATGATTAAAGACTACACCCGACCATGAGGCATGGGGAAGCTGTTCTCACATCTCATAAGGGTGGGAACACCACTGCCGCAGCTGGATACTGACTGAATCCGTGTGTCTCCATGGCTTAAAATGTGAAATTCAAGGAAAAAGACCACAGCACTTAAGGACTGAAAGAAAAGTTTGCTTGAAGCTAGCAAGATTATGTCTGTGACTTCACTTACCAAATGCCAACGTAAACCACCACGGCTTATAGTATAACATTTAGTATGCCAGTGTGTGTGCTGTGTTTAGGCAGCTGGTACCCTTGGCACAAGACCCACACAATCACAGCTGGAGATATTGCAATCAACACATTTGCAGCTTCACGAGCTAACATACACAGACAAACAAACACACGTGCCCATACATTATCTGATCAGTGAGGACAGACGGGTGCGGCGTCTAAGATAAGCAGAAGATAAGCAATGAATACCATAACACATGACTCAAACCCCCAAATTGCAGATTCAAAACATCTAGATTAAAGTTTTTTTTTAGAAATTCCAGTCTAAGCGGTGGAAAAAAGCCTCTCACCTTGTCCCATAAAGGCTCCATGCAGCGCATCCTTAGCAGTTCCAAATCCCAGCTCTCTGCACACCACACTGGCTGAAGTTCTGTCCCACAAGTGGTCCACGATGGTTCCCCATTTTCCATCTCGGAGAACCTCGACACGACCCTCGCCCAGCCTGGGTCCTGCCTTCAGACGCACAGGCTGCACAAAAGGACAGTAGCTTAGATTAAGAACAGAGGGTTTTCACTTTGGAAGAATGAAAGCGTACATCCGGGCTATTCAACTTTATTTTCCCATGTCGGAATGCTATGGACTGTGGACCCCTGTAGTATGACTCTAATACTGGATGTACAACTGGCACATATCGCCCTTACATTTTTATTTAAGTTGTTGAGTTAAATTTTAACATAACTTACTAACTTGCTTTTATTGGTTTTTAAAGGTGCCATGGCATAAAATTTACACTTTTCGGGATTTCTGATCCTTAAAATGAGTTTCTATGACCTCTCTTA
>JAQQZY010000008.1:9589092-9618460 GCA_030068375.1 Ostorhinchus rueppellii
AGCTACGTTATCCAGTAAAGGTATTTAGTTCACATTATATGAGGATAATATGATTGTTACTTAATGTAGCTTAATAGCGAAACCTTAGTACTGTTTAACTGTACATAAGTGGATAGTGTGTCGTTATAGAAGTTATATGTATATAGAAGGTTTGTTTTTTTTTAACTTATGTTACTTTCCTTGCATTTTTTCCATTACATGTTGTATTTAAAATTTACTAGAGGCAAAATATACCAGCAAATAATTCCTCAAATGTGCAAATGTGCGTTCACATGCAATGAAAACCAATGTTCACAGCATTTTAAGTGATTAAAAAAAAATATAACATACAGTTAAGTGCAGTGTTTGAGACCGTAACATGTGTCTTAGCCTTTCATTACAGGAAGAACATAATGTGTATTCTTCTTTTATGTCTTCTAAGTGCACAAGTTTAGGAAATTCACACGTATTTCAGCTACAGACGTTTGACTGTACAGTAAGTACAATGTAAGTACAGTTATATTTCAGAAATGAGTTTGAGGAAATTGGACCGAAAGAATGTGAAAAAACATAACGTAAAATGTTCTTTAATTGCTTCCCCCTAGACAGCACGTACATCCTGTGAAACCTGAGGGAAAGCCCCGTGTATCAGGTCTGTACTGTGTATTTACTGAGGTGACACGTACATATTATCCTGTGACGTGACCCTGGAGACCTGTTTCGAAAGGTAGTAACTGTAACATATACGGTAGCGTCTGCTGTTTGTTTTATATGTAACCTGACCACACAGGAGGGATTTGTGTCACATACACACGCACCTAGACTTGCTTATTACGAGAACGGTGGTCTTAATCGGGGACGGCTTCAAATAGACACAGACTTTATCGAAGAGGTGAATCACACTGGCCTAAATATACCTTCTGCACATAAAGCCGGGATGACTTGCCTGTGTGGCTTTGTGGGGAGTATAAAGTTGGGCACATTTGATGGCAATGACTTGCATAGTGTAAGGAAAAATCCCCTGCCTGTGTTGTCTTTTAATCAAGTCTACTTTCCGTGTCTTTTTCTTGCTTTATAGGTCCAGTAGCCTGTATTTCCAGCTGGAATGCGGGCTACTTTCTAGTCACTGTTTTTATTGTGCTTATGTTTAGATTCATTTACATTCCTCCACTGTAAGGAAATAGAACTTGTACACACCGAAACATGCTATCGAGTAGTTTTAAGCAAATCATCTTTACATTATTATTTAGTCTCTTTGTAGTCAACGCTTGTGCATCACTTGTAACATAACACAGATTTGCTCGTAGCTACAGGAAGTAAGCACTATAAAAGGACAACAAACATAAGATATTTTTGAGGCGCGTCGTTAACCTCCGAAGCCACATGCCATCCAAAAAAAAAAAGACGCAAAAGAAAACATGACATTCAGCATCAGTGATATACTGGTCGCATTTCTGGGAAAACAAGGTTTGACCGAGCACAATGTATAAACAAAAACTCGGCACTATGCTGCACTGCATGTCTGAGAAATACATGAACCAAGCAGAGATTTATGCACCAAGAAGGTTGGATGGCGCGGAAGAGCAGTGGAGAGGAAAGCCTTCTATTCTCTTGGCAGACACGCAAGACAGACATGCCATACACACCATGCCAGGATGTCCTCAAAGCAGACATTCACATCAATTACAGGAAAACACTCAGTAACACACACGCCACTGCCTGACTCAGATTTTGATGTTTAATACAGATCGTGCGATACCAGTGAATAATGGACAAACTGTAGTTCCTGGTGTAGTAAAAACACATTTGGTAAAAAAATGTAACAGGCTTTCTGTAGGTATCAGTAAATCTAATTGAATGCTTTTTAATGCCACTTTAAAGAAATGTAATGCCCATGTCCAACTGTAGATACAGTTTTATATATAGTTTTGTGACAGTTTACCACCGACAAACTGTAACCAGGTTCTGAATAGTTCTTCTTTCAATCATTTCTGCTGAAACTTGCATTTTCTAATTTTTCTGACATTTGCTAATATTCCCTGTGCTCCTTTGCCACAACATGAGCACGCTCACAACACGCTGCATTCCAAGCATCTGGTGTTGGGACTTTGTGTATCGGCCATAAACAGTAGCCAATTAAAGTGTTCTGCCTGTCAATCATCACACTATACTTTCCATGAAAATTCTTAAATGTTTATATGATCAAAATAAGTCGTGAATAACAATACTTTTTTCCATTAAGTGTATTTAATTTCTTAATGCCTCTGGACATTGAATTTAATGCTTTTTAATACCATTTACCACCTAAAATTTGACCATTTTTTTTTTAGTTTTGAGACATTCCGTGCATTTGTGATAAGAATCGCTCTTAAGTCATGAACTCCGCCAAGTATTGTTCCATTCTCCAAACCCACATGCTCCCTTCTGCACGTGCTCTGTTCTGCTGAGGTAAAAACTGGATGTTTCAGCAAAATAATGAAACACATCCAGGACATGACATACAGAAACTGTCAAGACTTTAGTGTTATTTTTTTCTAGTGAACAATAAAAAAAACACACCTTTGAAAAACAATAAAGATTTTTTTTCCATAAAAATTTCATGATGATATTTGAGTCTTTTTTCCATTTTTTTCCCCATTACTGTAGGTTAAGGCATTTTTACAGCTCATATACACTGCCAGGCCACTAAAAAATTCATTGGACTGCCTTTAGCTTTGATTACAGGACACATCGGCCTTGGCATTGTTTATACCACGCAATAGAAAAATACTGAGTTAACAGTGTGTCGTGATGGAAAACTACTGAACGGTATAACCTTATGAACCTGATAACTGTGTTTATCTGTTCTCAAATGAGTAAGTGCACTTAATCAGTAGGAGGTACACTCAGATGCAGACTGCTCCATCCCCTCCTTTTATACCATGTTCTGTGATTTGAATATAGTGTCCTTGACTGATAAATGTATGTGTTCAGATAGGATGGATAAATAGAGGTGTCACTGGACTCTGTGGTGGCCAATCCATCTGTGAAAATAATGCTCCCTGAACCACTCTTCCACAAGCAGAATAAACCTGATGAATCCTGGTGTTGTCTGATATTTATACACCGAGCAAATTAAAAATTGTTTAACCCTTAAAGACCTAGAACTACTTTTGTGGCAACTTCCAATCTCTATTCTCTGCATTTTTAAATAAAATATGTGTTTTCTTGCATTTAACACAGTGACCATGTAGGCGCTCATGAAAGCTCTGAGTAAATTTCAAAGAAAACTGAAGACAAAGTTACTTTTTCAGCAAAACATATCAGTAAGTGAACATAAAAACATGCATTTACAATAGGGGTGTGAGAAAATATTGGTTCTGCAATATATCGCGATATTTCATTTCACGTTACTGTATCGATATTAAAAAGTAGTGTATCAATATTTTTAGGTATTTATTCAAATGATATGGCGGAGGTTCCTTTTTTTGGTTTTGGTTTTCTTTATTGTTCATATTTTATTTATTATTTAACACTGTTTTAATAAATAATGGTTATTTGAAGTATCCTAAACCACTTTTTACTGTCTGAGAGGCAGGTGTTAGTTTGTTTGTTGGGATCGCACAAAAATAATGTTATGAACTAATAGAATATGAACATTTGAGCGGGATCTTAAACTCTAATGACTGTCAAACATAATTTAAGTTCTCACAGAGGAAAATTTTGCAATGTAGCGTCAAATCCTGTTGTGATCAAATAAAAATGTGTTTAGTATTTGTGCATATTTCGGGTGTAATTCAAGTAAATAATCACTTAAAAAAAGAAACAAAAAAATTTGCCTTTTTAACAGTATCATGATATATCTTGATATATCGTATCATGATCCTAGTATTGCGATTTGTATCATATCGCTAGATTCTTGCCAATACTCAGCCCTAGTCTACAATCACTGTCATTTGTCAAACTCCATGGGTTTTACTGGGGAATCAAAGTTGCAGAAGGTGAGAGGGTTTCCACGTTCACTATGGAGCCATGAAAAGCTGATAAACTGCATTTTGTCTAAATTATTTAACTATATTGATAGGATTACAAGTTTAGAAGTAACTAAACATTTTAGATCAGAGATGCTTTCGATTGCAGGGGTCTTTGAGGGCTAAGAAATGGGAAAATACTGCATCAGTTAGGGTTAAATAACCTGCTCTTACCTATATGCTTTGTTATATCCAGTGTGGACTTTTACCAGGCAGTGCAACTTACAGCTTTAATCAAAATAAATACTAGTGAGTGTAGTGTGTACTTTCCAGATCTACAGGTACCACATACACGTCATTTTAATCCCTGCAGAGCTATACATCAGCCTGCCATCATTCATATACTTCACTGAACACCTTTCAAAGCTGAATCTAGTGGTATTCCCTTTAAAAGAAACAAACACACCCACGGAAGCACAGGTAGGTAAATATTTGTGACAAGAAACTGCAGACATTCCCGTAAAGTTAGGGCACAGACTTTGAAAACAAATTGAGGATGCCAGAATCAAGAGAAGCATTGTCACTGGTACGATGTTATGTAGATGGTTCCCTGAAGTCACGTGCTGCTGACTGTAGATTTTCCAAAATCACAAAATAACTTGTTTCCTGCTGCTGTGCGTAGACAGGAGACGAGAACTGAACCTCCTGCTCTGTCGTTAGAAACACAAACAATCTCCCATTAAATATATTAGCTCCTCTTAGGGAAATGTACTTAAATAAATCTTGTTCCATTTCAGCGATAATTTAGCAAAGAGCAATTTGGCTCTTTTGAATAAAACTCTCGAAATAGACTGGTTTTTCAGGCCCATTTGAAGTACAACTGCTGACCTCAGTGCCCGGCTTCAGTTATAAACACGTGCGAATGGAATCTCAGTTAATCTTAGCTAAATGATCTTGTACGTTCCGTCGTTATACCAAACATTTGACCTCAGTGAGAAAAATCCTACGAAGACATAATATTAAATCCCGCTCATTGCACTAAATAAAGCTTCATATGCGAGACCAGCTGCAAATTGCGACTGACACACGTATAGAATTTAGCACTTCTCCTTTACAGTGTCTTGAATTGCACTTGTAAAGTATCTTAGATGTGTCTACCATGTGGCTGTGCAGGAGCATGCCCTCTGCGAGCAGACATAGAAGACCGTGAACACACAAACACACACATTTCCCCATGAGGCAAACATGTCTGTGACTTGTTTGTGACCTCACCACAGACCAATCAGCTCACCATTTTCCCTCCTCAGAAACCAAAAGGACTACTATACAGGCTATAAATGATACCTTCAGTTCTTTCATTTGACTGAATTACACCACTGTTTAATAATGTTGAATTTCATACCAGGATAATAAACAAAATAAAAAGCATCTTTAATATGAATAAATTCAAGTAAACACTAAAGGTTATCACCAGGCAGTTTCATGGATGTTGTTGAAATGGGATCGTATTGGAGCATTGGCGCACCCATTTGAGCTCATGGGGTAAACAGTCAGCCTCAGTATTCGTTTTCCACCCCCCTTCATCAGCCTGCTTATCCAAACTGTGTGTTTCAGCACTTGCTGTGGAGCCAAGAGAACAGAAGCTCATGACAGGGAGTCCCACCCGCCTGTTAAAAGACGAGCGTTACACCACTGTTTGACTTTAATCACCCTCGCTGCTGTTTTTTTCTGGTACATTTCTAGTGCTTATTGTTTTCAGACTTTCACTGGTACACTCTATCTTTGGGCTGCTCGATTATGGAAAAAAAAAAAAAAATCAATATCACGATTATTTTGGTCAATATTGAAATCACGATGAAAGATTGCCAACCAGATCCATTTAATGGAAATGATGACATACAAGCTCCGCCTACAACAGCACAAGGGTGTAACGAACTGGGAAAAATGGGACTTCATCATTCAATTTGGGGACAGTAAAAATATACAAATGTCTGAATGTACCTGTGACCATTTCTGTTTTTGTTTGTTTTGTGTCTTGTATTAAAACAATAAAAATAAAGTAAAAAAAAAAAAAAAATTTAAATCACGATTATTCAAACAATTAATTTTGAGTTTCACAGTGCATTTATTCAGCATTTCTCTCTCTCAAAAAAAAAAAACACTGTTTTTGATTCTTTATGCAAAACATTCGAATTGAAAAAAAATTGTGGCTAAAATATGTACTTTACAGCTGTTTTGCAATGGAACGGAATGTATTGCACATGCGCGTCTCTCAGAAATTGTATAAAGAAAAACGGAAAATAAATCCTTTCAACTCGATTATATGAGTTTTGAGGTCGTTTGACAACAAAATCAAAATCGTGATCAAAATTTGATGAATTGTGCAGCCCTACTCTACCTTTACATATGTTTTACCCTATACCTCACCCCCTTTTTTTCACTCCTTAATAGAAATGTGTGGACGAATAATGCATGTGACTGGACATATTCTTCTTTTTCCCATTTTACCATCTGCTATATGAATCCTCTACTGTGCTGCTGAATGCACAGTATGTCATTTTTGCTGCAATGAAACTGATAAGAAACATAATTTGATTGAATTAGCGGTGGATCATGGGAGTTGTTATTCATTATAATTGGTGATGAAAATCTATTGGGCATACATCAGTCAGCGTAATGCATTAAAGTTTTATCTACTTTATATTGTGTGGTGTGTTTTCATGTCATTTCAATATCATGAAACAATATGGTGTTTACCCTGATGCCTGGTAAGTATAAATATGATATTTTTTAAAACATTTGATAAAACTTTGCATACTTGTAAAGCACAGATATATATGACAGGCATAGTCTTTTTTAATTTTTAATATATATTTCAATGCAAAAAATCCATATTGTAAGTTTTACTGCAATGAATAATGTCTCTCTTCAGTAAGACATGCAACATTGGTAGATCAGAGAAAAATACCACTTTAATCCTCACCTGAGTCATAAAAATAATAGTTACTATCTTACAATGATGTGATGAATGGTTATAACAGATGCTCACTCAGCTCATCAGTAACATTGTGTTTAACCAATAAAGACCCAAACAGCCCCTGGCAACCACAAGCATCTGAAATGTTTAATGCCTTTTGATAAACTAATCCTATTAATTCATATAATTGGTGTAAAATGCAGTTTATCGTCTTTTCCTGGTCATCAGATATGACCCATTTGGATGTTAGAGGCTCAGTAGTGAACGTGGAAACACCGTCATTGATTCACCAGGAAAAAAACATAGAGTTTGATAAATGACAGTGGATGGAGACGCTTGTTTTATGTTCAGTTAATGATAGATTTGTTGAAAATGTCATTTTTTCTTCAGTTTTCTCTGTTTCTGATTTAATAACCTTCGGATTTACTCTGAGTTTTAATGAACATCAACATGATCAATGGATTAAATATGGGAAAAACTTGATTTACACAGAAAAAAGGCTAAATACAGAGGATAATATTAGCATAAATGGTGATAAATCATTTAAGAAGGATTAAAGAAGCTTAAAAGTATTGTTAAGAGCTTCTATGGTGTGTTCATGCTGAATCTCTTCCACTTTTAACAGTATTTGTTAACATATTTATTGTTTTATGTATTTGTTTTTATACCTATATTGATTGTTTTACATGTATGTCTTTGTGATTTGGTATTGAATGGGTCACACTTGAAAATGAGATCTCGATCTCAGTGTGTTTTTACCTGTATAAACAAAGACTAAATAAAATAAAAATAAAAACAGAGACAAACTGATTTACAAACTACCACAAAAACAGCACAGGAGATTTATGGGTTAAACTTAATTTTGTTGCATACAATAGATTATTCAAACATTACTACCCAGATATAGAAAAATGGAAAAGAGAAAGCCAAGATAAATATTTAAGTACTTGTCAACGAAGCTTCATTAAATCAGAATAGTTTAGTTTTAACACGCCCTACTTCAAATAGTGAAGACATGGATCTTACGTGCCAAATAGTTGTTAAATATTTGTCTGCAGACCAGGGCTGATAAAAATCACTATGCCTCAAGTCACTTCTGAAAACCAGCTTCCACAGCCTGTTCCAAACCACAGAGGGAGCCGCTGGCATGCACAGAGAAATTAAAAGATGGGAAAATAAATTAGAGAGACGGTCACTGAAAGAGATCACACAGACATCAGACAGCAAAACCAGACTCGGTCACACCAAGTGTCACCCAAAGGCCTGTAAATGATACCCTCATCACAGGAAAATTTCAGCTAAAACATAATTAAACATAAAACACCGGTTTAGTCCCCAAATCACCGCGGTGACAGAGGAAGACAGACAGCTGCTGACACTGCAGGCTGCACTGTGAGCTGCAGCTGTAATTGGACGTATTTCACACGAGCAAGTGAAAATTTGGCTCGTCTGACTGCTGCTCTAATTCTTTTTCTGCATCTTGTCTTTCTCTTGTTACTCTCTTCCTCCTCCTTCGCCAAGTCAGTCTTACTCTCTCGCTCTCTCACACACACATGGCTATAATTGGGGGTATATTTTCACTCTCAGCAAAAACCCTTGAGAGCCTCGGTCGTGACCAACCTGTAATTACAGCATCTTCAGAGTTCCATCCAAGAGACACAGAGAGCTGAGAGACATGGCATGCACCAGGATTTCTAAGAATGGACTGCGAGCAAAGGTGGAGAAATAGGGGGGAGTGTCACCGGCTAAATTTGGTCAAACCATGCAATCCTAAGATTTCCTGGCAGCTGGTAAAGTAGAAGATGTTACATGAAACATCATTTTGTGTGAAACCCAATTGTTTCTTACTGAGTCTGCTCAGATTTTGTAATTATAATTACAGTGGTAATTTTAGTCAAAGTGCAATCCTTACAATTATCCATAATCCAGCCCGAAACATTACATATATTTCACTTCTCAACCAACTCTTTACATGCATATGATTATGATATAAACATCCCATGTAGAATAACACAAACAAGCAGAGTTTCTGCCAGATTTAGATTAAATGGAATTAATTTACTTAAAAAAAATACACAAACAGCAGCTTTAGATATTGATGCATGTGTGCACTTTGAAATGGTCTTTTTGGAAAACATACACAAGAGACAAAATATTCTTTGAGGTAGAAAACAGGTACAGATTTGGAAGCAAACACATCATCGTGGTTCAGGCCACAGCAAAACATCAGGTCACATCCAGGACAGGCAGACCGAGATAGATCGAGTCACCACCGCCTTCATGCTAGAGCCATATAATTTACACACACATGACAAAAATCACCATAATGATATAAACTATATAAGCAGATATGTTGGATAAACAGTATCAACTCCAACTCTATATTGTGGTTTAGGTTAGACTAAAAAAGCCTGCAGAGTGCTATTGTTTAAGTTGCATTTTCTTGATGTGAGACGAAGATTAAAAAACAAAACAGAATAAAAAAAAACCCCATCCTATTATAGCCAGTGAGGAGCTGCAGGCTTCAGTCCAAGCCCTTCAAGCCATTCTGCCCTGTCCTCCTCTCTATCTGGTGAGGAGCCAAATCTCTTATGTTGCATATAGTAGTAAATCTGTACAGCGATAAAAAAAAAAAATCATAGAAAAGCATGAAAAAGCGTCATACCTGCAATGCGGGGATTTGGGGAAGTTATGCTTTAATAAATGATCCTGTGTAGATTATACACACAGTCAGACTGGGCTGTTCAGCTTCAGCTCATTATAAAGACCTTTTTATGACTGAAGATATGATGCCCGATGATGCCCTCCTCCAACAACAGACTCCTATTATAACATCATTGTGTTCCCAATAATACAGACTTCAGAAGAGACAGCTTAATTCAAGGACAATGCAGGAATGCTTTCAGTGACTGAGGCTTCTACCATGGCAGGATGTACAGTCAATAAAAACTTTGCAAAGTCTATAAAACAAATCTGTTACCCCCTTCAACAGTTACAGCCTTTCAGCAGCAAGAGGAATCTAGCACCTACAGTACAGAGCACATGTTGTGGTCTGTCAGCAGTTGAGTCACACTAACCCTGGCCAAGTGAGAGACGGAATAGCTAAACTGTGAATCACCTAGAGCCGGCAGCTTTCCAGCAGCAGAATCCAACTGGGTCCCCCTTCCACCGAGGAGCAAACGGTCAGACACAATTCTGTCTTATAATAGCACTGGGGTAATTCTCTGCTAATGTGTGGTCCTCCTGTGGTTTAAGAGCAGAACCTTCCCAAAAACCACTGTCAGTGTTTTTTTTTTTCTTTCAGTAGGAGGAAGGGAAGCACAGACTGGTGTCAAAGGGACAGAAACAGACACTAAATACAGACCTTAAAGCACGTCTTCCAGTGGTGAAGAGCATGCAGAAGAATATGCAGAGACAGAGGCAGAGTGGAGCTGGGTATTGATCCAATATGCTTACCACACAAAATGTGTACAGCAGTAAATGCACAAATAAATCAAGCAATGAGGATTTACAGGGAAGCACATGTGTATATTGAAAAAACATCTTACATAGACTGACTGGAATGACCAAATTAATTTATTGGTGGGTTAATATATTTTCCAGTTATTAACTTATCATGACAATAGTTGTGTTTCCATAACCATAATTAATGCCATTTTGAAATTTGCCATCGGAAAAAAATGACTTCCCAGATTTTTTACTGCCTTGAAGTGGTTATTGCCTCATCTCAACAAAAAAAAAAAAAGGAACTGTTCATAGAGGAAATGTAGTAAACACTTGTGACTGATCATCTGGCTGCTCAGCTTTTTGCTGTGTCTCAAATATTCCAATATGGTGTGAAACCACATCTGGTATAAGAGGTTGTGTGGATTGATGAGGAGTACAGGTTATTCTTCTGTCTCATCCATGAAAAAAAGACGCCACTTCCATTTTAGATGAAAGACCCAAACAGAATCATCTGCTTCTTCTATCTTGTTTATTAGATCCATGTGTAATGCAGCCTTCAGATGACAACCAGCAACCTCGATCATTCACTGCACGTATTTTTTATGATTGTTAGTTTCAGTGACTAGACCTTCACACATCTGATATGATACTAACATGATGCAATAGTATCACAATAGAGCGTTTTTGTGATTGTTTTGTGAGCTAAGTATCTATGAACATAAACTGAAGAGGAGAAATACCTCTAAATCCCAAAAATCAGGAATACAGGAAATCATTCCTGCCACAAGCCATCACACTATACAACAAATCACATCTGTCAGACAGAGACTTACAACTGTTTACTGTATACTTCTGTTTTTAACACTCCACTACCCAGCACCTTAACTGTTTATGTATGTCTTTATTATATATATTTATTCTATTTTATTTTAACTTTATTATATATTTGTACTGTTGCTGCTGGAACACCAGAATTTCCCTGGTTGGGATCAATAAAGTCTGTCTGTCTGTCTGTCTATCTAAATCAGAAATCATTTATTTATATTTTAGTGCATTATGGCATCAGATACACAGTAAGGAATTGAAATCAAGTCCAACAGAATGGATGGTCTTAACTCAGTGCCTCATAGATACTGAATGCAGTACTTCTACTTGCAGTAAAATGTAAGGGAACTTCATTCTTTAGAAAAAATAAAAGTCAAAATTAACATGCTACATATCACTACATATTACATCTTCAAATCCCACCAGCCCTGTTACACATCTCCCAATAGCAGCCTGGTAAGCATGGTGCTGGAGGACTTTTTAAAACACAGGAAGATGCATTGCTGACTCAAGCCTGCAGAGACTGTCCTGCCAATAAGACAAGCTGCTTCACAAAGACCCTCTTCCCGCTCTCCTACAGCTACCTCTGTCCCATACCACAGTATTGATGGGACAGTTAAAGCACAATCAGCAGTGGTATTAGACTTCGGCATGGGAATTTAAAAATCAAAGTGGGGCTGTTTGTCTGGGAGCTGCAAGCTGCAGATAGCATCAGAGAAAGACACAGAGAGAGAGAGAGTGAGAGGGAAGCAATGAGGTGAGCAGAGGTGATTTGCCTTGAGAGAGGTTTAAAGAAAGGGCAGTACAGAGGGGACAGAGATCCCTTTATCATCATCCTGACGCTAGCCACGGGAGGGGGAGTAAAGGGGGACATGGGGGAGAAGTGGCTGGGGGTAGAAGATAAGCCTGACATAATGCTTTTACTCTCAGTGGCTCTAACCAGGATGCCACTGTTGTTGCTTTTAATTCCTTAGGATATGCTTTTATACGTCTACCAATAGGATGAAAGGCAGAGCATGCTCCCCTTCTGAACTACAGGCAGCAGCCCAGTGTTTGACAGTCTAATAACTTGAGTTCATAAAGGTCAATTGTGTTGTTCTCAGTCGAGCTCACAGTTAAGATTTATACTCACTTATATGTTTTGACATTGTGCTGGGTAGCCTCTGGAAAGCCAAGCATCCCGCACACAACTCGGCTGCTGTTCAAACTCCAACCCAAGTCGCAGACCTGCCTCCATCTCCCAGCATGCTTCACTTCCACCACACCCTCAGTCATCAGGCTCTTCTTCTTGGTAGCCATGAGGATAGGCCGGAGACGCACTTCCTCGATCCGTACCTTACTGTGACCCTTGGGAAAAGGCAAAAATAGCATGTTACACATATTTCTAAGATATTTCTAATATATATATACATATTTCTAATATTCAAAGTTCAGGTCTCTAGGGTGGAGGTGATCAGACATAAGTGACTGTACCGGGTACTGCTGGTGTCTGTGGAACCTGGGTATCTCATATGGATGTCCATTTCCATAGTACCCATATCCAGGGTGCCTGCGGGTGGACACAGGGCCCTGCCACTGGGGTGCAGTGTTGCTGTGGGGCCTAAGGGTGGTGTGGCCTCTACTGGCGGTCTGATCCAACCTGCGCTCAGGGGTGCACACCACCCCTAAGTCTTCCGTATGTTTACAGTCATTCACCCCCCAACCGTTGTGCTTGCAGTCCTTCAAGGATTTTTCAGAGCCATCACAGCGTACGTTGTCCATCCATATCGGTCCTTGAAAGAATACATAATTTATAGTCTTATAGAGTCCATTGTGGATTCTTGATAGCAAAATGGATTGACTAGGCAATGCATCTGCACAGAGGCCAAAATCAGTTCCTAAGTACCTAACACTTGACTTTTACAGGCAGCCTGATTTAAGGTTGCACCTTAGCGGCGTGTTTAGCGGTAGATACATAGTATTTTACAAGGAAGGGTGCTGTAGATCCAGCTCCTTGAATCCTCTCAACCTTCTCTTTAATTTGGATTTAAAAGCAGCAGTAAAGAATGTCTATAAACCACAGCAAGTGTTGCACAACTCTGTAAGGCGAATGCTGTCATTATTCTGAAACAAATGCCCTTTTCCAGCCCATATAGTTGCTCTGCCAGTCTGCCAGGCGACCTTAATGAGATGTAGACTGCGTTCCCACAACAAGTTATCTTTGTAACTTTATGGTGTTAGTTATTTTAGATGTCTTAATTGGTGGTCTTTTCATGAAGCCATGCACTTAGCGTCTTACTGGCTTTTCGGTGCAGAATATTCAAAGGTTAAAACCAGACTAGTATGAGTTCATGTATTATTCAGGCAAATTGAACTTATTTTATAAACTTCCAGTCTGTTTGGCTTTGGCCTCCACTATGTTTTTCTGCACTTGTTTCTGTCTTTGTATATCATTTCAAACCGGAAATGGTCTCACCTTCTCCTTCGCCATACTTTGCGCTGTGCGCCCACGTGATGCCAGCCTGGTAACCCAGTTCTCGGCATACCACATTGGCCAGTTTGATGTCCACCTCGTCGTCGCACACCGTGCCCCAGGTGTTATTGTGCAGCACCTCCACGCGACCTTCATGCGGCTCTCGCGCAAAGTTACCCGCGAGACGCACCTTGGCAGCTGGCGCGCGCGCCATCCTGCGCTGAGAGGTCGTGGTCCTCCGTGGTTCAGCGCGAGCGGGACTAGAGACGGACAGGAGGAGGAGGAGGAAGCTGAAGCAGAGGGTGCGGGTCATCCTGATATAAGAGGAGGGGTCCTGCAGGTAAAGGTTAAAACACAGTCAATGGTGCTTCTCATTTTATACACTGAGATGTTAAGTTGTTTAATGACTTTATATCTTTCTTAATTTAGCATTTAAAAAGCCTTTAAATGCCCTGTAATGAAAAACACATCATATTTTAGAAATATTGCGAGACAATATCTGACTAATTCCCTTCAGCTCCAGAATAGTTAGTAAAAAGCCCAACGGTGACATCCTCTGGACAAAACAGTTCAGGTATTTCTACAGAAAATGTTTTTTGGAGCCACTGCCATCACGAAATGACACTGTTATCTTATCTGTTGACAACCTGAGAGATAGCCTTCAAGTTTAAGTGCTTATTTCGTAGACCTACATTTTATTATAGCATCAATCTTGCAGAGAAGCAATGAAAGCCAAAACGCATAAAATGAGTGTTTTTCACCCATGTCAAACATAGGCATGTAATTACAGATTCAGCAGCACACTAGTCTTGCAAATAAACATCCCCCAAGGCTAACAAACCAGACAGAAACATGTGGCAGGTTATAACTGGGGGTTAACAAGTGTTACAACTAAACAGAAACAGTGATGGAGACAGACACTGGAACACTAAATCACTGCAGGCCACACTGGGCAACATGCATTCGTGATGATAAAATCACAGAGAAACAGACCAGCAACAAGTAAATGGGCTTTGCAGAGCTCAGTTAAATATGTACAGAAATATAGCATCACTTGTCATGGAATTTACAAAAGCTAAATGTTATAGCTGAATGACATGTTATTCTGATCAAGTGATAAATGAGGACAATAATGTGTCTAAATCCTTAAAACACCTGTTACAATAGTGTACACGTAGGTATTTGTTAAACAAAAGCAGAATAAGAAAGAAGAAAATGAAGAAACTTATTAAAAATGTAAAAGATAAGGTGAAAGTTCACTCACCTGGCAGGCAGCAAATGTTTGCAGTCCTGGATGTCACTGGCTAGGGCAGAGTGACTGAGTGAAGGAGTGTGCCTACCAAAAGCTCCCCTTAGTCAATCCTCCCTTCTTCCCTCCTTCTCCCTATATCCCTCCCTGCATCCCTCCCTCCTGCTGTGCTCTTTTACCCTTTAGGTCTCATTCTCTCACGTACAGTCACTGACTTCACTCGCTTATTATAATGTAAATGTAAAACTGGTTAAGAAGAGTTTTATGATTTCAACTTAAGGTGTATTCTTTTCTGGCAGGCATTTGTTTAATTATATGTGAAACTGAGAGGCCGTCATTCCTAAAAGATGAATAAGCCAGATGGTAAATTTAGTGTCATGTTTGAAAAAAAATGAGCAGCAATCACCGTTTCATACCTGACTTAAATTACTCTGGTATTTCTTTAATGGGCTGCTGATATGTTACACAACTGTACGCGAGGCTGTTACTCAACAGTCGAGTAAACGTGTGTAAGTGTAACCAACAGGAAAGACATGGTTCCAGAATAGTTTCAAACATCAAGTTCCAAGTGTCTTAAAGAAGCTCCCTATACCACAGGGTAGATATTTCCTTGTTGAGATGACCGCAAACCACCAACTCTAAAATAAGCCCAGCCTCACCGTAGCCATGGTGAACGTGACTGATGAGAATATGCCATACCACCCCTGCCCAGGAGTATGTAACTATAGTAAAACCTACCATAAAGGAATAGAGAGCATAAAGATATAATTCAATTCAGGAGTCTTGTTTATAGCCTTTGAGGAAGGGGTCACTTAAGTGCATTAGTCCTCATCCAAATTAGATCTCTCAACATGTTTGAAAGCTGTTTATTTGTTTTTTCGAGACATTTCAGTAGGATATGAGCCAAAATTAGCTACATGGAAATTTTTAGCTCTGGACTGTTGTGTTGATAAAGTGTATTTCAGTAAACCTCAGTGGGTACCCTTTTAATGCAGCAAGGTTTATTCATAGACATGAAGAATTA
Source organism: Ostorhinchus rueppellii (assembly GCA_030068375.1). Taxonomy (NCBI): domain Eukaryota; kingdom Metazoa; phylum Chordata; class Actinopteri; order Kurtiformes; family Apogonidae; genus Ostorhinchus; species Ostorhinchus rueppellii. The sequence goes on from JAQQZY010000008.1 coordinate 9,604,996, forward strand.
CAATCATGACAGGTGGGGGCAGAAAAAGAAACATGAAAATATGCAGATTTCTAAGTCACATGTGTGTATTAGTGTGCACGCGTGCAAACTTAAAAGGTGTAATTGAGATGTTTGTGTGCACTACTTGATGGTGCAACTGGGTGGCAGGATGGTGGTCCCTCCCTGACTGGTTAAACCCTAACAGGAAAAGCAGACCCCCTATTAGTGCAGCTAAATCAGAGGGATGGCCAAGGCCGACAGTGAGAGTAAAGAGAGAATTTCTAGGAAAAAAAGGAAAAGAGGGTGCTAAGGTTAAATACATATAACTATCAATGCAGTGTGTGACATCTTTACGTTGTAACCTTAGGTGCACTGTTGTATATCACACTAATTAAACTAGACCAGACAGGTGTACCTGCCTGTGTGCCAATGCTCAGCAGCTCAGTGGGTGTGTACAAGTGAGAGTGTGTTAAAGGGGCGATCAAGAGGCTCACGAGGCTGAGTATCTGAGCACAGCAGCTCTGTGGCAGAGCGCTCTCTCTCTCTCCTCCTCCTCTCTAATTACGCCAACCAAGCCGGCTCTGCCCTTACCCACAATCTGTGGAGGCATGAAATAAATACATGCTCTCCAACAATAAACAAGTGCCTTTTGAAACGGCAGCACCTCCTCAGGCTAACCCCCACTGCTTTTTCTCCAGACTTTCATAATGCTGTTACTTTTATAATGGCTGTAAGAGCATGGAGGCACGCATTATATAGATTATTCTATATGTACCAGTCATACTTGTCAATAAGGCCTATTTGCTGCAGCCAAAACTGGGCTTTATCACATAAAATTGCCATCACCTCATCTTAGCAGCTTCTCCGTATGTGTTAAATAAAATAAAGTAATTTTTGAGGACAGACACTCAGCTTTCATGTAGCATTCTCACATGTGCACACGTGTCCACATACATTCACTGGTGGCCATCAGGCTTCAGTTCCTCTCTTGTGGCATAATAACTGCCATTCCCACACATTCTCAGTACTGTTAGTCATGTCTCAGTGTCCCACTGGTCTGGGTGGTTACAGATTCCCCACTGTATCTTTGATGCTGGCTGCACAAGTGTCTACTGGTTATGACAGGGTTACCATGTGTCCCCCACACCAGCTCAGCAAGTTTTGATTTACGGCTTCTGGGTTATGAGCACCTGGAACAACTTAACATGGCATCCCCTCATCTAGAGATCAAAAACACGATAAATGTGTGTCTTATATTGGGTGGTTAAGTTGGTGATGTACTGTATCCAAATGTAAACCTTTCATGTACAACACTGCCGCCATGTGGCAGCCAGTATAACCACACACCACTGCCACAAATCAACCTCAAAGAACAGACTTGGAAATAGGTTGTTCACATACATTTATTAAATACAAAAAGACTTGCAGCGCAGTAACAATAATAAAAAATATTTGAAGAATAAACATGATTGCAGTGCTATCATAACCAATGTTGCATTGTAATAAAAAAAATGCAATTTCCTGAAATGGGTGTTAAAATGGGTTTAAAAGATTAACTTAACAAATGTACAACATTGAGCCCAGAGAAATCGTATCAAACTTTGAAATATCCATCAGATAAAATGACTATAATATATTTTACATTATGATAACATTCAACACATGTTGCAAGTCTGCAAAAACAAATGCACTGCACCTCCAAAGTTGACAGCACCGGTCACATTCTAAACAAGCCAACCAGTTTGTTTAAATGAGTGCAGTCTTAAGGTTTGGTGTTCAATTCCTTTTTTCACAAGTTTTGGCCACAAGACAGTAAGAAACAGAAGAAAAGCAGAAGTGCATCATGTGACAGTGTTTGTACCTAATACTTAGAACAGCAAAGGGTTCTTTATCATGCTTGTTTTCTGAACTGTGAGAGGGGATATATTATAATAATAATAATAATAATAATAATAATAATAATAATAATAATTATAAACTAGTATACTCTTTTTTAAAAACAGTAAATCCAGCAAATTAAAAAGCCGAAGTTATCTTCCAGGTTACACTGTAATAAAAAACACAAAAGGTATAAATAAGAAAATAAATACTCTTACTATGCTGAACATAGTTTAATGAATGTAGTGTGGACTTACACCAGGTGCCAAGCTGTAATTTTTGTCTTGTGGATGATACAGACCCATGTCAACGGGTTTCAATGCACTGGTTAGTGTTAAAACACATAGAACAAGGCTGTTTCTGGTGCACAGGCATCAGATGAAGCATTCTTTGGTTCACAGAAATACTGAAATGGAAGCCCTAGGGTCAAAAACACTGCTTTTCAAAGTTTAAAACTTCTGTATGACAACACTATAACTGAACATATATTTCAGTAAGGCACCGTCCTGCAGAATGTAATTGGACTGTTTTTACCAGAAATGAAAACCTAGTAGCCACTTTCCTTTGCATGGTACTGCTGTCCAGTGAAAGCCATGTTTTGGAGCTCAAAAACTAAGACAACTGAACAATTTAATGACATACTGGATACTTTGTATGATACAATATCACCAAGAAAATAAAGGATTTTCATAAGACAGCAACAGCAGACAGAAGCATTATGATGCTTGCTCTGCAAATGCACCATTTAGACAATGTCAATGGCATGATTAGGACTTTGGAAGATATAGATCGGTGTCTCAACTATCTCCTACAGGCCACAAAACAGGGAAAAGCAGTCTGCAGAACTGAAGAACTTAACATCCAACATGTTATACAATTCAGAACAACAAAGCTCATTTCACCTTGAGCTTTTATACATGTGGTATTATTGTCCTGGATAGTAAGATACATGTATCTTTTGGTTCTGCAATATCCTACAATATCTGCCATTTTGTGGAAGCACTTAGTGTTTCCAGAAAATGGTAGATAATGCTTAAAGTGAAACACAGATTAAACCAAACAACTATCGATGTCTGACCATCTGTAAAGGGTAACAAGACACAGTATGACAGTACTTGGGGAGAAAAACCCTCATCTGGATTAGAGCCCGACCGATATGGGATTTTGGGGGTTGATGCCAATATTGGGGACTTTAAAAAGCTGATATCTGATATATCAGCCAATATATGAAATAAGAACATTTATATATACATAGTCTTATATTAGATAATGGTCCACACGTGAATTAACAGTTGCATTAATCTTATTTATCTTTATTTCACAAAGATAATTTACACAACTTTAAACTGTTGTACAATAGTCTTATATTAGACTAGTATGTGTTGTAGATGTGGTGGTTTAAATGCTGGGGAGAGCAGACTTTCTGGAAAATATGTGAGTCTATATTTAATAAGTAGTGAAATAAAAAAAAAACTGTTTTGGTAAATCACTCTTTAAAATGCAAGTGACAATTAATATACAGTATTAATACCCAGGCGTAACTTCAGAATGAAATTGTGAGATACACAGGAAGTAGATGGGTGGGGGTGAATAGTCTGTAAAACAGGGGTCGGCTAATGGTCTATGTTTTCAGGGAGGAGGGGGGTTGCAGGATCGAGTGATTGTCAGAGCAGAAGTGAAAGTGAAACTATCACTTTACTATTCTTCTAACTCTCTGGGCATCAGACACACAAAGGAGTAGGAGACAGAATCTCCACGCAACCAACGTTAATTAATCGGTGATACGCTATAATCAGCCAGATTAATCAGTCGGGCTCTAATCTGGATCAAAGAGGCTCTGAATTGTGAAGTCCATCTGGTGGTAAGTCTATGGTCTGAAGCACAAATTGCCATAACATGATCAAAGACGGACAATTGTACAGTTTAGACCCACACACCAGTGAGACTGAGGCGTCTTGATAAAGCAAAACTCATGATCAGACCAAATCATTGTAGTTTTCAATATGGGGGGAACAATGCAGTGTTCTAAAGGGGGAGGGGCAGGATTATCAGTGAGCAACACTGGTCCAGGATGAAAAATATTGAGAAAAAAAAAAAAAAAAAAAAACCCTAATCAGAAAAATCCCACAGTGTGTTTCATTACTGTTCTACAGATCCATGAGGGTTTGTTTTTTTTCCAAAGTGGTCCAAGGCTATTCCACCTCCTTGTTTTGGGGGAAATCCAATAGATAAATTGCATCTGTAGGCCTGTGAGGTTGTATCGCTTCGATAGAGGACAGGTTCTTTATGTGCCACAAACAGCTGACAACAGTTTTTATTCCAACCTGCACCAAAATGTGTTGTTCTTTCTAGTTAACGTCATACATCCGAGTAAAAATGTTGGGTTGATATAAGAACTACGCTGTCTGCCCTTTGAGGCACATATTTCTCTAATTTTATCATGGTCCACTCTGCCAGGGTGAATATTTTAGCCCACAGAACCAGATCCAGTTTGTACCGGTTCATTTAGCCTAGTTTGACATCCTGCACACTACTGAGTCAGAGGATAAACTGAGTTCAAGGCTGCCACGGCTTCCTGTCCTTGCCTTTCTGATCAGGAATGTGTTTATAGCGACACTTGTCCCCAAAATGGCAGCCGGTTGTTCTCCAGAAGTAACACTCGTCTCCGTTCACTGGGCCACGCCGTCTAGGTCTGAGCAGACAGCAGAGATCGCAGGTTATAAAAATAGTTGGCAAAGCGCAGTCCCGTTGTATTCATTTAGTTTTAGAAAGTCTTCACGGTGCAGATGTTGCGTTTTATTTATTTATAAATCCTTTATTTAACCAGGAAGTCCCTTGAGATTAAAAAGCTCTTCTCTGAGGGAGACCTGGCCAAGATAGCATGCCATTACAGAGATTATAAAGTGAGCACAGCATGAAAACATTAAAACATTTATGGTATACTTACAGATAAGAAATATAAAACAAGCTAAGAACAAAGACAAAACCAACAAAAAGGTCAGGAAAAGCAGTTCGATTCATGGGTTACATCATTCTTTATCAAATGTTTCTTACCCATTAGTTGCCCCTGCCTGCTGTGTGACAGGGATACAGGTCTTAAGTGGAATGGGAAGAACCCTCTGAGTGCGACGGTCAGGATAACGCACCACTAAACGTGTATTCTCGATACAATAACCCTGCAAGAGAATAACACACATTGAGCTGCAGTTTGATGAGCCTCTTCATGATCTGCTTTACTGATAGTGGCACAGACAAACCAATGAGAAGCATCGTTGGTAGTTCTTCTCAGTTCAATTGGACTGGTTTAGCTCTTTTTGAAAAGGTTTTATTTCTCATCTTCAGTTCTGCTTTAAAAAAGAAAAAGAAAAAGGGGCTAAACCAGTCCAGCTGAACTGAGAAGAACTACCACGAAGAATGAAGAGAACCTACGCAGACACACAATCAGATTTATGCATTTGGATCTTCCTCTTTGTTGGCTGTAGTGCCACGGAATGAAAGTGTTTATTTTTACTAAGCTCAAAAAATAATGGAAGTCCAAGACTCTGCTAACCAATAAAAGAGGATGTGACTTCGAGGAAAATGAGCAAAATACTCACATTTAGTTTCTCCATGGCTCGAGCAGCCATGATTGCATTTTTGAAGTTTACAAAGGCACAGAATCGTTCATGCAGCACACGGATACTCTCTATTTCACCGCACCTACAAAGAGGAGCAAACAATGTGCCAGACAGGTCAATAATAACAACCACAGGTAAAGATTAGATTCCCATGTTTCTGTTCAAAGGGTTTAGGGTCAAACAGTTTTATTAATTTGTTTATTCACTTATAGAATTGACAGTAGGACTGTGACTGATGGCCTGTGCACATTTGCACAGATATTAATCATAAATAAAGTCAATATCATTTTCTTTTTTTACTTTACCTTCAATTTATACACAAAAACAGACAGGGCAGGACATAAATCACACATAAACAGATGTATAACACAAACATAAGTTACAAAGGTCATGGCCTAATTTCGGAGAACTAGTTCTGAGTTGGGCTGCTCGATTACGGGGGAAAAAAATAAATAAATAAATAAATATCACGATTATTTTGGTCAATACTGAAATCACAATTATTCAAACGATTAATTTTGAGTTTCACAATGCATTTATTCACCATTTCTCTCTCTCAAAAAAAAAAAAAATCACTTATTGATTCTTTATGCAAAACATTGAACAAATTGAGAATAAATTATGGCTTCAAATATGGACTTCACAGCTGTTTTGCAATGGAATGGAATGTATTGCGCACACACGTCTCAGAAATTGTGTAAAGAAAAACGGAAAATAAATTGTTTCAACTCGATTATATGGGTTTTGAGATCGTTTGACAACAAAATTGAAATCGTGATCAAAATTCAATTAATTGCACAGCCCTAGGTGTGAGGCCAGGTGCTCTGCTTCAACAGGACCAGACTCTGAAGAAAGGGTACAGAAAAGCGCCTTAAACTCCTTCAGTCGCATATTTAGAGCAAAACAAAGACAATTTAGTGTCTCAGTGGAGGGTAGATCACATGGGTTCACAAATATAGGAAAGTACAGAAAGTCAATACAACTTGGTTCTTACATTTTAAAAAGGTCCCATAGGTGTTTCTCAGTTAACTCTGTTGTCACATTTCCAACCCAGAGAGATGGGCAAGGGCTTCTGAGAGAAGGGCAAGAATACGACATGAAGCCAGGACATCAGAGTTCAGATAAGCAACATGTGCATGTTGTGCAGCCACAAGAGATATGTACGTCAAAAAAGAAAAAAAGAAATACAAAATAAAGTTACCCACCCTGGTTGTGGATCTTGGCTGGCAGCTACAAAATAAAACAAACACCCAAATGAATGTACAAGATGATTTTCCCTGGAGTTTATAGTTAATAGGTTCTTAAATTGGAAAATTTTCGGCATTTAATTAAAAATCATACAGGTGATGTTACCTTTGACAGCATCAGAACAAGATGCTATAACCGCCTGCACAGTTGAAAATTTCTCCAGCAGTAGGACACTTTGCATTTCTTCAAAACCTAGATCCTACAGGAGAGAAACATAGAAGTAAAGACTGAAAAAAAAAAAAAAAAAAAAGACGCAGTCATGAAAGTACAAAGAAAATAGTTTTAGGCTCAAAACTGACTCGTGATAAAAACCTTGCTTCTCACACTGGAAAGTTAAGAGAAAGCTTCCCTCCCATTTAGAGCTAACAAGCTTAGAGCAAAACTGTAGCCACTTTGTGAGTGCATTTACCATTAACTGCAGCACTTTGCAGTTAAAGAGGTCAGTTACTGCCTCCTCACAGTCTTTGTCCAGTTTCAGCACCTGCTCCATGGCCTTTTCTGCCTCACTGTACCTCTGAGACACAGACATGCAAAACCATGTTAATTCAGCCAAAGAAAAAGGTAAAAATTGGGTCGATATTTCATCCTTTGCAAATCATAAATGGCCTGTACTCACCTTCATACCCATGAGAGCACTGCCTTTGCGGAAGTGTCCTTTGGGCCAGTCTGGTGCCAGCTGAATGGAGCGCTCAGCGTCTGCCAAAGCTTGAGGGTACTGCTCTAAGCAGATGTAGCAATAAGAGCGATTCCCAAAGAACCTACACGGACACAATTAGTTTAATAACTGTTCAATATATCTAGAGTGTATAGCGCAATTTCTAACAGACTGTGCTTGCAGATGATTCACCTATAATCCTTTGGGTCACATTTGATGGCTTCTGTAAACATACTGACTGCTTGTGCATACTGCCCTTCCTGCACCAGCTTTATCCCTTTTTCTGCAAAAATGGAAAAAAAAAAAAAAAAAAAAAATACTCATTAATAATTTCCACATGTAAGGAGCCCAAAGGCTTAACTAACCACGCACAGCAACATATTTGTATGAAACAATGTGCAATCAATATTTTCCCCTGTGTCCTGAATAACCTATTATGAACTTGTTACAGAGATATTATTTACCTGTTAGAGACGCGCTTTTCTTTGTCATGGTGTCAGTTCCATTTGTCTGTAACAAAATGTTTTATTTTCATCATTTCTTTTGTGCAGCTGTGTTCTTTGAAAATGAGCTGCAGCTGGTTGAATGTTCCAACTTCATTACATTCGTATGATACATACTAAACAAATAAAGCAATGCAATAGCCACAGCCCTGCAGTTAATACAGATTATAATGACAAACTCATTTTTACAGCTGTTCTAAAGGCTTTTTCAATACAAAGGTCACTTTTTCACATCAGACTTTGGACCCAACAGAAGAAACACTGCTCCCATAAGCACAACAGCTGTAAGATATGATATAAACTCCTACCACACCTGCTATCTGACTATACTTAGTATATTTAGTACAATATAAAGTAAATGCCAACCTCTCTCCTGGCCTCGTTCTCCTTGTTTTCTTTAGATTTGCGACTGGATCCTTTGGGTTTAATATGGCTAGCAGCATTAGCAAAAAAGGCACTGCTCACATCCCACTCTGGTTCCTGTGGAACACAAGACAGCAGACAGATATTCTTTAGCAGGTGCCAAGGCTTGCAAATGTGTCATTTCATTGGTCTATTAACTGAAAACCAAGTTGCAAAGTTCCAAGCATTTAGTTGGAATAAAAGTGAGCGCACAATTAAATACTGACAAATGACAGAGATTTTACACTACTAGAGGGATCATTGCACACCAACTCACCTCAAATGTAATAAAATATGAAGGAGTTATAATATTATTCAGATTTTTATACATCTGCAATGAATATTAACACTTTCAAGGAAATACAAGTAATCCTTCTTGGGGAAATCTGGGGCAATTTTTAACTAAGTATCAAATAACTTAATACCAATAACAGAGAATAAAAAATGTAATTCAAAGATGTTTGATAACTAAAGAGTTGTTTGTCGAGTTAAATTGTCAAAAAAATGATTACATTAGTTAGTGCTTCATGGATGTTTAGTCTGTATTTACACTAGATCTAGTGCTAAGCAAACAACTGGGGTGGCATACAATGCAGCAAATGATCCTAGAATTGTACTATGAATGGCTTAAAAGGTTTGGAGTATAGCTTCAGGAGTTAAGAGAAAGATACATAACATACACATGAGAACTTTAAGGAAAATCCATGACAATGAAGTGGGTAAAGTGGGTCTGAACTCCAGACAAGCTGCAACAGAAAGACCCAGAGATATAAAACTGCGGTTATCGGTCTTGTGAACCCACTCTTCTTTTGCTCCTACCTCTTCAGTAGATCTGGTTTGTGTCTTCTGTTGTCCTTTGATGCCCGAGGAAGCAGTGACTGCAGTGGTTGTATACTTGTTTGATGCGGCTGACTTTGCCTCCTTTTTGTCATCTTTTTGTACGTCTTTCACCTCTTCTGCTTCCGACTCGCTCTCATCCAACTCAGACTCCGCGCCCCCGTCCTCGTCCTCATCGTCCTACCGCAAAGCATCAGATGAGTCAATAGATGTTCAGAGCAAACACAAACAGTCCACGCTTGGGAGGAATAACTGAATGTTACCTGTTCTGCACTTTCATTTTGTTTAACCTGCTCCTGCTTCTTACGTTTTCGACGACGCTGAAACAGATTTGGCATTTTACACATTATAAACTGCATCACTTCATCAATCATGTACAATCATTGTGGGATTTGTGGGCTCACCTTCCTTTTGGCTCTACGTCGTTCTGCCTTTCGTCTGACTTTCTCCTCCTCACTCAGGTCCTCCTCTCCATTTAGTCCATCCTGAACACAAACACCCAGATATACCATATATGCATATTGTACTTTCATCTTTCCAGTACTGATTGCACCATCAGGAAACACCATTTGTTTACCTGTGACAAAGTGGTATCATCATTTGGGTCAGGGGTTGCAATGTCACAGTCCATGTGTTGCTCCTCCTCTTGCTCCTGGACAGGGGGGCCTGCTTGAAAATACAAACACTACTCAGATTCAAGGATTTTGGCTTACAAATTATACAGTGGACAGGAAATGTGCGCACAGCAAGTCATTACAGACATTAAACTCATTCCATCAGTAATGTGTAATTATAGTACGAGTCTTTCCTTGTGTATCTTCGCAGTAAAGCTTGACCAGCACATCTCTAATTAAATTTCTTTACCCCCCAACAAAGTGAAAGTGCATAATGCTTAGTGCTGAGGAAATATGAGATGAGCAGCATTATCATTTAATCTGATGACACAATTGGATCCTTCTTTGCTTCTACATCAAATGCAAATCTTTCACTGCTTATCTATAACATAGATTCAAATAATGAGTAAATAGGCCTAGACTTAAACAAGAATAAAGATGTAGGGGAAAGCAGCAGGAACACCACCACTTGGAATAAACAGGGTTTTTTTGTATTTCTGCTTTTAATTCACATCACGTGACAATATATCTAGCAAGAGAACTACATGATCCAAGGCACTAAACTTGACAGATTGGTTTTCTGGATGTTTCATCATCTTTATTCATAATAATATCTAACCAATTTCATCTTAGGTAGCCAAAAACCGCATTCTTAATGTCACTGGGTGGAGACAGAAAAGATGATGTAATAGTTGCTCATAAAAAACCAGCAAGGGAACAGTCAACATGACAAAAATGCACACGGAACAAAAAACTGCCCAGTGAGACAGATTGAGAATGTTTCTCTTTGGTCTTAAAGGAGTTGTTTACTTTAAGTTTCCACTGCCATAAGCCTGTCGGGCACTGCTGTTTGAGAACACGCTATCTCTTCTCAGAAACTCTGGGAAACGAATGAACACAAGCACTGGCCTGAGTATAGGATGTCTCAGTGTTTGCATGTGCAATGTGGATGTGTAAATGAGATCAAGCGACAGCCATGTGACAGGTTTAGGCCTAATGGTGAAAAAAAAATAAGTGACAAGACAATAGGAAGCAAAACACTGGGCCATGTGGGAACTGGTGGTGTAGGTGGCAGGCTTCCATCATTTCAACAATGCTTTCCAGAGTGATGATAAACTCCTACTTCTCTGTATTTGGGTGTCCTTAAGTAAAGAAATTCCACCATCGCATGAGCCTCTACACTAAGTAGAAGGAATTTCAGCAGTCTGTTTAACCCAGTACTCAAATGACAGGACACACCACTGTTAAACTACGACTACAACTCTGTCCCATTGAAATCTGGCTTTTTGTTAAATCTCTATATACCATGTATCGCTACTCTCCTAACAAATAAATGATACAAGATCCATGGACCATGGCAACAAAAGAGTCTCTGTTCCTCCCCTTGAAGGAGACTGCCTAAATTAGTGTTGAGCTGAAAGGTGAGCTCTTTCCACAGGAATGCAAAATACAACAGTGTATCATCACGGATTGTGACTGTAAGCAGGAAATCAGCCTTGAAGGACTATTTCTTCACTCTTCTTCAACACTGAATTACAGAGAAAAGGGGAACGGTGATAAGTCAATTACTTAGAGTGATTTGCAGGTTTTTTTTGTTTTTTTATTAAAATCAAGAATAACAGTACAATTAAACAAAGTGCATGGTGGTGGATTGAAATTTTATTGACGATTGCCAGGAAATGTATCGCAGTGAAATGGAAATCTGTTGTCCCAGTCCCAGTTAGAATTTGATTCTCTGATGTGAATGGTTGTATACCTTTGGAAAAGATAACCTATTCACTGAGGAACAAGACAGACTATTTTAATAGACTACGACAGCTTTTCATTTCCTATTTGGAAAACCTCCCTCCCCATATGACTGAGTAATCCTACTACCACTTCAAGTAAGATGTGGAGAGTTGACGACCCATATCTCTTGTTTTGTCTGTTGGTTTTGTTTGTTTTATACCTTGTTAATATCATTTTGTCTGCGATACTGTATCGTGAGGTTTTGTGATTGTACTGTGACTGTTTTTGTATTGTTATTTTGTGTTTGTATTATATCTGAAAACTTTGAAAATAAGATACTCCAAAAAAAAAAAAAGAAAAGAGTAACAGTACAGTTCAAGAAAGTGCATGGTGGTGGATTGTAAAAGTTATCTGTATAGATAAAAACACAACAATTAATGATTTGTTTGCAAAATGAGATTCTTAGTCGTAAAAGAACTAAAACAAATGACAAAAACTGATTAATTCTAGTTAATATATGCAGGTGGGGCTCATTAATCCCATTAAGGAATACCTATCTATATTAAGCCCATTCAGACAGACTTTGTGCAGGTGGCGATTTAAGGAATTTGTGGTCCAACTTAATTTCTACTAACTGCATGCATGTATGGTTGTGGTTTTGTTTTAATTTTCTGCCTCTCAGGACTATTTCGTGCTGTATTCTTGGTTTGATTTCTGGTTGTTCATGCACACTTTGCCTCTCCCATGTTACAATAAGTTCCCTAACCTTAGATTTAAAAAAAGAAAAGACTGAATCGCAGAGGAAACTATTACTTTTCTGTGTATATGAAGTGATGTCTGCCCTTCAGAAATTAAAAAAAGAAAAAAGAAAACCCATCTGTACATGTGACATGACAAAAAAAAAACAGTGACTCAGTTAACTAACCTGTTCTGCAGCTTATATAGCAAGGAAACTAAAACAAACATGGAGAAACAAGAAGAGGAACTGGGCACATGACCCATTTAAAGACGTACTTGCACATATAGACGTAAATGTTGAACCACTGGCATGTTCAGCTGCAACACTTTGACGCATTGTTATCATACCGATATACAGCACAAAGTCTACTAAAACCTCTTGGTGGTAGTCTGTGTTACTTTTTCCTCGATTAATATTCCCCGTTAGTGAAGGCAAGTACGTTTAAAGTTAGTATTTTAAGTGCTGTAACTAATGTAAAGCACCGACTGCGCAAAATGAAGTGGTGCAACTGCAAGTAAAGGGTGGAACACGAACTGGCAGAGGGGAACTTCATTGTTTGGCCCAGAACTCAAATGTAACTTCACGACTAGAGAGGTTTACAAAGTATAACCACGTTTGAGTTGAATAAATCACGTCTTATGTGATCATAACCTCAGTTTTTCTATCACAAGCCTTTCCTTATCGCCTACGGGATCAATCGAACTTGTGGCTGAGTTTAGAAAGTTTTCGAAAGGGGCACTTTTCTTACCGCTCCCGAGTCCCAAAAGCCTGCATATGTCCCTGGTGAATTTCATGAGCGCAACCATCCAGCATTATCGTGTCAAATATCTCTCAAAAATATTTTTACCACACGTTTAGGCCGGCGTGAATACGTTAGTCACATTGGGACAATCGGTATCGAATCTGCGGGAATCTTTAGTGGTTTCGTCCACTTCCTCAGCGTCAAACACTGACGCTAGGCCCACCCTGAACGGCGTCTTAAAGGGCCAGTACACCGCGTTTTCTTATCGAATACTCACTAATTACACTTCCTCATCTTATCATTAATGAGGATTAATGTGAAGTGTACGCCTCTTATCGCATGTAATGATCATGATAACGTCGTCTACCTTTTTAAAATTATCTTTCACTGAGATTAAATGTGCTACATCTTACACACTGTGATCAAATAAATTGGAAAATTAACGCCAAACATACTGCTAGGCCAGGGGTGTCAAACTCATTTTAGTTCAGGGGCCATGTAGAGCCCGATATGATCTCAAGTG
>JAQQZY010000008.1:9648800-9662788 GCA_030068375.1 Ostorhinchus rueppellii
TAATTATCATTTTACGTGGTTTTAGCCGTTCTTGTCTCATCATATCCTTACATGTTACTATTTTTGTAGCATCTCTAAGGTTGAACGCCCTCTACATTCACTGACATTTGACCCAATAAAGACAACTCTACGAACCATTTTGGGTCCAGGTCCTCGATTTGGGAAACACATATGTGTAAAGTTCCTCACAGTGGACGTACCTTACACAGATTTGTTGTGGAATACTTGACTGAGATTAGTCTTTGTAGTTTCGTTTCTCCACTGACACTGAAGGTGAACGCTGAAGTGCAACATGACAGGATTTGAAGTCTTCACCAAAATGAACTGATGGTTGACATATCGATCATCCAATAGCATCAGTAGGTCTTGGCTGTTTTAGCCAATCAGAGCCCACTTCCTCGTCGCGGCCTGTAGTGGGGCTGGTTGTGTATTTGTCCGCCTCGGCCTCTCGTGTTGAGCCCCGGCAGGGAGACGAGAGGCGGGGAGGGGATGTAGTGACAGGCAAGAAGCATTGAATTCATCCAAAAAGGAATGTAAAACTTTATACACGTATCACCTTCAAGACGCCGTGCCTGCGCGCTTTGAGACCTAACACATAACCGTATTTCTCATGGAAGCAGATGGATTTGTAAGGAAGCGTCGGATGACAGCGGAGACTACAGGCAATGATCCGGGGGTTGCTGGTGCCTCTGCTGGGGCAGAAGTTCGTTGGCTCGGTGGGAGATTCTGGGGAGTTTCGGAAAGTATTGTGGGGAGTCTGACACCCAGGATCGGAGGCGAGACTGAAATCCAGGCTGTTGATTTTATACGTTGTGCACAAGATCAAACTGAGGACTCTGAACCAGACTATGAGGGTTTGCCACAAGGAGCTTCCACTAGCACTCACATGTTGGCAGGAGCCGTGGCCGGGATTATGGAGCACTGCCTTATGTTTCCCATCGACTGTGTCAAGGTAGCATAGCTCAGTGGCTAACCAAACTAAACTTTTGACGTAGTCTCAATGTGTGCTTTCACTGACTGCTGTCTGTTGTGTTTACGTAGAAGCTAGTGTGTTTGTTAGCATAGCATGCTAGCTTGCTGGCTAACCTAAACACGCTGCAGAGCTGACGTTTCTGTGGACAAGGTCAGCTCAGTCATTTCCCAGCCACACTAGCTAACTTGTTAGCCTGCTAGTAAAACTACAACGCCTTTTACTGCTTGTTAATTATTATGCTAACCTTAAGCAGGGTCAAAAACAAGAAACCACGTGGTCACTTAGTGCCAAACTACTTAACATAATTAGCTTGAATATGTATCTGTCAACGCCCCAAGTGTGCCTATGGTCCCATAATATGTTTATATGTTGTTAAATTGGAATATTTCACATAATAACACCGCTGTAGTCAAACAGGACTTTGATAGCTGCTGAAATTGACTTAAGGGTTTATGGGAGCTTTACTCTCTGTTGACAAAACTCAAGGCACAGGTGAACGTTGTTTCTAGTACCTTGCACTCTGTCTGCCTCTATTATTACCAACCACATAGAAATGAACTACACTGCAGTTTTGAGACAATTTGCCCCTACTGTTTCCACTGTGGTGTATTTCTAACTACTTCAGCACAATACCATGTAGTCTTTTAGAGCAACAGGCCTACAGCTGCATAAACTATCACTAATTGTGTGTAATGTATTTTTTTCTGATCACATGTGAGTCATGCACCTTCACTGGGTCAAAGATAATCATGAGGTTATGTGTTATTTCTGAAGTTTTACTTAATATTGATATGAGAGTGTGACTTGTTATCCCTTAAGGGTTGTCATTCAGAGGTGTTGATTGTATAACACAGACACAAGGCCAGAGATAAGATCAGTGACAATATCCTCACTTTAGTCAGCTGTTTGTGTCAGGCTGAAAAGCTGTTCATACACCTGCGCTTCATTACTGTCTTGTACACCTGTAGCCTTCACATGTTTCAATTCAGACAAGAATAATGTTTACACAACCTCTACATCTCTAGCACATCTATTATGCCACCACTGCTTGTCAGCATTGCATATGCAACCTGTAAGAGCCATTGTGACTCAGCAAAATAAAGTCTGCAGCTCCACATCAATGACCACATGATAAATATGCAGATGGACCTGGCAAAATTGAGAAACACGCAGGCTTCATCCAAGAAATTCCTTTCTTTTTCCATAAACAGCACCCACACTTTTGTGTCTTAACAGCTCATCCCTATGTTTTTCCTGTGCACAAAACTCTTCTCTTCTCCCCCCCCCTGTATGATTGGCTTATAATTTAAGCTGTAATTATAGTTCGGGGAAAGGCTGGTATACTAAATTGTAGTAAATGGCTGTGGATTAAGAAAGTGTGTTGCAGTGTGTACACTACACAGTGCAGAGGAATGGAATTTGAAGAGATACCAAAATGTCTGCAGAGTTTTTCTGAGAAAGTAGTGGACACAGTGTTTTACATCAGCTGCAAAGGTCATAGCTTGCACTTGGTAAATAGATAAGTATAGTTTTGGAAATAATATTAAGATTACTTGTGACTTTTCTGTAGAAATTCAATGTAACAATGTCTCAGCACTGACCATTTTGTTTGATTTTCATTGGTGCAAGTAAATAAAGTAGTAAATATAACCCCAAAAAATCAGTGCATTACATGTAAAAACACAATTTATTAGTAGCATTTCCAATTTTTAAAGCTGACATTTTTGGAACAATATGATTATTTCTATTAGTGTCATATACACACTTCAGCCAATGTAAACTAATATAAAATCTCTAAATAACTATTTATAAATGAGAACACTGAGAAAGTCACTGCTAAAAGACTTCTAAGAGGAATCCGTAAAGCAGGTGTTTATTGCAAACAGCAGAAGAAAATGCAGTGTGGCTCCATCAAGAAAGGGGAAAAAAATTCAAAATCACATTTGTCTAGTATTTATTTCCAAAACTGCAAGTTTCTTATAAACACAGCAAACTCAAAACTATAAGACCTTAGTGCATCCAAAGATATAGAATATCCACGTGCACTGAGATACTTTACAGGTTTATGTGCCAGTCATGCAGTAACTTCATGCGTATTCCCATACGACTGTTCGCAAATTCTCTTTAAGCCCAACATTCCACAGCTGTACTATCAAGTGACTTTAGCCCATGTTTATTCTCTGCTAGACCAGTACATGCACAAACACAGTGGGGTGTAAATTAGTCCATTCAGCTGGAAGTTTGGTATTCAGGGATTATGTCGTTGCTAGTTTCTCAGATACAGACACACTCGCATAGTTTCCAGGCGACTCGGTAATAATTCTAAAATGGCAGGTGGGTGGAACATGGCTGTCTCACTTGTGTAAGTAATATTTCTATATTATGGCATTTGTATCTGCCATTTATGAATATGGGAGTCTCAATGGCAAGAGAGAAAGGTGTGCTTTTGGGTCAATGCGTAAAGAGGCTTACAGGAAGTCAGCTTATGTCCCCTTGTGACCTTGGAGCTTGTAACTCCACACTTCCGTCTATTCAATTATGCATGTACAAAACACCACACAATGTCAAACACCTCATTTCCCTTATTTGCCCCTTTATTCACACTCTTCCATTCATTGTTGTGTTATTCTTTGCTACAAACTGCAGAAGTGTCTTTAAATTTGTGTCGTATTCACATCAAATTCAGCGTCTTAACACAAAACTTGTACCTCATTCTAACTTGGTGTTTACATTCTTTGCAGGGTACGACTGGAAATCAGTGTTGACTTTAAATTTTGCTACATTCCACCCTTTCCTCTGTTCCAGACACGCATGCAGAGCCTCCAGCCTGACCCCGCCGCTCGCTACAGGAACGTAATGGATGCTCTTCGGCGAATCATAGCCACAGAGGGAGTCTGGCGGCCGATGAGAGGGCTGAATGCGACTGCTGTTGGGGCGGGACCTGCTCACGCGCTCTATTTTGCCAGCTATGAGAAACTCAAAAAGACTCTTAGTGATGTCATTCACCCAGGGGCTAACAGTCATGTGGCTAATGGTACCATAAACATAAATATACACACATAAATTGTGACATACTGTAGCTGTGCAGATTGTGTCTCATCTAACTAACTAACTACACCACTTTAGTATAGTAAGTGAATATATAAGGCAGAGTCCTGACTTGACCCAAGTTGCCCATTGCTATCTACTCTCAATGTGATCTCAGTGGAGCTGCTGATTCAGCTTAATCCATATATAGAACAGCCTGGCCAGTTCTACAAACCCCTGGCAGGCCATCAAATCAGATAGGGCCTCTTCATAACCAGAGTTGTGCACAGTAATGAAGTGCCAGGCTCAATTACAGATTTGTGTCTTTCAAGTTCAGCAGGGTGACCTGGGTTTCAAAATAGGACATTCAACCGATATTCATCTTGGAAACCTTGTTCTGAATGTCAATCTTTTCCTTATTCCATGTTCTCCCCACTCTTTCTCTTCCCTCTTTTCCAGTTTAGTGGGAGGCTGGGTAAGTCCTCTTTCCCCCATCTCTTCTGCTCTCCTCTGTTGGTCCCTATCTTTTAGACCCACAGGTTTGATTAGAATCTCTAAAGAGCAATGACTTGCCATGTCCACTAGGTGTCTCTCTTTACTTAGGTTTGGCCATTATAAAACAATCCTGAAAGATCTGTAGGTGACACCTGTGCAACATGCTGAAAATACAACTATTATTCTTTTCTTTTTTATAGCTATAAGAAATAAGGCAGTGTACATGAAAATACGCTTATGTTCTTTACTAGAAATGATTTAATTCTCATTCTCTGCCTATTCACTGTGGCTTCTTCTGTTCTAATGTTTTTTGTAATGATCTCAACATGTATTAATTTCAAAGGTATGTTTGTTTTAGGAGCAGCTGGATGCGTGGCCACACTGCTTCATGATGCAATCATGAACCCAGCTGAAGGTAAAGCACTTCATATTATGACAAAATATGCTGAAGGAAATCGGGATGTGTTTCATATTGTGTCAGTTTACAGTACTTTGAAGTCAAGAGCCTTGCAGGTGCCACGCCTGGGCCAACCATCCCTGCAGTCTCACATATTGACTTACACAACTGCCTGTTGTCCACCTGCCCAGACATGTCAGTAGAAGGACACTGGTCAGAGTCATCTTGCGCAGCTGTTGAATAGGAAGCAGCTGTCTGAACAAATGTGTTTAAAACAAATACCCCATCTTTAACTGCATGTGTTTAACTGTAGGTTCAAATTCAGTATTTTTTGTAACCCAGCCACCAGGGTAAATGTTACCAGTGTAAATTCTGCAAAGCACAGTTGTGATGTATGTAATGCTGACATTTCTGAATGATAAGATACAAATGCAAATACAGGGGTGTGTGGTGGTGAGCATTGTAGCCTCACATGACAGAGGATCCTGGGTATGATTTCAACGCTGGCCAGCAGGGGGCCTCTGTCTGGAATCTAAATGTTCTCTGTGTGTGTTTTCTCAATGGGTATTCCTTCCTTTCTCTTGCATTTTAATAGGCTAATTGGGCACTACATCACCCACTGAGAATGAATGTCTGTTGTTAGTCCTGTAATAAACAGGCTATACATTCAGGGTGTACCTCACCTTTGCTGTAAGCTGTGATAGGACCATAAAGAAGGATTAAGTGGTTCAGAAAATACATTTCTGGGTATTGTAGACTTTAAGACTTGTGGTATTTGCTTTAATATTATAAAGACCAGACCTAACCAAAGTGCTTTTACTGCCTGTATCTAATAGTTGATACAGAACCACAATATTTTCCTGTAACCAAAGGAATCAGGGATGGAAAACCTATGATTTGTGAGGGTGGTCTTGTGTGTCCAACACTACCAAACCACTTACTGGCTTTGGAGAGACAGATATAATGTAGTGGATCATTTGGTAACTAATTGCATTCATTCGATGACAACATTTTTTGTGAGGTACTGTTTCTTGTTTTGTGTATACTTTCATCCCTTCAACTTGCATCTACCCATGTGCCCCCAGTTGTGAAGCAACGCATGCAGATGTATAATTCGCCCTACCGTGGCGTGTTGGACTGTGTACGCGCAGTGTGGCAGAAAGAGGGCCCTGCGGCGTTCTACCGCAGCTACACCACCCAGCTCACCATGAACGTGCCCTTCCAGGCACTCCACTTCATGACATACGAGTACCTTCAGGAGCTGCTCAACCCCCACAGACAGTACAATCCCTCCTCCCACATGTTTTCTGGAGCTATGGCCGGGGCCATCGCAGCTGCAGCCACCACACCTCTGGATGTGTGCAAGACCCTGCTCAACACCCAGGAGTCTATGGCCCTCAGCTCCATGTCCTCTGGCCAAGGGCCCGGTCAAGGCCAAGGCCAAGGAGCCCACAGACACATCTCAGGCTTGGCCCACGCCTTCCGGACAGTTTACAGGCTGGGCGGCCTGCAGGGCTTCTTCAAGGGCGTACAGGCGCGAGTCATCTACCAGATGCCCTCGACAGCCATCAGCTGGTCAGTCTACGAGTTCTTCAAGTATGGACTCACCAAGCACCAGCACAACAAGCGGCGAACACAGCATCTGGAGGCAGAGACATAGATGTCTCTGTGGTCTTATCTCCCCTCCCTGTGAGGAAAAGTCAACACGCACATAGAATCTTCTACTATATCCACCTCAGCTGCCCCATCCCTGTCAGACATAGCAGATAAGAAAGACATCTTCATAAACTGCTTGAGTGTATTCCTGCTACACTATTTCAAGGCTAGTCACGGTTTGAGTTACGTTGTCTCTCTTATGTAGGAGAAAACATCTACACAGTAATTTTAGAAGTAGGTTTTCTGGTGTTTTTTTTATGGCATTCTAGTGACCATTACATTTATCCCAAATGGGAATAAATGTGAAGAACGCACAAGTTTGAAGTTGTAAAATTAATCAGCAGAGGGCAGCAGTGTTCGTTAACTCTGTCCTTGTAGGATGTCTGCTGTCCTGGAACAAGATTTTTTTTTTTTTTTTTTAGGTTACAAAAACATTGAGTTTGCATTCAGAATAAAAATAATTCATCTAGATTCCTCTCTGTGTTAAGAAATGAGCAAGATTTTTTTATATGTTCCAGCAGCATTATCTGTAACTGACCATGGCTAAAAGACTCATAAGTGTAGACTGGTAGCCACATTCCTACTTTAAACTTAATGGAACATACACTGCAGCAGAAATGGCTGTGAATGTGCAACAATACAGTTTGCAGATTAACACACTAGATCAAACATTGGTATTTCTTTTCTTTTTTTTTGCTGCTGCTGATGTCGAACTACAATTGAGCATTTTCTCCTGTTTTTTAGTTCCAATATTATAAAGCTATTATCATGGTGTGAATCTCAAAATGCCAGTTTTTAGTTGACCTAATATGCCTAAAGTTTGTGTTTCTAAAATACTGAGTTACTGGATTCTTTGACCTTCACACAAATCTGTTTATTTCAACCCGTGGTTATTTCAATATTCACCATTAATGCCTGTGATTCAGAAACAGAGTCCAGGGCAGTATTCAGCCTTCCTGTTCTTTAACTGCAGTTATCAGCTTGACACTCTCTTGTGAACTACTGAGTTTCCAAAGATGTGCTTAACAGCAACTATTGTGTTCCATCCATGCCTGTAAGGCTTATAAGTTGAGTAAGAATCGATCTGTACCTTTGTTAAAGTACCAAACACAGAAATGGAAGCTGTCGTTCTTATTGATTGATGTCTGATTGTTTCTGACACTGAATTGCACTTGCTGAATAAATTCTGAGCAGTTGATCTTTACACGCTGCTCATAAAGACTAATTTTTATTTGATTTATTTCTTCTGGGTATTTACATGCAATGTAAGATCTCCCTCATTAGAAAAGTCCTTAACCTTTTATAGGATACTCGTAGAAAATTTCAATCTTTGTGAGTTATTGGAAGACAGAACAAGATTATTACTCTAGAAGGATTTTCAATGTTGTACAGTAAATCAGTCTCAATGAAATTATTGTATTTGGTTCTTTTTCCATAAATGGCAAAAAAAGAAAATAAATACATCCAAGAAGTATATATAAAAATACAAGAAAAATACAAGTAAGGTGAAAGGAACTTGTATTTTAGAACAACATCAGTGCTGATCCAGACCCCTGTCCACATCCACATGATCCGTTTGAACACCATTCCTTACATTAGTCCCATTATTTCATGGTACCGAACAAAGCAGGTCCACTCACTGTTCATGCACAGGTGGACCTTGCAGACACTGTAGACCACATTGGGCCTGAGATTGTTGGCTCACTGTAACTTCCCGTCACTGTCTTGTAATGTGTGGAAATGACCAAAAATAGTCACTTGCCCAATGAAGGGTTAACAAACTTTTACATTCCTTAACCAAGGGAATCGGGTAGATGAAAAGGACACAAAGCCCTGAGCTACAGCTGTAGAACCGGGAATACATGTGTGTGTGTTTGCAGGTATTTATTGTCAGTTAGAGGCAGGTACAGTTGTTTAGTCTTGAACCCAGGTGCAGATTTCAACTTTGACCCTGAAAACTGAAAACACGACTTTTCACTTGCAAACACGTAGCCTGCATTCAAACACGAGACGACTGAAGCTTTATAAATCAATAAATATTGCATTATACTGCACGTTTTGATGAGGAAGTCTAAAAATGGAAGGTGGGCTAAGCTTTTATTATATCAATGTTTACTTAGATAAATAATGGAAACCAGGGAACTTTAAAGAACTAAGAAAACTGGTTTACTTTTGCACAAAATGGAAAAAAGAAACTGTTAGGACTGTTGTTTACCAAGGAGATACAACTACATAAACTCCAAAATTCTTGGTGAGAATTGGATGAATCATAATTTTCAGGAAAGTAGGTTCATTGGTTTAACACAGTAGGGAGGAGTGACATGTGCTCACCTCAGCCTCTGCATCTATACGTGTAGAATCAGATCCGTACATTTACAAACACAGTCATACCTATACTTGTCAGACAGACACCTGTTCAAACACAGTGGTAATGAACTGTTTCTGGCTTGCTCTCATACCATCTCTGTGTGCTAGTCTATATTATGTGCTCTGTTAAAATTTTGCATGAGCGTCTGTTTTTCTTTACTGTTGCTAAACCAACTTCAGAGCTTCACGATGACAGGCTTATCACAAACGGTAAAACTATGGTAGAAGAATGTTATCAGGCCGTACCAAGTGTCTGTCAATGTGTGTATGTGCTCATGTGACCGTCACCTGTGACAAAAGTGCTCTCTCTTGGCAGATGACGTTTTTTACGTACCCATCTGTACAGTTACTGACTTTAACTTTAGGTTTGTGTGAATTTCAGCGTATCAGAGCAGGAAAAGAACTTCCTGCTTTATAGTGTGCCAGCTGCAGATCCATGTTGTTATAAAAACTGGATAGTGCACCTCCCTGCAATAATCATTAATGTAAACAATAGAACCTGCACACCTCCTGGTGCATCATCAGAATGAAAAAACAACAATTTGACCCAAATACAAGCATAAAAATATCCACAACTTCACTAAAAAAAAAGACATTGTCACAGTCATAGTTTATGATGAATAACATTATTTTACAAATAAATACTGTTCATGTGAATACAATTTAGTATAAAAAATTAGGTCGGTTTAACTTGACATCGTCACCATGCCAGATTTTTGTTTATACAGAGCTACTGTATCACCACTTCTTAAAAACACCTGGCTTAAAAAGATCTCTACTTGATGACAAGATTATCTGATCATCAAACACTACTTTAACCCTCATTATTTTAATCAACTCCATCATTATAATAATGACTAAAGCTCATACTTAATTGCAGCAATTACTCCTTTTAGGCAAACAAACATGATACAACAACTGTAGATTTAAATTAAACACACAAACCTGTGAGTAGGTTGTGTGTGACACAGTTTAACAGTGTCAGTCATTTACTCCCTGAGGTGTTTGCCCAGTGGGTGTAACTCCGTCTGTTGCCTGAGACACATTTGCTTCTCTTTAATGCTTTGCCTCAGTAGTTTCAAGGCCAGTGTGTGTATTGTGCCTTTGACACACATATTGTTAGCCTCATAACGTAACTGTGTAACTCATACACAAAAGGACAAAAGTATTGGGACACATTGAGTTCAGTTGTTTCTTTTCTAAAAGGGGTCTGGGATATTTTATAGATTATTTATATTGATGTTTATGTGTCACATCTTACAAGCTTTAGCCATGATGTGTCCCAATATTTTTGTATATATATTTTATAAGAATCAATATTTCTTTAAAGTTTAATGAGGGATTTTAAAGTTTAAGTGAGAAATGAAGGGATTAATTGTGGTAGAAATGTATTATTTAATCAGACAATGAAAAAATGTAGTTGTACAAAATAAAAAAAACAAACAAAAACATAAATGTTCAGAGAAATTAAGTAAAAACCACCCCTGAGGCATTTTGGAAGCAAAGATAATAATTTAAACCAAACTAATCAATGAAATGTAATTATATTTATCCTAATATAAAACTATACTATGACATTTATTATGATTACTTTTATTATTTTCATCCCAGACCCCTGGTAAAAATTAAAAAAAAAAAAAGAAACACCTGCATTCAGTGTATCTGCATGCTTTTGTCCATTTGTGTACGAGTTAGACAATTATGCTATTGGCTAATGATATTCATACATGCTACATACAGTTGTGTAAAAAAAAATATTAGACTATCAAATGTCATGAAAAACAAATTATGCAATCCAGTAACTCCTGTGTGTATCATGTGACTAAAACAAAGAAAAGAAAACACGGAATGGCTAAAAGCACCGTTTTTGTCAGAACAATGCCATAGATATTAATGTAAGAACTGAAGTGATTTTGTTTTTTATCAAGAAAACATGTTATATAGATAGATATCAGCTCTGAAATTAAACTATTTTGGAGCTATTTTTGTTGTTGTCATATTTATCTAAAAAACAAATGTACCTTTAGTTGTACCAGGCATTAAAAGGAAAAAGAATTGGAAGAAAACAGGGGTGGTCTAATAATTTTTTCCGTAACTATATTTGCTGGTGGAAACACACTCCCTTGTGTATTGGTACAAGCCTGTGTTTTGGAAACTTAAGCCTCAGTCAAAGCTAAGAACATACAGCAAACACCTGTGGAAGGGTGTATTTCTCACACACACATGCATGTACACACACTCTAGGAGTACTTAGGAATGTGCATGCCTTAAGGACTTTTGTCTACTCTCGCTCATTCACTCACTTTCTCTCCTATCTACATATTTATGGCTCTTTTGTTGCTTCTCTTGTCACCTCTCTCTCCATATATTAAGCCAAATCACGACTGGACCACTCAGCGTGAATTAGTGAGTGATACAAGATTATTCGCCATAATGTCAGCTTTATTTCATCCTTGCCGGCAGTTAATGGATGAGGTGTGATTACAGGCCCTTGGTGTAGCTCACTACAACTCGCACAAACACTTACAGGCTGTGATCTCACGCTCCTCTGTGGTGCTGCTGGATAAAAGAGCTGTTGCGGTAATCCCTTTGGCTGCTGCAGTTTCTCCCACTATGGACAGCTCGATCAGCTTTAAGGCACAGTGAGGAGTGAAGTCAAGAGAAGAGAATAAAGTAAAAAGAGTTGGTAAAAAGTACAGTTAGCAGGAAATTCAGAATATTAAAAAATTACTGCTATAGTTTTGATTTATAGTTTTGATTGTACTCTTTACGAGAACAGTGTAGAACTTGATCCCAGAATAACCATGGACTGAGATATTATCTTTGATTCTGATCATGTTACATTTCCATTATCGACCACAAACTGCTAAATAGATTTGCTTCATTGCCTCCAGACTGGTTCTCCTACTGAGTTCGGTTACAATTTGATTAAATGCCAATTCCTTGAGGACTTTGCATCATGTAAGCACAATAACAGGCAAAATATTTCATGCATAAAACCTAGAATTCTAAACAAAATGCAAGCACATTGTAAATAATTGGAGTGCTGCAGCATCCCATTTCATACCTACTTGTTTTTAGACTCTTATTTTATTGAAAAGTACAGGTGTCAAACATATGGCCCATGGGCCAAAACCAGCCCGCGAAAGGTTCCAATGCGGCCGGTGGCATGAAGATCTGAAATGGAAAAGTAACTGAAGATATTAACAATGAATGGTGTTAAAGTTTTTTTTAAAGAAATGGACTACACTTTTTAGTTCAGGTTCCACATAGACACAGATGATCTAAAGTGAACCAGATTAGTAAAACGATAACATAATAATATATCTAATGATAACTACAAACTTTTCTTGTAACAAATAAAAGTCCATAAGGTTTGTATTTAGGTGCTTCAATGAAACTGGGTTCATTTTGGTACCTGGTTCTTTGCCAGCTTTTTAGGCCCAATAATGAAAGTGAAATGTAGACATATTTCACCCAGGATGTACCTATTGATGACTTCAGATAAATGAAAAAAAAAAAATTATACTCTTGTTCTGAGCTATTCCAAAATTAATGCATTTTTATCAAATATCAGGGCCAAAAATAGGATAAAAACTGAGACATGAAAAGCTACCCAAGTGTAAGTGCATATTATCTTGAAAACATGGCTGTAAGTGGTCTTATTTACCACTATTAATAAAGGCACTGTGTTAAATTTGATGATCTTAGTGTTTTTTCTAATCCAGACATGCAGGTTTTTCCTGAATCTCAGTCTCATTCCAGGTTTCGTGTGTAACCCATCATGTCCACTGGTGTAACATATGGAACCTGCACATTTAAACACATATAAATCCCAAGTCATTTTGCAACAGCGGTCATTTTTGTGAAACACTCTGCTTTGCATATTTACGTCAATTCCCAAAATGTGTCTATGAGAGAATAAAAAGATATTCAGAAAAATTGTAGTGTGTAATTTTTGTATCCTTTTTACTGTTACATGCAGAATTTTGTGTAAAAAATAATATAAAATATGTTTTATCTAAAAATTGTTTCTCTTTTATCTCAGTAAATATTTATTTTGAAAATAGACCCAAAAGTGCTTCCAAACTTGCTTCATAACATTAGTCTACATCTGGTTTGAATTTTTAGCCCCCATGTCTTCTTGTTTTTAGGGACCAGTTTCATAGAAGCACACGTTTACAAACTATCCATTCACGCAAAATTTGAATAACATGAACAAATACGAACAACCTGAAATGTCTGATGAGAGGTCAGTGTAATTAATTATACCAATATTCTGCCTGTTACTGTTACCTGTAAATTATAATGTAAATAAATGATAAACTGAGGCATAAAACTGTTAAAATTACACTAATTTTTCTTTTAAAAATTTCATGCTGTTCATATTATTTACATTTTTAACCATTTCATGCATACTGGTCACAACAATAGACCACTATTCTGCAGCTTTTCTCTTGTATATTCATGGGTTTTGTAGTTTTACTTGCATATCAGCCAACACAGTGGACACTTATGCACCATCCCATACACTGACATTCATACCTGTTCTTGATAAACTTGATCTGCACTGACATATATGAATGTAAATCAATTGTTAATTTTTATTAGGGTTAACAGAAAGGGGTTTTTTTGTTTGTTTGTTTTTTTTACATATTATCTGAGTGAGCAATAACTAGTATTATAGTGTATTCAATTGTGAGAAAACATCAGATTAGCAGCATTAAAAATGTTTTTATTTCATAGTTTTCATGCAGTATGGTAATACATGCTTGGTGTCCAGCTGAGTGGACATTTTTGTAATTCCATAAAAAGTAGGTTCATAAAAAAATCTCAATCACTTTGTTATTTTCACACATAAAGACGAACAAAAACACTGTCGATTAAGGTAATAATAATTATAATAATAACTAGAAAAGCACTCGGAGAGCGCAGACCTCTGCCAAGCTTATTGTGACTCCCATCCAACAGTCGTACTTTTTTAATGTTACATATCCCCTGTCGTTGAATCAAATGTATCATTTCTAGACAATACCTGTAATCTGATTACAGTAGTAGTGGCTCTTGTAAATT